>JAOUWY010000001.1:21059328-21069963 GCA_025728095.1 Prietella phreatophila | reverse complement strand
GAGTGGAGACATTGAGCAAGTTCACTGACTGGGTTATAAACCCTGGACAGTGCACTAAAAACACTGCCCATGTGCATGCCTCCAACTTACCTCCATACCCCAAATGGACACGCCTCTTCCTCTTTAGTTTTGTATTCTATCCAAGTCGTAATGGAAGTTCTGACCTAGAATCTTTTTCAGAAAAATACACCAATTCAGACAATTGCTAGTTACAAAATCAAAATGTTAACATGGTTTTTGTGCAATAGCAGGGACAGACTATATTTCGAAATTTGAATTCAAAGTGTAATATTATAATTATTCACATGACTAAATTTCCCCATACAATTACATTCTACAAGTTTTGGATGCTTGAACCAGGGGGTGGAATTATACTCACACAAAGGAAAAAAGTGATTCCAGATGTCCAAGATGGCTGCTTTCATAACAGCTATTCACTGAACATGGTTCATGTAAGGAATGAAACACAACAGCACATCCTGAAGTATTTTATCCTCTTATACCACAGCGATTTGCTACTAAAACCGTACAGGATTTGGTGGCGTCTTTTTTAAAAATTTTTTTGATGTGAAACATGCCGTTTTTTCCCCTGCTTTTTTTGACTAAAATTACAGAAATTGGCAAAATTGCACAAAATTATTTTGCACGGTAGCACGTGACTCAAACAGGGCGTTGGCAGTGTGATGACATCACAGGACGCGTCTTGGCCCAAAACGTCACTATTTTTTTTCTTTTTCTTAAATAGTTCAAGTGGCTTTATCATTTCAGCTATGTACAGCTGGTACAGTACACAGTGAAACGAAACAACATTCCTCCAGGACCATGGTGCTACATAAAACAACACACTAACCAAACTAAACTAACACTAACTAAATAAGATCTACACGTTTTTACTTAAAGTGAAAGTGTGCAAACACCACAGGAGAGTACAGTAAGTACTAAAACAGGACACTGGGCACAGTAGGTGACCGTGTAGCGCCCAACAGTACCCAGTTTTAGTGTGGAAGTGTCTGATATAACGGAAGTGCAAAAGTCATAGCATGCTATAACTTAGTGTTCAACAGATTAGCTTATATCAAATATGGATATAGCAGTTACTGCAGTAGCAGCCATGTAAAGTGTATAAAAGTGACAAAAATGCAATATAGTCAATGTGGGGATGTGGAAATATTGCAGTGGGAGTGGGATGTTGTTCAGTTCAATGTGTGTGTGTCAGTCCAGTCTCTGAGTATTGAGGAGTCTGATGCCTCGGGGAAGGAGCTGTTACACAGTCTGGCCGTGAGGGCCCGAATGCTTTTGTAACTTTGTCCAGATGGAAGAAGGGTGAAAAGTGTGTGAGGGGTGTGTGGGGTCGTCTATAATGCTGCTGACTTTGTGGAGGCAGTATGTGGTGTAAATGTCTATAACGGAGGGACCCCAGTGATCTTCTCAGTGATCATTCTTGCTGATGAGACTCACCACAGTCGTGTCATCGGCAAACATGATGAGTCAGCAGATGAGTGATGAGTCAGTCGTGAGTCAGCAGTCACGAGTGAACAGCCGTGGACTGAGCACACGGCCCTGAAGGGCCCCGTGCTCAGTGTGGTGGTGCTGGAGATGCTGTTCCTGATCCGGACTGGCTGAGGTCTCCCAGTCAGGAAGTCCAGGATCCAGTTGCAGGTAGAGGTGTTCAGGCCCAGTGGGTTCAGCTTTCCAATCAGTTGCTGAGGAATGATTGTGTTGAAAGCTGAACTGAAGTCTATTCGAGCATTCGAATGTACGGTAGGTGTACTTTTTGTCCAGGTGAGTGAGGGCCAGATGTAGGGTGATGGTAATGGCATCGTCCGTTGTCATCCAGTGATGGGGGCAGCAGGGTCTTTATGTGCCTCATGATGAGCGTCTCTAAGCACTCTAATTATAAATAACAGCATTATAACTGTGTATTAAATGACAATACTTTTTATTTGTTAAATAACAACACTTTATTCAGTTTATTTTCACAATTCACAATTCATTGTGAATGAGTCATTACTCTGGAAACATCAACATCCATCCATGCATCCACATTCTGTACTGCGTATCCTACACAGGGTCAAAGGTAGCCTGGAGTCTATCCCAGGGGACTCATGGCACATGGCCGGGGACCCCCTGAACAAAGTGCCAAGCCATCACAGGGCACAATGGCACATACACAGTCACACACTACAGACAGTTTTGAGATGCAAATCAGTGAAGCACTGTGCACACAGGCCAGAGGAATGAATCGAGTTCCCAACCCAGGAGGTGCGAGGCAATCACCAGAACTACTAAGGCACCATGAATTTTTGGATGAACTGTTCCTATAATTCAACAGTGAAGTGTTCTTTCAGCACTGGAGGAGTTTATTCAGCAGTTTCTTTGTTACATTGGCCAACAAGGTTGGATGATTTTCAAGTTCATCAATCTGTGTTATATAGATGGCCAGAGTACAAATTAAATGGTTATAGGAACAAATACAGAAACATTTATGGTCATTATAGCAGTGCTCTACAGTATGAGTGCTTTTTCCGAATTTGGACTTGGGAGCACACATGCAAGGGCAGATTTTGACCTGTGCAGCGTGCCACACTGAGGTAACATTATTTATTTGATAAATAAAAGTATATCGTGGTTAAAATGTTTTTTTTTGTTTGTTTGTTTTTTTCCCCATACAGCACTGTTTGCTCTGCCTATCTCTCCATTTCACAAAGTGGAAAGTTGGCTGTCCCCCACCTGTGTACATCCGATTGGCGTTTTACTGATAAAATGGTGCGAGTGATGATGTATTCCTTGAAAAAACAAACTGTCGCATATGTTTTGGTGTATCGCAAAAGAAATATGCCCTTGAAACCGCCCCAAATCATGTCCTCAAATCTCTGGAAAATGGAAGGAGTATTGAGATAATTCATTGAAATTGACCAGCTTACAGTCATTTTAATTTAATAAATAATTGCAATTGTATGAAATATCAGAAGACGACATCAGAATGGAGCAGTTGCTCATTTGATAGGGCTTCAAATAACTGCCCTTATGCGACAGAGCTCATGGGTCTGGGAAAGACCACGCAGTACATTCTAAACATTTTAGAATGTCACGGCCCATGTTATTGGTCCTGATGTTGCGTCCATCACATGTTGCCACCAACCACTTGTTTCTAATATTATTATTTCTGGTAATAAAGAAATGAAACAATTTTCAGGGGAGGGCAGTGGTGGCTTGGCAGTTAAGGCTCTGGGTTACTGATCAGAAGGTCCGGGTTCGAGCCTCATCGCTGCCATTATTGGGCCCTTGAACAAGGCCCTTAACCCTCTCTGCCCCAGGACCCTGCACTGTGACCCCAGCTTCCTGACAGGCTGGGGTATGTGAAGAAAATAATTTCACTGTGCTCTTAATATATATGTGTTCAATAAAGATTCATTCATGCATGTTTGACACCTGCCCAAATGAAAGGTTTTTTTTTTATTAAACTTCTTGAAAGTATAGATTACCATAGAACCTTGAATATTAGACTTTAGTAGTGTTGTAAATAATCAACAGATGGCCATTAGACATTGAAAGCTCGCACTGTGTACTTTAGTCAACAGTTAATGCTTAAGCAAAAATAATATTGTTATTAAGTATGTCACTAAATATTGGCTACCAGTAATATGTCAAAAGTTTTTGTCAGACTAAAAACTGTGAAAATTCAAAACAAATTCTTTGCAGATTGTAACATTTTACCCTCCCTGGTTGGGGTTTTTAATGCTTCAGTGCCATTTTCATTACATTTCCATTAATGGAAATATTCTGGCACTCAGTATGAATCATAGTTTTAAACGTTGTCCCACCTCAGACCTCTCTCCCGCTTGCACCCACATGCATGCATCCCAATACTCATTTTTCATACAACGTAATTCAATTATGAGATAATTCAAAAGTGTGAAGCTTTTGCATAGTTGAAACGAGATCAACTGCCTTGTGGATTGCTGGAGTCTCTGTGGGGCCTTTGCGTAGATTGTCTCATTTAAATTGCCTCCACCTCGCACTATCAGTGCTGAGATTGTGGCTCAGTTGAGCTTGAAGGAAACATCATAATTACTGCACTAGATCGCATGCCCCATGTTTGATTCATTTCACTTTTCATCATGTTCCCTACTAACTTTAGCAGCATTTCCCTTGATGCTATCAGAAAAAAAAAGTCGGCACAAATTAGGGCGCCACTCTACGCAAAGTTATAAGCAGCTGTTTTAACAATTTTAATTTGTTGTTTGAAGGGGTTTTTTGTCCAAACTGTTTAAAATTACATGTATTGATTTGGGAAAAGCTTAATACAAAATAACTTGCATGTGATTGTTTTATAATCAGGCTGATGGTGGTTTTGTGGGACATAATATTCAGCACAAACCTCACCATGAATTCTTCTCCTGTCATGGTTTCCCCATTTCTCTATAAAACCCTGTCGTGTCATTGGTTTGTTACCTGACTGTGTTCACCTATTCTGTGTTGCTCCGTCATTAGACTTAGTACGTATACCCTGCCACCCAGTCCAGGGTGTCCCCCGTCTCCTGTGTTAAACTCCAGACTCCCTGCGACCCTGTATAGGATAAACTGTACACAAAATGGACGGATGGATGCACATATACCCTTCTTTTTTTTTGTTATGCTGCCTTATCATATGGTTTGGTGACAAGTCCTAGCTTTTACACGTTTTCCAAATCCTATTTTCTGTGTACTTACTGTTCTGATTTCTGATTATTGACACCAATATAAAAAACTTGTGTCCTGCCTCTTACAGCATGTTACATCCCACATTTGGTGTTCACTGTGCATGGCTAAAGCTGATCTGACTTACCTCTGAAGTGCAAAGCTCAAAAATACATCATTTAAGTCTTTACATTTGAGCCTAAAAGTAGAGAAAAAACCGCCATCGCTTCCGACTTGTTCGTCTTTTATTAGCAACAAGTTAGTCAGCTCACTATGATGATTAACTGTGTGTTTACCTCCTCAAAACAATGACTGTATAGTGAACATTAAAGATTTAACAAGTGAACATGTCTGTATGTCCACTGAACTAAAGCAAATACCTGTTTATACATCATAAATTGTTTAAAGTTAAGAAGTGCTAGTTACTTTACTGTTCATGCTGTGAGCAGCCATGTTGATTTGACATCACTTGCTGAACTCAGGATTGAGGAGACCCTCCAAAGTTCCAGAGTAGTGTTTTTCCCATCACGATTTCCACATTTGCATCATGGTTCCCATGTTGATGAACACAATTTGCTTGTGGGTTTTTTTTTTGGTTTTTTTTTGGGGGGGCGGGTTTCCTGTTCCAGTGTGAAGTTTTTGTAAGTCTCCTATGTCAACGATTTGTAACAGTTAGTAAGTTCTCTACCATGGACATTAAACTATATTAGTCGATATTAAATATTAAACGGAGCAGTGGTAGCTCATTGGTTAAGACATTGGGCTACTGATCAGAAGCTCATGAGTTCCAACCCCATCACCTCCAAACTGCCACCTTTGGGCCATTGAGCAAGGCTCTTCACCTTCAACTGCTCAGATGTATAAATGAGATAAATGTAAGTCACTCTGGATAAGGGCATCTACCAAATGCCATAAATCTAAACTATATACTGATAAAAAAAATCATTCATTAATAAATAAAAAAAATTGAATAATTGGCAAATTGCTGTGGTATAACAGGAATAAAAGACTTTGGTACATATTGTTATAGTAAATTAATCAACTTCAGGTTTTGTGTCAGGCCATATCACCCCAGCCTGCAATTGATTATTTTCCAATATATTAAACAGCCTATCCCCAGGTTTTCTTCTTTACATAGAGTACATTTGAATGTGGATCATATAGCTTCTATAATAATAAAATAAATACCCATTATACAGAAAGGAGAGCTGTAAAGCACTTGCACGTTTCTGGATAATTACATCATTGATAATTCCGGTCGCATGTACGTAAGATTTAGAGCATTAGATGGAAAGAATCGTGTCTTAATCATTTCATGTGGACGTCTCATGGCACAACACAAAGCTTCTTTGCGATCACTGGGTTGTGATTCACCGCCAGCAGATGAATGCAGTTAGCACAAAGACAAAGAAATAAGTAATAGAGCTGTAAGTGAAAGTTCCCTCTTAAAAAGTACTAAGACATGGAGTCCACAGGGACCAATTTATCCACTGATACATCTCTAATTCCTTATTTCTGAAGTCCTGCAGATGGCTATTACTATGAGCTAATATCTAAAGTAGCAGAATAATTGGCACTGTATTGATTTTAAATTATTAAAAGTACATCCCTAAGCTTTTCTGCCATCGTGAAGGTGCTCACTGACTGGCATCATTACCCCTGGTAAGACATAAACTTATTGTTATTATTCATAAAACTGTATTTATCACAGTCTTAGATTTATTTTATGGCTAAGGCATGGTCCCTAGCCGTATGTATGCAAGCTGCATCTCTTTTTCTCTCCCACTGTCTCAGAGTTGAATGCCCATCTTGCTGTTTAGTGCCATTCCTGTCATATCCCCTTGAGACCAAAGTGGGTATGCAGAGGGGCAAACAAGTTAAAGGAGGACAGAAATGGCATTAAAAAGTACATCATATTTACACTGGTGCTTGAAAGTTTGTGGAATTGTGTATTTCAGCATAAATATGACCTAAAACACCATCAGATTCTTCTAAAAGTAGTTAAAGAGAACCCAATTAAACCAAAATGTTATACTTGGTCATGTATTTATTGAGGAAAATGATCCAGTATTACATATCTATGTGGGAAAAGTATGTAAACCTTTGCTTTCAGTATCTGCTGTTACCCCCTTGTGCAGCAATAGCTGCAACTAAGCATTTCCGGTAACTGTTGTTCAGTCCTGCACATCGGCTTGGAGGAATTTTAACCCATTCCTCAGTACAGATCAGCTTCGACTTTAGGATGTTGGTGTTTCCTCAAATGAACTGCTTGCTTCAGGTTTTCCCACAACATTTCTATTGAACTTTATTCTTCTTTTCCCATTCTTTGGTAGAATGATTTGTGTCCTTAGGGTCATGGTCTTGCTGCATGACCCATTTTCTCTTGAGATTCAGAACACAGACAGATGTCCTGACATTTTCCTTTAGATTTCACTGGAATACTTCATAATTCATTGCTCCATCAATGATGGCAAGCCATCCCCACCCAGGTGCAGCGAAACCGGCCTAAACCATGATACCATGACACCACCATGATGGGATAAGAAGGTTATTATGCTGGAATCCACAATTTTCCTTTCTCCAAACACAACGCTTCTCATTTTAAACCAAAAAGTTCTATTTTGCTCTCATCCATCCACTAAACATTTTTCTATTAGCCTTCTGTCCACTTGTCCACATGATATTTGAACTGCAGATGTTCATTTTCTACAGGATATGAAAGAATTTCAATAAAAGTGTTACATTCTAAGTATGTATCATGTATTTTAATCAGTATTTTGAAAACATAAGGTCTTGAATCCATGACACAGTTACAGTCCTACTGGCATTGCATCTCAAATAAGACAATACCATTATTATGTTCAGCAGGTAAGAATTTATGAAAGTCTTTTTATAGCAATATTGCAACATCAAAAGCTATGATGAAACATTGGACAGTATTTCTGAAAATGTAATATTGGAACACCAGTCTGCGCACCCTAGGTGATTTTATTGTAGTCAATGTGACTAGTCAGCAGTCATTGTGGCTCAGAGCCAATTCAGTGAATTAAAAAAGAGAAGGAAGATAAGGAAAGGTAGTGTGTAGAGATGGAAGTTGGCTCTTTCCCACCATCATGACATTGACAAATGAATAGCGCACCTTTCGCCTTGTGAGACTATCCCACCAAATTGCTAGCCGTTACATCACTGACACCTCTGTCAGAAATATCTGTGACTCCCAGAACTCCTCCAGTCAATAGAGTCATCGGCATTGATTTCTTCGTGACTAAACCATCACGGAGCACAACAGGGTCCCTCCGGCCATCTTTGTTCTTGTATTGATCTCCTTAGAACCGTCTCGTACACCTCCGAGCTGAAAGAATAGAAAGAACATTGTGTGTTTAGCAGACTAGAGAAGAAACAGCACAGGCAGATTGCAAAGAAAAGTAAGAAATGAAGACAGATTTTGGACAAAGAAATAATGTTGTTAGGCTGAACTGCAGACTGTTAAAACTTTGGTACATAATCGCGGAAATAAAAATGTTATGGCTCCATAAAGCAGGAGACTTTAAATCATGTACATATACAGTATCTCACAAAAGTGAGTACACCCCTCACATTTTTGTAAATATTTGATGATATCTTTTCATGTGACAACATTGAAGAAATGACACTTTGTTACAATGTAAAGTAGTGAATGTACAGCTTGTGTAACAGAGTAATGGGATTCATGGTGTGTGTATGTATGTATATAAATGTAATATATGTATATCAGACTTCACGGGTAGAATAGAAGTCATCTTTGAGAATAATGTTATTGTTCCAAAAAGCAGAGGTGCACAAAACTGTCCTTTCAGTGATGCGAGTGATATAACAGATATTGTCATCCGTTTCTCATCCAACATTATAATCCTCTGCATGGCTGGACAGTTTATTTTTTCCCTTGTAAGACCTGTCTCTGCAATTTTGCTGTTATGTTTACATTAATTTGACTCCTCAATTCCAAACCAATTTTGAAGGCAGAATGAAATCCCTTTGAATTAATGCATGAAAATGATAAGAAAATAAACTGATACCGGGACACGGAGGGAGGGGGGATGGGGGGTGGAAGACACACGACACACTGCAAAATGACGAGGTTGAGATCACAACTAAGAAGCCTATTTTGGAATTTGAACTCGCAACCTTCCAGTCACTATCACAGAATTTTTCTTCTGAAACCAAATATAGTAGATGAGTGTTCTTGGAGCTACAAAGCCTATATGCACCAATCAGACATTATGCACCAATCAGATGTTCTTGGAGCTACAAAGACTATATGCACCAATCAGACATAACAATAAAACCACCTGCCTAATATTGTGTAGGTCCCCCTTGTGTCACCAGAGCAGCTCAGACCCGTCGAGGCATGGACTCCACAAGACCTCTGAAGGTGTGCTGTGATATCTGGCACCAAGATATTAGCAGCAGATCCTTTAAGAAGTTGCGAGGTCGGGCCTCCATGGATCTGACTTGTTTGTTCGGCACATCGCATAGACACTCTATCAGATTTAGATCTGGGGAATTTGGAGGCCAAGTCAAGTCAACACCTTGAACTCTTTGTCATGTTCTTCAAACCGTTCCTGAACAATTTGTGCAGTGTATCCTGCAGAAAGAGGCCACTGCCATTAGGGAATACTGGCACCATGAAGGGGTGTACTTGGTCTGCAACATTTAGGCTGTCCACATAATGTAAAAGAAAATGTGATTCATCAGACCAGGCCTCCTTCTTTCAATGTTCTGATGCTCACATGCCCATTGTAGGCACTTTCAGAGGTGGACAGAGGTCAGCATGGGTACTCTAACCTGTCTAAGGCTACGTAGCCCTATACGCAGCAAGCTGTGATGCACCGTGTGTTCTCACACCTTTCTATCATAGCTAGCATAAACTTTTTCAGCATTTTGTTCTACAGTAGCACTTCTACGGGATTGGACCAGATGGGGTTGCATTCACTCCCCATGTGTGAGCTTTGGGTACCCATGACCCTGTCATGTACACCAGTTGTCCTTCCTTGGACCACATTTGGTAGGTACTAACCACTGCATACCAGGAACACCCAACACGACCTACCGTTTTGGAGATGCAATGACCCAGTCGTCTAGACATCACAATCTGACCTTTTGTCAAATGTCGCTCAGATCCTTATGTTTACCCATTTATCTTGCTTCCAACACATCAACCTGGAGAACTGACTATTCACTTGCTGCCTAACAAATCTCACCCCTTGACAGGTGTCATTGTAATGAGATAATCAATGTTATTCACATCACCTGCCAGTGATTTTAATGTTTTGGCCAATCAGTGTAGCTGACAAGTCTGCCTTAACCAAAATCTTTTCCTCAGACTGCATCTAGTTCTTCTAGTGGTATAATGTAAGCTCAGAGTGAGTCAGAATTTTATAAATCCAAACAATTCTGTAAATTAAAAGTTAAATATCAGTTCAGCCAGTGCACTTTTCCGCATCCCCCAAACATCCCCCCCGCTCTGATGTACTTGTTGGCAGTGGTATGGCCTTGGTAATTGATCCATTTAAAAAGAAATTGCGTGTCAATTTCTGAAAAAGTTTACCTAGACACACTTGCTTACTAGCTGTAAAACACCATGGAATAGTCCTGAAAATGTTTGGTACCACTATGCTGTTTTTCAAACCAGCAAGCCGTGAGTTTAAAGAAACATGTCTATAGGCTACAGATGAATTATTCATTTGGAAAGGAATAGCTGTCATTTGAACAAGTAGGAAGAGTACAGCTGGCTGCATCAATCTGTCCTTGCTGGGGAGAACTATCCAATACTCAGTCTGCGAATGTTTTTATTTCTTTCCCTCCTGATTCCAGATGAAATATGCATTAATTAGGATGCTTGGTCTGTGTGTGTGTGTGTGTGTGTGTGTGTGTGTGTGTGTGTGTGTGTGTGTGTGTGTGTGTGTGTGTGTGTGT
>JAOUWY010000001.1:21031784-21046498 GCA_025728095.1 Prietella phreatophila | reverse complement strand
GTTAAACGTTATGTGTTCTCTTAATAAAACGCATGATATGCGATTGTCTCCGTCTTCCTACCTCAACCACGTGACAGGGTGTGTGTTTTTTGGTCTCATTAAATTTAAGAGAATAAACAGAGAGCGGCTGGTGAAGGAATGACTGTTTCTAGCTGCGATAATTTAAGGCATAATGAGAACTTGTTTCGGAGATGTTCCACAGCATTAGATGCCACTATAAAAGTATAAGATTATGACATGCCATGCTTTAATAAATAATTTATTGCAATTGTTGGCAACTGTAGGAATGAATAGGCTGTTTTGTTTTCACAAGGCCGAAAACCGTTTCATACATCCTGCATATTTTAAACATGAGACAGTGCAGGCCAAAAAGTTGAATTTGTTTTTTCAAAGAAAAAGGTTGAATTTGGACATTGAAGGCTGCATAAAGGCCAACAGCATGACATAACAAACATCATCTATATACGAAGCCGATATGTCGATGAGCATATATGTCTATAAAAAAGACGTCTTTTCCTGTAAATAATAAGAGCCTTTGGTTGCGGCAGATGTTATTTAGGTTCTCGTTTTGTTTCTCTGCAGATCTTCACGCGATATGGCAAATGCTACACATTCAACTCTGGCCAGGATGGACAGCCACTCCGCGTCACCACGAAAGGGGGTATGGGCAACGGCTTGGAACTAATGCTGGACATTCAACAGGACGAGTACCTGCCAGTGTGGGGAGAGACAGGTGAAACACACATTCACGCACAATTCTACACACTTTCTGGCAACAAATGCCACTAGTACATTCAAATACTAGCAGGGGAGAGATGGAGGGGATTTGTGTGTATAAATAAATAATATCTCAATAAACAATTTAAGGATGCACGAGAAATAAACTGTGTACTTTTATATATAACAAGATCAAATCAAGGCAACGGGATTCCAAACAATATAGTACAACTTGAAATGAATGAGGCTATAGAAAATTCTCTCCAAATGAGGTTTTCCCATTAGTCATGAAATTATAATAAAAATGAAATTTCAAAGTTAAGATTTAACTCCAGTACAATGAATGCACTTTTTCCCTATTCGCTTACTTAGATTAGTTCTAAACAAATATGCAAATGCATTTTGCCCAGAGCTAGTATTACATTCTGTCAAAATAACAGCTTTGTCCATTCCTTTTCTGCCAAACATGCATCTTGTCCTTGATAAACTACATTATAAGTAGTCGATCCCCAGCTCTGTGGCATGGTGGTCAAGTCAAAGTGACAGGAAGTCACACAGTGATGTCATTGCACTTTTGAGCCTAACTTTGCAATCATTTCTGTCTCCACTGAAGAAGAAGAGCTCTTCTCACATGCACACAGCAGAGTTGTGCATGCTAGACACATACACACTTAGAGTCACATGCATTCCCACACAGCCAGCAAGACAAGTTAATTACACATTAAATGACATTTGTACGTGGGGAGCGTTCAAGTCCGTCTTTTGCTTTCCGCTCAATAGCTTAGTGTAGCTAAACTTGAGGTCCCATTGTTGTCATTGAAAAGAAAGCACGGAGAGGCGGATCTGGGAGGAACAGAGTGTCAGTTTATATAGACAGCCAGAGATGTGGCTGTCTGTCTGACCTGCACTTCCAGAATGCTGATTTTGCAGAGCTGTGTGTAGCACTGTGTGCCTTTCCTTCTGAGATAATATGATGCGCAGACGTACATGGCCTGTTGTACGGTTTATAAAGGATACATTCAAAGCAGCCAACGAATGATACGATATGATTAAGAGATGTTTTTACATGTGACGTATACGATGACTCGTCTTTGTTTTTATTAGCATTTTCCATACTGTACCATCTTTTTCGGAACTGGGGTTGTATATCGTTTGCAGTCACATCACTCCCTCGAGAGCTAA
The DNA here is from genome assembly GCA_025728095.1 of Prietella phreatophila. Taxonomy (NCBI): domain Eukaryota; kingdom Metazoa; phylum Chordata; class Actinopteri; order Siluriformes; family Ictaluridae; genus Prietella; species Prietella phreatophila. Next base: position 21,044,599 of record JAOUWY010000001.1, on the reverse strand, counting down.
ACTGGCAGTGACATCTCCGACTTGCAAGTACAAGAACATAATCAAGGCCAGCTCACACCAGAAGCATTTTTGTGCTGCTCTTATTTTGATCTTCGTTTTTTATTTTATTTTTTCTCATTCATGTGCATATGTGAAGCTCAAACTCAGTAGAAATTTGACTGTATGGTAATGCTCCTAATGAATAACCAGGGCAAAGATTCACTGACCCATCTTTTTATGCCACATTTTTATTAACATCTCTAATGTTAAACTGGTACAGTTCTGCATTTGGACAGTAAGTAGTTTTATTAATGAAAATGAAGCGTAATGTAATGCGCTGCTCTTGCATCCCGAAGATGACATGACATGAATTTGGGTCACTTCTAGCTTCCGGCATTTTTCAGAAGTGCTTTTCCAATAACTATAGTCTGAATTAAATGTAGTCAGTACATCAGGAATCAGTGCATCAGGACCCAGGAATGCAAAAACTGAGTGAATACCACGTTATTAAAAGAAAAGTCAGACAGGAAACTTGGATCAAGGATAGAAAGAAGATCAATTTCTGTCTGCGATCTCACACATTCAATATTTTACCCACACACAGAGTCAACCAGACGGGTATAAATACACAGCTTACTGAGAGGTGATGGGAAACAGGTGGTACTAATTGACTACCGTAGCAATAGTGTAGCAAGAACAGGAAGCACTGACCATAAAAGGAAAGTGTAGGGGATAAGGAGACAGATGGTTAATTTGACAGGACAGACTAGATTGAGATAAACAGTTTATCCCCTTTATATATGGTGTCCATACTTAAACCGAGAATTTAAGAGAAGTTCACTATGTGGCCAAACGTTTGCGGACACCTGATCATGCATACCTAGAGTAAATGTGCTTGTTGAACATCCCATTCCAGATTTAAAATCTTCTGTTATAAAAACCTCCATTCTTCTGGGAAGACTTTCCATCAAATTTTGGCATGTGGCAGTGGGGATTTGTGTCCATTCAGCCATAAGAGCATTAGTGAGGTCCAGCCATGATGTTTGGTGAGGTGCAGGTCTGAGGCGCAGTCGGTGTTGCAATTCATCCCAAAGGTGTGTCCAGTAGGGTTCAAGTCAGGGATCTGTGCAGGATATTCGAGTTCTTCCACTCTATAATTGGCAAACCATGTCTTCATGGACCTTTCTTTGTGTACAGGCGCACCGTCATGCTGGAACACGTGCATGGAAATTGTAATGCTACAGTATACATAGACAATATACATTTGTGTGCCATTTTGGAGAAGTTCGACATATGGATATAACGGTCAGGTGTCCACAAACATTTGGCCATATAGTGTATTTAAGAGAAAAATCTCATGTAAATCTCTGTAGGAGTTCAATTGTATATAGAGCTTTTCATGATTTTTATTACTCAAGCCCCATACTCCCAATCTAACATGGTTAACGGTGACGAAAAATTTCTACACGAAAAGGTCTAATAAAGTAAAAACAATTAATAGGATGTGATAATGTCATAGCAAAACTGCATAATTGCATTTTGTTAAAATATACAGTACAAAAAATATGATCAACACAAAAACCTAAAATATTATTGAATAGCTTTATACATTGCAAGTATTTTCCCATCATTTGAATATTTTTTTTCCATTTTACTTTTACGTGGTGGCTGCTAACTAAAGTTACTTTTTAACATACAGTAAGTGAAGTCTAAATTTATTTGAATGAGTGCCATTTTTTGAATAATAAAACCATCTAAAATGATTATATATGAAAGGGTTGAAGCTTAGCAAAGCTAAGTAACTTGAGCCAATTACATACATATATATGTGTGTGTGTGTGTGTGTGTATATTTATATATATATTTATTTATTTATGTGTGTGTGTGTGTGTGTAGAGCTTGGTTGTCTGTGACAATATAGTATTTCTGTGCTGTGTATCAAGCTGTTTCAGTCTTGTTTCCTTTTGGAACATTTGGAAAGTCAGATTTCATTGTCCAGTTGTTCAAGGCTGATGATGCCCCACTTAAATGTCTGTGTTAACCACTGGACTATTTTACTATCATTATAATCACCCGTCAAAATGAAAAGCTGCTTAAACGTTCAGTTTGATCCACCATGTTGTGTGCGTAGCCCGTGTACAGTGCCATCCCACTAGTTAATTTAAAATCCATAAAGGAAGAATACATCTGAGCCTTACACTGCCAGTTAGTATTGATTTCTCTATAATCTTAAGCGTTTGTTTATTCACATATTCATTACAGAGGTGGCGTTGCATCCACGTTTAAGGATCACAGTGAAACAGTTCAGACTGTATTTCAGTGTTTCTCTGCTCTGCTCCTCGAGTAAATATACAGCCGGCTATAACACGAGCTAAGAGCTTGGCAGACTTTCAGCAAAGCAATATGATACATATGATTTAATCAAGGATGGAGCAGACCTAATGTTCAATAGAGCATTTTATCACCACTTTCCTGATGACCTTTGCCAAAATGCTTCAAAGCAATATTTCCAGAATTTATCTCATCTCACAGTTTAACCCGACTAAGCACTAATACTCGCCTTTTTCAATATCTGTAAAGTGGAAGAAGAGAAGAAGCCTTTATTTGTCGCAGGTACATTACAGCACAGTGAACTTCTGTTTTTCACAAATCCCAGCTTGTTAGGAAGTTGGGGTCAGAGCGCAGGGCCAGCTATAATACAGCACCGCTGGAGCAGAGAGGGTTAAGGGCCTTGCTCAAAAACCCAAAAGCCCAATTTGGTGGTGCTGGAGCCCCTGACCTTCTGATCAGTAACCCAGAGCACGTTAACCATTGAGCCACCACTACCCCTCTTTTTTAAAATAGTTTATTACAGAACATTGTGAGCTCAGCTGTGTGTAAGAACAATATAAACCTTTAATTGTTTGTACAAATGCTTAACAAAGGTTCTATTTATAGATCTTCAGAATTTAGTTTGTTCTTTCATTGTTCATTAAAATTTACCATAGTATCTAGCAGCAGAATGATCATGCACCAATTTTTATTGCCTTTGATTACATTCAAGGAAATAGATTTGTATTTTTAGCACAGATTGTATTTATATCAGTTCCTACATTACTCTTGAAGAGAGAAAAAAAAGATAGGCTGGTGCTGGCCATCTCCGGTGGTCCAGTGGTTGATTGACCATTTCAGTTTGATTACCTCTATGTATTGGCATTACAAAAGCACCTTTTTTATTTTACTTAGTGTACATGAATTTTTGTTAAACAGCTGTTTACAGAAACCTGAATAACTTGGCTCAGAATTTGGCAATATTCTAATTAATATTGAGTCATGTAAATGCAGCAATTCGAATGCCCAATTCAGATTAAGACAATATTCTGATTCCCCAAATTCTGATTCCCAGCCCTGGATTATGTCTGTTTTAATCAAAATGTTTTCCTTGTAATCACCTTATTCAGCAAATCCACCGAAAGGAAATATATGTGCATGCTCAGTTTGCAAGGAATTGTGGGTGCTAACAGATACTTATCTGTAGGCTAGGTATTTAGGAATGGCAACACTCACATACTTGCAGCAACCATGTATACAGGTATTTTCCAATGCCTGTACACATATAAACATTGTATTCGGAATATGGCTGCGACCCGAATATAGACCTTAAAAGGAATTTGATTTGAATGTAAATGTAGTCACTGCCAACAATGTATGTGGAACATTCACCTGTGAAAGTTTCTGTGTAAGTTGTTACTATGGAAACAAGAAAATAAATGATGGCCAAAAGTTTGTGGACACCTGATCAATCACATCTCTGTGTGCTTGTTGAACATCCCATTCCAGATGTAGTCCCTTTTTGCTGTTATAATAACCTCCACTCATCTGGAAAGACTTTCCGCTAGATTTTGGAGCGTAGCTATGGGGATTTGTGATCATTCAGCTACGAGAGCATTAGTGAGGTCAGGCAGTGACTTTGGGTGAAGAGGTCTGGGGTACAGTCAGCGTTCCAGTTCATCCCAAAGGTGTTCAGTGGGGTTGTGGTCAGGACTCTCTGCAGGCCACTCAAATTCTTTCATGTCAATCTTGTCAAACCATGTCTTCATGGACCTTGTATTGTGCACAGGGGCGTTGTCATGCTCTAACAGGTTGGGCTACTTAGTTCCAGTAAAGGGAAATGTTAATGCTGCAGCATACAAAGATGTTCTTAGACAATCGTTTGCTTCCAGCTTTGTTTAGGGAAGACCCACATATTGCCGTGATAGTCAGGTGTCCACATAAGTTTGGCCATATAGTGTATTAGACATACTGTTATCAGAATCAAGCATTCTACAGTGCTGTAGTATAAATATATCTAAAGAATGAGTACATTTTTATTTAAATGCAACCCCTTAAAGTATTTAAGGAAAAAGGTTGCCTCTGTACCCTGTCCAGGGTGTACCCTGCCTTGTGCTGCCTTGGTTAGGCTCCAGGTTTCCCCGTGACCCTGAAAAGGAGTAAGCGGTATAGAAGATGGATGGATGGATGGTTTGTCTCTGTACCTTCTGCATCTGTGCTTTCATATTGCAATAGATTACTAATGAGTGTTGGCGTTGCTCATGATCAGTATTGTATTATAAACAGTAAACAGTATATCTAGCACAGTTCCTCAGTCATATTGAGAAGTCAGTGGTCAGCACACTGTCAGGGATCCAGCGTTGTAAATCACACTCCGGTACCTTTTCTGGCACATTTCCACGTCTGTCATGAGAAACAGGATTTTAAATTGTTAATGCCACCATGTATATAGGATCACTCTATATCATATCTTCTCTTCCTCTACAGATGAGACGTCTTTTGAAGCCGGCATCAAAGTGCAGATCCACACTCAGGACGAGCCGCCTTTCATTGATCAGCTGGGATTCGGAGTGGCGCCAGGCTTTCAGACGTTTGTGTCTTGCCAGGAGCAGAGGGTAAGCGACTGCCTGCTGCTGTCCGATCCCCTGAATTAATCCCTGCAGACGTGACGGCTAATGGTCGTCATGCAGCAATAATTGAAAGGAGTTTCACAAATTGATTTTTCTAGTGAGTTTTGGGTCTTCATACTCAAATGACATTGAGAAACTGTTAATGAATATCATTCTGTGTTAATCAACTGAGGACTCCAGTCACGGACTGTTATGGACCATATGCAAAGATATTGCACACATTTTGATACCAAACCTATAAGATCTGCAAATTCAGTTCAGCTCAATTCAGTTTTATTTGTATAGTACTTTTAACAGTGGACATTGTCTCCAAGCAGCTTTACAGAAATGTATAAATCCCGGATATAAAGGTGCAAGGAAAAACTCCCTGAGACAACATGAGGAAGAAACCTTGAGAGGAACCAGACTCAAAAGGGAAAACATCCTCATCTGCGTGACACTGGATAGTGCGATTATAAATAATTTCCCTTCTATAATTATAATAATTCCTTAGATTTATATTAGATTTACATTGTATGGGGGCATCTCCTCAACCACCAACTGTATGTAACATCGACCTATATACTCAAAAAGTGCATAAGAGCTTATGAGCAACTTATGAATATGAGCATCTGAGTTCTTTCTGAATTTATTAGAGTTTTAACTTGAAGTCTGTTTTGTTGAAGTTATGAACTGTTCAGTGATATTGACTTGAGTGCAAAACTATTTGTAGCAATCAACGTCTTAAGCCATATTTATTTTTTTTAATGGTTCCATCCGGAGCAATAATCAGCAACAGCAAGTGGTTTTCAGGTGATAGTTTCAGGTAGGGCATCAGTATAGATCAGGCAGGTGTGGAGGTCAGAAGGGGTCAGAGAGAGAGAAACACAGAATATTAGCTATGCTCATGGTCACGTAATGGTTAAAGGAAATGTACGTTGAATGCAGAATGCAAGCAGGGACTAGCTATGACAGCATAACTAAAAGGGAGAACCAGATGGTAACACAGTCATGAGTGTATGCTGGGACATGAAGCGACCAGCCATTCCACCATCAACAAACCTGAGTGAACTTGTGAGAGTGGGGGCGCGACAGCATCCAAACATTTACCAAAACATCTGTGTCCATGAAACCTCCAGATCTGTAACTTCGCCCAACAAAAAAAGGAACTAAAAAAAATACAATCGAATCTTTTTTACTGTATGTAGCTGACTTCCTTGTGCAAATGCACTTTCGTACTGTGCGTGTTTATTCGCAAACATTTTTTGTGGAGCAGTTGCTAGACAGGTGGCATTACATAGCACTGTCTGTCTTTTTGGTCACAGCATAGCTTTCTTATCTGATTTTGGAAATTTGCCGATTGACTACAAACCTTTATTTTATTTTTTTACCGTCTGAGGTCGCAAGTTGGGGGCGAGCAAGAAAAACAAATGTGGAGGACAGAATGCTGTTCATGTTAGCGAGTGAATATGAGCAGATTGACATGCTATGCTATTTCACTGCCATTATTCCAGTATTGCAGTATAACAAATAGTAGCAACTGTTTTATTGGGACAGTCACTGGTATGCAATGTGACGCCCCCCAAAAGCAGCTAATAATAATAATAATAATTATATGTTTAATTTATATAGCGCCTTTCCAGAGCTCAATGCCGCATTGCAATAGTATTAAAATTAACAACGATGGACAAACACCAAACGTGAAAAGCAATGAGCAATCAAGCACTGAAAATGAAATACACAGTACAGATAGTACAGTCACTGAGAAAGATGCATAGCAACAGATTAGGACGGATGACACTGAGAAAACAGATACGTTTTTAATCTGGATTTGAACTCTGAGATTGATGTGATGCTGTGAAGATTTACAGATTTTAGGTGCTACTACACTGAAAGGCCTGCCACCCATGGTAGAGAGACGAGATCTAGGGACAGAGATGAGTCTGAGCCCAGAGGACCTGAGAGAGCGGTGTGGGTTGTAGGGTGTCACTAAAATAGGACGGTGCCAATAGGGATTTAAATGTGAGCAGGAGTATTTTATATTTAGTGCGAAATTAAACCGCTAGCCAATGCAGTTCAGACAGGATTGGAGTAATGTGAGCTCAGTGCTTGGTATGTGTATGAAGTCAAGCGGCAGAGTTTTGAATATTTTGAATTAGCCTCAGTTGTCTTGAGTTAAAATAATCTTTATATCATCTCTATTGCTGAAAATAATCTAATCTATGTAGTAAGCTAAGTAATTTACCAGTATTACTTGAGACTAGTACGAATGTTGTTTGGTTACAATGTGTACATCACGTGATCCACTTTTTATGACTATGAGGTGTTATGTTTTCGGGTTGTCTGCTCGTCCGAGATTTGCATATCTCGAACGAATGGTTGACTATTTGTAGTATTTAGAAGAAGAAGAAAAGCTTTATATACATTACAGTACGTACAATGAAATTCTTTCTTTGCGCATGCCAGATTACTAAGAAATTGGGGTAAGAGCAGAGGGTCAGCCATGATACCGTGCCCATGGAGCAGATAGGCTTAAGGGTCTTGCTCAAGGGCCGAACGGTAGCTTTTATGTGGAATTATCATCGTAACCACAGATGAACTGATTACATTTTGGACTTGATCCAAAGAAATACAAGTCAATCTCACCGCAAGGTCAAATGTCTGAAAAAGTTTTCCTTCAATAACTTCCTTATGTTTGAAGTATGTGTTGAGAATTTTTGTAATACAAATTAGTAATGGGCTTGTGTTGGATTCATAAGCCTTTCATGCATGGAAAGCAGGGATCCAGAGACCCAGGACACATTTGTGTGTCTAGGCTACCAGATTTTCATTTGTAGTTGGCCAGCGTACTAGTAGTGCACATGCCGCGACAACTGTGATTTAATTTACTGAATTTACTAACTGATAAATTGTTCAAGCATGTAATTTGACTTCATGTTATCAGTAACAAAACACTCCTGCACTAGCAGGTGTACACCAAAAGAATTCCACGTCTTACGTTTATCCTAGTGCAAAATAATATGCACCACTTTGTACAGATGTCTAGATCTTGGGAGCTGTTAGGAAATAAAGAGCCTTATAGTCTGGAAATGGTAGCAAACACTCAGGGTTTTTTGTTTTTTTTAAGCCTGTGGAGAGGAAACACCACTCTTAATCCTTTCAGTGAGCAAGTGAGAGGTGGTCTGATGCTGATATGTGGCCAGTCAGCTCTCTGGCCCTTGTAATAGGAGAGAAGTGAAATTTCGACTCGAAGCAAATAGATTTCTTGAACGTCCAACTCACTTAACTTTGCGGTTGCATGCAGATCTCATCACAAGTACTGAGTTTCTCGCTGTCTTTACTCAGTGTGTGTTCTGCTCTCATCACTTTCTTATCATAAACCACTCTGCATGTAAATCACGTAAAAAATAAATAAAAGAAAAAAAACACTCACAGGATGGAAGTGCTTGCTGATACAACGATATTATACAGCTAAACATAAATGAGCATGTTTACATACCCAATATGTGTTCAAACACTCAGCACAGCATGTGTGGGTGCCTTTGTTTCCACTTATGTGGCTGTTGGTTTTTGCCATGCTTATAGTGAATTGGCTGCAGGCCCTTGTTTTTGAGGGTGGTGCAAGTGCTCGCAGCTTGCAGTGGTTTAATGTCCCACCCTCCTTTTCTTTCAATTACAGATGACTGCATTTAGCTGGAGCTATTCATGTTCGGCAATGCTAATGTGTTCCATGCTCATTCCTCTCTCTACTCCAGCATGGGCTGACAGAGAAAACTGTTGTAAACTGAGCAGTCTGTTCTCACTGTATTTAATTAGCCCGGTCATTCAGGCTGTCTCTTCAAACTATGACAAGCTGTCTCTCCCTAGCTTACTGTGACTGACACGATTACAGCTGACCATTTCAAGCAAAGTCAGTTAATATTTTGTCAACTCCCGGACCGATTTTAACTTTGTTCTGCTTCTTTATTAGGAGTGTATCACAATTCCATTACTCATGTGTCAGTTTCTGTTAACTAATCCAAATTTACACATCTCTATTTGTAATTGGATTTAAACACGAAGTGGGCGTGGTCTAACTGGAAGGTTGTTTTTTATTATTATTATTATTATTATACAAGAACCCTACTACAATGCACATAGAAACACTGGAAAACACAAAAAATGTATAAATGTCAGCAGTGTCTGTATGGTGTGTGAATTCTGGCTCTGACAGTTCCTCAACCTCAGCTACATCACTCCAGTTCATATTTGGACTCAACTGGAATAGGACACTTCCTATTCAATGCATCTCTATTCTTGATACACAATCTGTGGTCTGATAGCTAGAAATCTGACCACTAGTCAGACTAGAGAGTCTGATGTGTTTGGTCTCTAATTGTGGCCATTTCACTGACTTTATTGTTCTAACCAAAGTCCAATGTCCTTACAGAGGGGGTAATTCTAATTACGGAATAGTAACAGAGAGCTGTTACATGTCAAAAATGATGATGATATGATCTGAGGACAAAATAAGACTCTATATACAATATTTAGGTGTTTTATTTATAAGTAAATGTAAAGAAAACCTTTTTGGACGCTTTCATTAAACACAGTTGGTGTCAGAGTTGTGAACAGGGAGCAACGTGTGATCACATGATGCTGCAATATTAAGGTCATATCAATTATAATTTTGAGAAGCGTTCTCTGAATTATTTTGAGATACAGATGCATAATTGTAATGAAGTATTGGTGTTTTTAGTCTTCAAATGCAAATATAATAACTGCTCTTCAGCCATATTGCCTTAGAAACATAATTGCCATTCCTGAAGTGATTTCCTGGCTGCAGCAAAAGACATATGGGTACTCAATTAATCCCACCCTGTATACTGTATACGTAGGCAGACACACTCTAAATGATGTATTCATTAAGGCAAATGTGCAAAATAGACATGCTATTTTGCTCATAAGAAATTAGCAGTCCTATGTAGACCCTGGTACTAAATCAGCTTGTGACAGATTGCAATCTTTGAGATGCTGAAGCTCAGTGTGCAAAATAAGAACTGAAAATCGGCTGCAAATATTTTCTTTGCAAGTTTGCTTGCGGAGAATGTTGCTTTATCACTATTTTAAAAAGTCTGTTTTTGACAGTGATACCAAGAGAAATTTCATTGTGGTTTATGGAATGACAAGTTTATGGGGCCAATTGAGTTCCAAAACTATGTAAACATTGTTTTATAAATATTACTTGCAAACTATGTGTAAATAGACCCATGGTGCCATCTGGTGCTGAGGAGGAAAATGTTGCCCCCTGAGAAAAAAAATCACGCCAACAATAAAACGATTAGTGCAATGTATTTTTTTAATTTGTAGAACATGTATTTGTTTGCAAAATATGATACAGACTTTTTTTTTTCCCCTACTGGTAAAATGTATTTATCAGTTACGTTGGATGTGTTAAAAATGCACAGTATTTGATTTACATTAGAAGAATGCTATTGTGTTTGTTTAATACTCGTGTTTAGCATATTCAATGGAAACAATGGGCCTCATTTATCAATCTTTTAGTAAAGTTGTGTGTAAATGTTTGCATAAGCCAAACTAAACTAATAATTTCCACCAAAGTTTCGGTAAACGTTGATGTTGTTCATACTCGTGTACGTACAGTATGTTGATCACTTGTAAAGTACAAAGTGTGTTCCCAACACAGCTCATTTGCATTTAGTGATGCCCACAAAACTCCATATAAGGTCATGTGCACAGACAGCTAGAAGCACAAAATGCCTACTAATGGTGAAAGAAAAGGCAGAGGTGTCATTTATTTTGACTCGTGGCTCCATAAAAGTGCTACAGTTCTGGGCCACATAAAAGAATGGAAAATTCTCCCATGACTCTTGGAAAAGTCACCACTATCACCAGCAAAATCCACCTTGATTATGCATAATCAATATTTTATCAGTGCTGCAGAAGATTTATTTTACGATTCATTTCTGAGTTGACTTTTTTGGTTGAAACTTCACTTTCCTAAAAGACCCATAATGTCGCTCACCAACAGTGAGATTCCAAGACGACTAGGAACCTCTTACTTGCCACATTAGAGCATTAACATGAACTCAGCTGTCTGAAGTCACTCATAAGCTGTTTATGAAAAGAGAAATGAAAGAGTTGTTCGGTTAGTGCTTAATTTATTTTTAAACCGAATGTGATAATTCGCTATTACAAACTTTAACTGTCATGCTAATTCCACGTTTGTCGTTTTGCAGATTGATAACTAGCCAAGCCGAGTCTTTGCCATTAATCAACGTAACTGTATTGTAAATTTGCATTGCATTCTAGAACTTTTATTAATATGACATTGAACATTGCTGGGAAATGGGGAGTGAGAAAAGAAGCCCTTGCTCTTTTATTTTTAGGAGCTAACACTAAAATCATCTCTTAAGTTTGAGATCGTTTAAATTTTTCTCCTATTACACACTATTGCAACCGTGCTAGCAATGTCCCCATGTGACACCAGCACGGCAGACAACTGCTAACTTCTTACTGGAATAACAAAAATACAACATCAACTAGGGGCTTAGTAATTAGCACGTTTGCCTCGCACCTCCGGGGTTGGATGTTCGAATCCCGCCTGTGCACGTACTTTGCGTCTTTGGGGGTTTCCTCACCCAGTCCAAATACTTGTGTTGTAGGCTGATTGACCTTTCCAAAATGTGTGTGCGATTGTGCCTTGCAATGGGTTGGCACCCTGTTCAGTGTGTCCCCTGCCTTGTGTCCCAAGTTCCAGGGAATACGCACAACCCTGTGTAAGCAGTATGGTATAAACGGTATGGAAAATGGATGGATGGACATCAACCAAAAAAAAATTGCAGAATTGCTTATATATATATATATATATATAAAAAATATGTAAGCAGTCCCTTTTCATCTCACAACACAACCCACATGACACATTTCAGAACGAAATGATGTGGACAGAAAATCTCTCTCTTTTTGTCTGTCTTGGCAGGATGATCTGTTATGTTTGTCAGTAACACAGACAAAGCATTAGCGGGGAATTGGACATTTTAGAATTACTATAATGACTATAATGTCTTTATAATGAATACATTTTATTATAACATTACCTTTTTTATGAAATAACCTTTAGACACTATCTCTTTCTCTCCACTGAGCCATTTACAAGGTCTAGCTGCACAGTACCCGGTAGATTGACTATTCAATCAACATAGACTTTCATTAAACATTTTTCATTAAACTTCCTGCTGTACATTCCAGGTGTCCAGGTTCAAAACATGGGTAATTATATTTTTACCCTGACCTCCCTGTTGTCAAACTGTCACACAAACTATACACAGTACTCTGTTACACTGCATACCAAAGCAGTAGTGCATTCAAAACACAGAAAAATCTAGACAACCTGTAGCATAACTCTGTTTTCAGTGTTTCCAAAGACTAGTAAAAGAGGACACCCTAGTACCGGGTATGACCAAGTCTCAGCCTTAGACATGTACCTACAGTGCCCTCCACTAATATTGGCACCCTTGGTAAATATGAGCAAAGAAGGCTGTGAAAAATTGTCTGTATTGATCTTTTGTTTTAAAAAAAAAATCACCAAATACTCTGCTCTCATGGATATCAAACAATTGCAAACGCAACACAGATTTATAAAAAAGAAATCTTCGCTAAATCTAGTTATGCAATAATTATTGCCAACACTATAAATCCATATGATAAAAATATATTTGAAGATTTTGCCATTGATATTTAAAACGTTTTTTAGTACACCTAGGTGACTAGGAACAAGAAATTGTACAACCATGACTTCCTGTTTCACAGGAGTATAAATATGAAGTGTAACACAGCCCAGATTCCCTTGGTCATTTATAACGATTGTTTAAAACTATGGAATATATCTGTGATGTGCGGCAAAAGGTTGTTGAG
>JAOUWY010000001.1:20937293-20947547 GCA_025728095.1 Prietella phreatophila | reverse complement strand
GAGACTTCTGTCTTTCATGTCACTGTGTTTTGTTTCTTGCCATAGTGTTTTGCCTAGTTGTCTTAGTGTCTGTCTATCAGTCTGTTTGTTTATATTAAATGTTTAAAATCTGCAATTGCTTCAGCCTCAACCTCGAAACTGTGACAGACTGTAAGTCAGGTTACATTTCGATTCCTCAATCCACAGAACATTGTCCCAAAAGGTTTGAGTATCATCAAGGTGTATTTTGGCAAAATTCAAACGAGCATTAATGTTCTTCTGGGTTAGCAGTGGTTTTCACCTCTCCATTCTTCCATGGATGCCATTTTTGCCCAGTGTCTTTCTGATAGTGGAGTCAGGAACCTTTATTGATGCAAGAGAGTCCTTCAGGTCCTTTTATGTTGTCTTTGGCTTCCTGTGTGTGACTTCCTGGATGAGTAATTGCTGTGCTTTTTTTTTGCAGGGTTTGCAATAATCAGGCCTGGTTGTGTCTAGTCCAGCTGAATCCCATTATGAATGCAGTTTCATAGGGGAATAGTAATTGGCCCCTGCTCGCAGTGCTTGAAAGATGCACTGATATGGCACCCTTGCTTTCTTTCCAGATAAATGTAGAATGTTTTGTGTTCATTGAAAATGGTCAAAACCAGCTTTTTTTATTATTATTATATGGGCCTACATCAAAGTAAATGGGATTACTCTTTGGGGGGGGGAATGGCAGAAGGTTACAAGTTCTCATAAATACTGAGAAGTGGGCCCGTTGGGGGGGTTGAATGTGTCTGCTCTCAGGAAACACGTCATTTAGGTTGTCCATTGTTGTGGCGCTTACAGCATTGAGCTACATTGTGAAGTTTTTCTTCATGGTTTTTATTTAATTTTGTTCCAGGGTGTTGATGAGGGTCCAGATGGGCTGAAACTCATTTCTGATGTTATCAATGAGAAGCTGGGTATCACAATGACTGTGCTAATGGGAGCCAACTTGGCCAGTGAGGTGGCTGAGGGCAAATTCTGTGAGACCACAATCGGTAAGTGAGCAAGAAAAATAGCAGGTATTTTAGAAATGCTTGAAAAGTTGCATAAAACACTTCAAGGTGTGCTGATGTAGGAAAATAATCAACTTCGCTTTGGTAATCAGCGTAGATTATTTTCCTATTGCACATCCTGAAGATGTTATATTCCTTACATTATATCTATCTACTGCAATTGATGTACTTGTTATCTGTGTCAAACCATTCAGGCTGTAAAAGCAAGGAACATGGGCCACTGCTGAAGGAACTCATGCAGACAACGAACTTCCGGGTCACTGTCGTGGAAGAATCGGATGTTGTAGAGATTTGTGGAGCTTTGAAGGTACCCTTGATTGATTTACTTAAACGGAGGCAGTTAGCAAAACCATCTGTGCATGGTCTGATATGAAGATGTGAGGCAAAAGAACAGACAAACAGGAAGTGATGGGTATGTAATTTCCTTCCAGAACATTGTGGCAGTCGGTGCAGGTTTCTGCGACGGCCTTGGTTTCGGTGATAACACCAAGGCGGCAGTAATCCGTTTGGGTTTGATGGAGATGATTGCGTTTGCACGGCTCTTCTGCACGGCCAGTTCTGTTTCCCCTGCCACCTTCCTGGAGAGCTGCGGAGTCGCTGATCTCATCACCACCTGCTATGGAGGACGCAACCGTAAAATCGGTGAGGCTTTCGCCAAAACCGGCAAGGTCAGTCTTCTCTTTGTTTGGTACATAGCTTCTAATTATTGGTTACCTTATTTGGATATTGTCTGATGGGAAAATATGTGCTCTTGCCAACTTCAGTCAATTGAAGAGCTGGAGAAAGAGATGCTAAATGGGCAGAAGCTTCAGGGTCCAGCCACTGCAGCTGAAGTGAACCACATTCTCAAGCACAAAAACATGGTGGACAAGTAAGTGTTCATGTAACTGATCCATAAGCAGAAACATTCACAGTGGAGCCATTCCCAGGACATGTTCTGAAAATCCAAATTCTTACATTGGTCAGTTCCAACCCGTGTCTTATGGTAGTGTGACCATATTCTGGTTTTCTAAAAAGAAGACACCACCCCCCCCCCAAAAAAATTTTCTATGAATGCAGACTTTAATACACACTATTAGCATCACATAAATGTATAGAAATATATATTTCACTCTGCCCACATTTAAAATTTTTTCCTACATTCTTTTGAATGTCCCTGGAATAAAATTAAACATTAGATGTCTTGAGTGTACTTTCTGCCATTATTTACACATTTGAATGACCATGTAAGACGAAGCAATCTGATAACATGAAATTGAAAATCACCGTATATAGCCATGGGCAATGTTTTAACTCAGGACAGCTGTCATTTTCTGCTGTTGTCAAGCAACTGTTTGACGCCGCACACAACAGCGCTTCACCTTTGCTCATTCACTTAGAGAAGGCTAACGGTTGAGAGACAGGAATTTGGCCAATAGTTGCTGCAAGCCTTTTATAATTGACTGATTAGTGTGCGAGAAGGCAGAATTACAGGGAGGGGGTGAAGCAATGTAAACATGCGCACATATGGTGCTCTCACACATGCAGCATTTTGTCCATTTGAATTGAACTTAAAGATGTGGTCTTGATCCAACTCCAAACGAACCCTTTTGCAATTTGGTTATGGAGAGAACAAGACTGATCTTTTATTCAACCCAACTGCAGGAAGTGAACCAAACATGCTGTGTATTTTGGGTTGCAGTCGATTTATTAATTTTTTTCTGAAAAGCAAGCTGCTAAAATGACCCAGTG
This sequence comes from Prietella phreatophila, assembly GCA_025728095.1. NCBI lineage: Eukaryota > Metazoa > Chordata > Actinopteri > Siluriformes > Ictaluridae > Prietella > Prietella phreatophila. The sequence continues at coordinate 20,944,797 of JAOUWY010000001.1, read as the reverse complement.
GCAAGTTTGTCATTTTAATCTTGCTGTGTCTGTCAGGGTTTCCTTTGGGTACTCCTTGTTTTTTGCCAACTCCCAAAAACATGGCTATGTTAAATTACCCCTAGTTGTGAATGAGTGTGTGGATGTCTGTATGGTGCCCTGCTATGGACTGGTGTCCTATCTCGGGTGTATTCCTACATTGTCTCTATCTTGAACATTGGTCTCACAAGATATGGTCTTGGTCTTAATGACTTCTTCTAGAAAATCTAGCCTAAATATTGTCCCATTCCTAACTATACTCTTCTAGAGACAATCATTGTTTGGTTCAGACAAATTAAGTTAAAAACTAAGGAAGGATGGTTAGAAGGCATTTTAAGAGGTTATATAAAAGCTTATCTGCAGTGTGCAATATTGTAATAACTGGTGTTTTGGGGTAATATATAGTCATGTGAAAAAACAAGTACATCTCATGAAATTGGTGGCACACATTTGATAATCTTTGTAACTGTGCCTATAAATAAAGTTGATCTACCTGAACAAAACCAGAATGAAAAATAGCTTTTTCAGTAATTTATTCAACAGAAATTTCAATAGATGTGATATTCTTCTGTGGAAAAAGTAAGTACACCCTTGGCCTCAGAAGCTAGTATTGCTGCCTTTAGCAGACATGACTTCTTGTGAGCATTTTACATAATTGTCTACCAGGCTTGCTGGAATTTTTTGACCACTCTTCCATGCAATATTCTTTTGCGAGATGTTTCAGTTGCAAGATTTTTGAGGGTTTTCTTACATGTACTGCATGTTTGAAATCCCCATCCACAATATTTCAATGGGATTCAAATCCCATCTTTGACTAGGCCATTCCATAACCCTCCATTTCTTCTTTTTGAGCCATTCTGTGGTGGATTTGCTAGTGTGCTTAGGATCATTATTGTGTTGAAAGGTCCACTTTCAGTTCAACTTCAACTTTTGGACAGATGGCCTCACGTTATCTTCAAGCACTCTTTGATATGATGCAGAATGTATATTTGAATCAATGAATGCAAGCTGTCCAGTTCCTGAGGAAGTGAAGCAAACCCAAACCATAATATTTCCACCACAGTGTTTCACAGTTTGTATGAGATGCTTCTCCTGGAAAGCTATCTTTAGTCTGCACCAAACATAACTGCTGTTATTGTGGCCAAACAACTTTAACTTTGAATCGTCTGTCCTGAGCTCATTATTCCAAAAGGCCTGGTCTTTGCCTACATGCTCATTGGCAAACTGTAGTCTTGCTCTAATGTTCTTTTTACACAGCAAAAGCTTTTTCCTCCCATGTAGGTCAAACCTGTGTGATCTCTTTCTGATTGTAGAAGCATGCACTTTGATGCGAACAGTTCCGACACTTACTAGCAGATCCTGTGATGAAATTTTGTGGTTCTTGGAGACTTCAGACGGTCTGCTCTTGGGCTGAATGTGCTGGGACAGCCAGTCCTCGACAAATTGGCAGTCGTTTGAAATCTATGTCATTTGTAGATGATTTTCCTTACAGCTGAATTATGTATTTCAAATAATTTGGAGGTTTTATTTAAATACCTTGCCAGACTCATAGGCATTTTTCTGAAGGTCTCACAGAGCTCTTTAGATCTTGGCATGGTGACACCACACACATCTAGCAAAGGGAACACCAGACACTAGATATGAGAGGGATTTAAATAAGACAGGTTCCACCTGCACTCCCTAAACAGGTTCTAATCACTGACACCCAATCCTGAACACCTGATTCAAATCTTTTGGATTTGAAGGTGTGATAAATGTGAGGGTGTACTAACTTTTTTTTTTCTTCTGTGTGATTGATTTGTTTTTGCTCATTTAAATTGTGAAAATTACTACAAAATATACATTTTGTCATTAGATAATGTATCAACTTTATTAATAGATATTGTTTCAAAGACTATCAAATGTTTGCTTGTCCAAATATGTCCAAAAAAACAATAATAATTTCCATGGGGTGTACGTTTTTTTTCACGAGTGTAATATGTCATATTACATATAATGTGTTTCTCAAGTGTAACTATTTATCTTTATCTTTCCTAATATTTAAGTATTTTTAACTTATTTAACTATCCTGGTGTTCCGAGATAACAGTTTTCCTGTCTTACTCTATATTTGTCTCTTCCAGATTTCCTCTGTTCAATGCAGTGTATCAGATCTGCTTCCAGGGCCATCCAGTGAAAGAGTTCATCAACTGCCTGCAGAATCACCCAGAACACATGTAACTCATTGACTAACCTATACTGTGAGAGAGTTAGTCTAGCTGAAAAGCTACTACTAATCTAGTTGAAGAGAAGGGGCTGTCTTCACTGTGCCTATATTTCTTACTGAGGAAAGAAGAATCAGAACTAGAGCTGATCTGAGGATGTCCTCACCAAACTTAATTTCAAAACGCCACACCTCGAAAAAAAAAAGCCTTACGTCAACATCCTATCACTAGATCAAAATTCTAGATCTAGATCAAATTGTCCGTGTCAGATTTGAACTTAACCTAAGAATATATGTTGTTTTGTTTTTGTAAATGTGTCAGAGATATGACTTAACTGTCTTCCTGCAGCTGCTAATGAGTGAGTAGGCTGCCTTGAAACACTAGTGTCTAAAGGAAAATCTAAAGGAGTGTGGATTAAAAGTGCCTTAAATTGTTTTTACCTGAATATTCATCCTGTCCAGACATTTGTTTTCACTCCCAAATAATTGTACAACACTGAGTACATCCTGTTTTTACACTCTGGTTTGTTTTTGATTCCATGTGTACGACTCCACACATGACGTACTGTCATTTTGAAATAAATTATTGAAACTGAATCATTTCAAGTCTATGTGGTGTTTATATGCGCTTTATAGTATAGTAGATGCATGCAATTTGAAGGTAAACAATTGAACATGATTAACTCCTGTATGAATCTGTAGCTCTACAGCTTGGACATGCTTGCCCTCAGACACACACGCTCCTAGCATGACATATGATTCTTTCTTGCGCCGCATGCCCTCGGGTGTTATCCTAAACGCTTCACCTTTAGCAATGCTAAGCTTCATCCTTTGACCTTTATTAGGCATGACGAAGCACTGTAGATGTTGTTCTGGGATGTTAAGTTTTCTTACACATCATTCTTATATTCCCAAATGATGCGTACTACAGATTAACAAATATAAAATACAGAAATGGCTAAAATATCAGTCACAAAATGAGTTTATTGGAGCTTAAGTGTCAAATGAGCTCAAGTTTATACACCCAAGAAATCTTCATGAAGACCAAGGAGCTATCAAAACAAGTCTGGCATACAGTTCTGGGAAAATATCAGTCATGTTTTGGTCATTTTAAAGAAAATATAATGAACTGTGAACATCCCACAGAGCACCAAAAGTTAGTGACCAGCTGAGGAGGGCATTAATCAGAGACGAAACCAGTTTCATGGCATAAAATCCCAGTTAAGTCCATTGTAGTTCCAGGTTAAAAGTGAATCCTAACTAATTAGTTTTATTCAATTCACTGTACAATGTCAGTTATAATGTAGCATAAAAGTGGATGGTCAGGTGTCAGACAGTGAGACTGTCTGGATCCTTTTTTGCTTCATATTCAAGCAGAACAGCACTAATGCTCCCACGTTCCAGGATGAGAATTTTAGGTGCACAGGTCAAACCATTAGTGTCTCTTTTTTTAAATAAGCATTTTAAGTGTTAAGTACACCGATTGGCCATACCATTACAACCACCGGCCTAATATTATGTAGGTCCCATTTACACCACTAAAACAGCTCTGGCCCATCGAGGCATGGACTCCACAAGACCTCTGAAGGTGTGCTGGGGTTTCTGGCACCAAGACGTTAGCAGAAGATGCGTTAAGTCCTGTAAGTTGCGAGGTGGGGCATCCATGGATCAGACTTGTTTGTCCAGAACAAATTTGGAGGAATTTGGAGGCCATGTCTACACCTTGAACACTTTGTCATGTTCCTCAAACCATTCCTGAATCATTTTTGCAGTGTGGCAGGGTGCATTATCCTGCTGAAAGAGCCTACTGCCATTAGGGAATACCGCTATGAAGGGGTGTACTTGGTCTGCAACAATGTTTAGGAAGGTTGTACTTTGTCAAAGTAACATTCAGATGATTGCCAGGACCCAAAGTTTCCCAATAGAACATTGCCCAGAATGTCACGCTGCCTCTGACAGCTTGCCTTCTTTCCATAGTGCATCCTGGTGCAATCTCTTCACCAGGTCTTCCTCATGCACATACCCGGCCAGTATGAACTTTTTCAGCAATTTGTGCTACAGTAGCTCTTCTGCAGGATAGCACCAGACAGGCTAGCCTTCACACCCCACACTCATCAAGGAACCTTGGGCGCCCATGACCCTGTCGCCGGTTCACCGGTTGTGCTTCCTGACTGTACACTTCCTGCCTAATACATCCCACCCCTGGACAGGTGCAACTGTAACAAGGTAATCAATGTTATCCACCTCACCTATCCATGGTTTTAATGTAACGCTGTATGTTATCCTTGTAAATGTAACTTTATATGCAAACTATCCCAGTTTGGAAGTTTTCTCACTTGACATTAGCAGAAATGTCCATTTTTTACTCTGGCCTAATCTGCGAAGAAGGGAAAGAGGCATATCTGTCCTAAGGCTTTGTGAATAATCTACCTGTTATTTATTTTCTCATTATTACTCTGTATAGTGTATAGGAATACCGATCCCCTGTAAGGACTGGTTTTCAGTATTCTTTCCAGTTAATAAAGATTACATTAGTCACAGCCAATCCTGTGACTTATGGATCATCACAATGTGTGTCAAAGCCATCTGACTGTAATCCTGTGAATAGTTCATGGGCTGCCCTTTCAGTCGCACTGCTATTAATATTGCTTTCTATCAGGCAAAGTTAGAGCTATAATTAGAGGGGTGTGGGCAAGACCAGTGGACAGTAAAGATGAACCATGAGACTCTAATTCTGTTTTATCTTAAATATCAGTTTCATATGGCACCTATGCATTCATTATTTATTCTGATAAAGACTTTTTAAAGACTGCAGTCAGGTTGATCAGCTTGTGAGTTTTAGACAGTGAGGTTTTTATCATGTAAAGTATCAGATGAAGAAAATTTAATAATAGATGGGGGTTTTTAAAAAAATTAATTTAATTGCCTTTTCAGCAGAAGTGTACATATGTTGATATGGTATCATAATCACATTCAATATCTAACACACCTTTCTCCAAGATTGAGGTCAATTCAGATTCTTGACAGCAAGATATATAAGTTTACTTGTGCAGATCATTCATTCATTCATTCATTTACAGCATATGTTATTATTTGTTATACCATAGACTCTGATTGGCTTCATCAAGAATAAAGTAGATCAGATTTTTAACAAAACATATACTAAATGCACCTAATCCTACATGAGCAACCTGATATTTTGGTAGAGAGAGACAGAGGGGATTTATGGGTAATCACAGAAGATAGACCTGTATTTCTACTTATCAGCTGTTGTTTGTAAAATTTCCACCTGATGGCAGCACCAACAAACAGATAGTATACTATATGATTTTTTTTAATTTTTTTTTTTATTTTTTATTTTTAAAGAGTTAGAGCCTTGGAGTGCCATATATGTTGATTTCTTCAATTTGATCGGCAAAATGTCCCAGGATCTCCAGTTTGTACGTTTTCTCATTTGACATAGGCGGTAAAGTAATGTTTTGCTTGAGGCAGTTTGAATTAATCTATGAAGAAGAGGAAAAAGCATATCTATTCATTTTTACTTTACATACGTGTCCGTAGTTTATGAATGGGTGTCTGAGTGTGTATGTGATTGTGCCCTGCGATGGACTATCACCCTGTCCAGGGTGTACCTCCGCCTTGTGCCCGATGCTCCCTGGGATAGGCTCCAGGTTCCCTCTCACCCTGAAGAAGGAGTAAGCGGTAGAAGATGGATGGATGAAGATATTGGCTATACATTTATGTTACTTTATGATTCGTCCTCATCCATTTTTTTCATCATCATATTCATCATAGCCTTTGAAAGAATGCCTACGTGTACAATAAATAGCTACATATGCTCTCCTACATGTATAAAATACTGAGTAAGCCCATATTCAGGAAGCAAGGAATAAAACACTTAGCGGTGTGCTGTTAGCAAAATAATCAACAATGAACTGATATAAGTTACTGTTACCAGCTTGAAGTTGATTGTTTTCCAATAACAGCAGTCCATAAGTGTTTTGTGTAACTGTATCACTTAGGTTATAACAGCTATATACAGTCTTTCATTCTTCAGCCCCTCTCTCTCCTCTTTAAATTCTCTCACACTCTTCTTATATTCATTCTCTCTTCCGTTGCTCCATTCTTCCTTTTCTCTCTCTCTATCCATGCCATCTCCTTCCCTATTTCCGTATTATTTTCATTCTTTTTTTATTATTATTTTTACTTCATATCACTTCAATCAACAAGATATTTAACATTTTATTCTCTTCATTCTTTTCAACCGCTCTTCAACGTCGCGAGAGTTCCCGCCTCCATAACTGCACGTTCTAAATCTCGCGAGACCTCCTGCCTCCACGAACTGTAAGCACATTCTAAATCCCGCGAGACGTCCTGCCTCCACAACTGCGCGTTCAAAATCTCGCGAGACTTTGCGGCATCGCCTTATGACGGGGAAAAAAAAAAACCAAAAGGAGACATTTTCCTCATCTGAACTTTTCACCCTGTACCTCCCGAGGACCGTGTTCCTAAAAGAAACACTAAAATGTCGTTATTTCAGCTTGACATACATCATCACGGAGCTGCTTTCACTCTTGAACGCAGTCGAACGTGTTGCCATAGTGACCATCCTCCCAGAAAACGAACGGATTAGCATTAGCCGGTTACTAGCCGTTATACTACGCTAAGCATCCTCGTACAGATGAATACGCAGAAGCAGGGTCTTTCTCTCCGCTCACCGAGCATTATCGGGCTGAGCTGGCGCGCCATTCCCTTTGACAAGTCGTAAATATAAAGCTGGACGGAGAATGTTGTACTGTTTTTATCCATTTTCTTTCTCTTTTTTTCCCCCCTTTCTTTTGTTTTGTTGCTATGCTGGTGATGAAAATGACCAGCAATCTACAGCCGCCTGCCGCGTCATGTGCCGCACCGCAAGCCCCGCCTCCTGCGCTAGGATTGGACAGTCGTCGTATTGGTCGGCCTCCTGAGACAGATTGGCTAGTCCTGCCTACTCTCAATCATGCGATTGGACAGTCGGCTTGTCGATCACGTCACCTCAGAGCGCGCTGTGGAAAGGGAGAAGCTGCAGCTTGACTCACACTTCAGTTGACTCATTCTTACTCAGGAATGAAATGAAGGAGAAAAAAAAGAAAGGAAGGAAGGAAGCCATGAAAGAGATTAGATCAGGTTTGAGTGCCAGCTAATTATTACAGGAAATGTATATCTTAATGCGATACTGCGGTCTAAATCTTTCGAACATTACTGTAGATGAGCTAACCAGTGACGTGGACACGGGGGGGGGGAA
>JAOUWY010000001.1:20903866-20929181 GCA_025728095.1 Prietella phreatophila | reverse complement strand
TTCTCACCAAGCTGCTTGGCAATGGTCTTGTAGCCCATTCCAGACTTGTGTAGGTCTACAGTCTTGTCCCTGACATCTTTGGAGAGCTCTTTGGTCTGAATGTACAACAGAGTTATTGAGTTCTAGAAGAAGGAATCGATTCTGAACGGCTGAAACAAGTTGTTAGTGATTCCAGACTTTACCTCCTGTACTAACCTACGTAGGTTTGTAACAAAAAACCCATCTCTTTTCTTCATCGGCTGCTCGCGGACAGCGGTAGGCCAATCACAACAGACTGGGACGTCTGACCAATCAGAGCAGAGTACGCTCTCTGAAAGGAGTTTAGAATGAATCCTTTAGAAAGAATCATTTAACGAGTTGTTTGTGACCCTGAAAGGTTGGGGGTGGGTTAATGCTGCGGTTTAAATTGTGAGCACATTAAAGTGTTTTTTTTTTTTTTTTAAAAGCTTGGATGTATGTAAAACTATTGAGGCTTTTAAAACAAAATTAGGCACGTTTCAAAACCACACTAGGTTTACTTTAACAGTGTGATGTGTCCGTGAAACCGTCTATTTTTTATCGGCCGACTCATGTACACGCACTTAAATACTGAACGCTCGCATTGAGACACTCACGTTGTGGTTCACGTTGAGAAACATGGTTTTTTTGGGAGATGTCCACACCTCTGCTCTGCTCGTCTTTATTTCAAAAGAATGACGTATACACTCACGAGATTGTTTCTTAACAAGCATTGTTGGAAGCCGCGATAACACACAATCTCAGCATTTAGAGTTGATATATTTTCTTGAAGGAAATGCATTTTGGTGAAATGTAAATGAGCTCTTTGTTAGAGAAGGGCAGGGAATGCAACTTGGACGCTTGCTGTCTGCTTTCTTAACCAGCTGGAGCTTACCCACAGCCCGAACTTCAATATCCATTCGAATGACAAATCACGTGGTACAGTAATGTTTCATTTCATCTAGATGAACTCCTGCAGATTTGAGAACCTTGGAAGCACGAGCCAATATAAAAGAAAGGTGTGTTAGGCATGGAATGTTTCTAACGCTGCAAGCCATTGTACTCTGAACTCTTGAACATACATGCACCTTGACGTCACAACAATATGGCAAGCATCACTTTATACATTATAAAACTTGATTTGACTCTATGTAGCTCTGTTTGTTGTTTGTTTGTTAAATGTTTTGTTGAGATTTACCTCCTACCCGACAGGGACCGGGTAACGGGATCATGTGATCAGCTCTGACTGACAGTAATGGCTCATTTTCAGAATGAGACGTAGAGACGCGACTTGAAGTAGCCTTAGGGCATACAAATAATCCCCGGCAGAATCTCTCCCGTTCACATATTACAGGTTTATAATAACGCTGTTGTTGTGCTGTGAAATCAACAGTATGTGGTTTTTTTTTGTTTTGTTTTTTTCCATTGTGAATCAGAAATATTTCATGTAGCTCTTTATATATTTATCCAATGCAGATACTAGCCATATAAATATGTCCTTGCTCTTGGCATCCATGCTTTTATGTTTTAAAAAAAAAAATCCAAAAAAAAAAGCACTGGAATTTGGGAAAACCCACTTGGGGTTTTACAAGTACAAAGGGACTGCAGTGTAAGAAAGTTCATAGTTTGTCAAGTAGACAAAAAATCTTACTGATGCTTGTTGCTCTCTCACAAAAACAAAACAAAACTTTAGTGCTTAGCAGTTAGCATGTTTGCCTCGCACCTGCGGGATTGGCGGTTTGAATCCCGCCTCCACCCGGTTTCCTTCAGGTAGTCCGGTTTCCTCCCCCAGCCACAGACATGCTGTAGTTGTAGGTTGATTGGCATCTCTAAATTGTCTGTAGTGTGTGAATGGGTGTGTGCGATTGAGCAGTCCAGGGTATCCCCTGCCTTGTGCCCTGAGTTCCCTGGGACAGGCTCATCGGCGACCCTGTGTAGAATATGGAAAATGGTATGGAAAATGGACGGATGGATGGATGGAGCTCATGTGATCTGTTCACTGACCTCCTCTGTGTTTTATTAGTTGCTCTAGGTAATAGGGCAGTAACTAACAGTTGTTTGTTTTGTTTTTTTGTTTGTTTTTTTTTTGCATGGGATTAGTTTAACCTGGGGTTGTTTTTACAGGCCGTTTTAAAGAAGGTAAAAGACGCTGTAATCTTCACCGGCTCGGGAATGTGCAGTCCGACATGACCAGTTCATACAGGATTAAAATCGCATCACCCCACCCCCCCATATAAAGCCAGTACTGTCCAAATAGTGCAGAATGGATGAACCGCTAGCTGTTCAGTCGCCAGAATTTTTGCCTCTCTATTTTCTTAATGATTGTTTTGTTGCCCAGTTAAAAACACAGCCGGTTATTTCCTCCCGATTCACATGACCGTCACATTGCTTGACTTGTTTGTATTTGTCGATCGATGTTCTACACAAAATCATTTTTATACTTTATACAATGTTTATATCCTGGAAGCATTTTTCGTAAAATGCAATACACTAAAGTGAACGATTGCTATGCTCCTCTGGTTTACTGGATGGATTTTATAGCCATTTTAGAATCCTTTCTACCCTGAGAAAGAGGTTTTGGAAAGTTAATTTCCTTTCTCTCTCTCTCTCACGCGCGCGCGCGCACACACACACAAGTGTATAGACAGCTCTACACATGACCATATTTGTGCTAGTCCACTACACCCACTCATCTAGGTATTTATCTCTCTCTCTCTCTCTCTCTCTCTCTCTCATACACACACCTCAGTTCAGATTCCAGTTTGCCTTAATTTGTCGTAAGGAATGCGTGAAATAGCTGATGAAGTGCCTGAGCTGCAGAAGATTCTTCAGTACTATAGATGATTCAGGTTATAGTAATGAATTAGGACCTTCTTCTAGGCCATTGTGTCTATCTGGTATGTGGATTTCTGGGTTAAAATAGGATAAAGGTCTCTGGTTGAGAGGGTTTCACGCTAAAGCTCCAGCCCTTTGCTTAAGCTCTTGCTTCAAAGTTCATTGAAATGTTCATTCAAGCTAATTAGTGCTGCGTGTGCTCCTGTTAGAGCTCAAACATAATATAGGTCAAATTACACAACCACCTTCTAGCAGAAAGAAAATGGGGGAAACTGTAATATCCAGGATATAAGCCTGAAATTTCCTGTGTCTTAAGAACCAAAGGCTGAGTTATATTCATTGCTCATATCCTGTGTGACGGGCAAGTCACTGACATCATGCGAGATGTTGGGTGTTGAATGTTTTCCTGTGTGCAGTGACACTTTCCTGTCATCCAATTGCATTACAGTGGACATCTGTAAGCCAAATGTGACGCACATGGCTGGGACCAGGTGACGGGATCATGTGATCAGTTCCGAGTGGACAAAAGTGCGCTCACGCTTGACTGACAACAATGGCTCGTTTTCAGTATGAGACTTGACAGTATGAGATTTGAAGTAGCTTTCGGGCGTACAAATAATCCCCGTCAGAATCTGTGTCCCGTTCACATGCACGTGTGTTATAGATTACAGATTTATAATAACGCCGTCTGTTGGGCTGTGAAATCATCAGTATGCCTACACACATGAACACAGGGGGTCGGATTTAGCAGGAAGGAAAAAATATCATATTAATAGTTTAATATGATATTTATTGATAGGGGTTTTTTGTTTGTTTTTTTAAATATATAAGGATGCACGCTGTTACTATAGGCCTACAGAGTTAAATATTAAGCTGACATCTAGTAAAGCTTTTGCAGAGTGTTTAATATTTCTCTACATTACATCCATCATACACGAGCACATGCAACAACATGGCAAGGAAGGACGTTGAATTGCTGTGGGGGAAAATTATATTTGGTTACGCCACGTTCATTTCGTTTCCTCCTAGCTCTTAACTGAATATCCCATCGTCATCTCTTACGGGTATTTATATATTACAGTTCGGCAGAATGCTCATGGGTTCGCTTGGTTTATCTGCCACTGGGTGCACTCAAATTGAAAGAAAGTCAATTAGGTCCGTGACTATGTTTACATGGACAGCAATAATCTAATTATTGACCTTACTCTGATTAAGGTAATAATGTTATTAAGGTGTTTACATGAGTCACTTTTAGAACACTCCTGTCATGTTCCCGTTTTACATGTTCTAGAACATAACTAGATGAACAGCCCGCGTCATTACGTCACCGCGCAACGTCGTCCCTCCAGAATTTCACACATCAACATACAGTTCGTCTTCGTTATGGTAGTGTATACAGTTTGGGGTGTTTTTATTTAAATTTCTTATGAACGCTTTAAGTGCAGTTAATTATTTGTCATGCTGTACATGCTAATAGACAACTGCTTCAGGCCGTGGGTGTATCCCAAACCGCGTATTTACAGTCTATATAGTAGCTGAGATACATGTATTTTTCCCCACTACAGGCCTATAATGGACAAGTATGCGAGTTTGGGATGCAGCTGAACTCTCTTGTTTGCCATAAAATGTTGAGGACTGCCATGTGTGATTGTGTACTGTCACAAAATGCGGTGAAAACTCTCACACAACGTTCATAATGTGATTAAGGTGTTTACATGTCTGTAATACATCTCGATAATGCGACTAAAACAGGAATACTCCACGTCTTCATTCGATTAGAGCTTAATAAATAAAAATAGCTGTTTACATGGTAGTTTCTTAATCAGAGTATGGTCTTAATCAGGTTAAGAGTGGTTTATTGTTGTCCATGTAAACGCAGCTACTGTTAGGTTTCAGAGATGATACTCGATTCAAGTAACTGAAATGATCGAATACTGCATGCTGAAGTGCTATTAGTGAAAATTTTTCATTTCAGTCTGTTTTTAAATGCGAGATGAGTACTCTCTGGGAAAAACAAAACAGTATGCGTTATTAAGTGCCTCCATCGTCTTTCCTGTCTTCTGAGCACCTTATGGATGATCTCAGTTTATCTCGCATTGGGTTTGGGTTTTTGACCTAGCGCACCCACACGTGCTTCCAGACATCTCTGCTGTCATACACTACCTTCTTCATATCACGTCTGGAACAAATGTTTTCAAGCTTTTTTCCCCGTTGGTGTGAATTACAAGCTTGGGATTGTATTCATTTGTCATTATAGCGCCATTTACTTTTCTCCCATTCAAAAGCCGTTGGAGGTGCTCAACCTTTATTTTATTTTTTTTATTTTTTTGTGGGCGCGCATTCATCTATGCATGTCGTATCCCCTCAAAAGGAGATGCACACTAGATTGGAGATATATTTTTTTTTCTTACCACACAACGACTTTCATCAAATGTGTATATCTGGAACATGATCTTTAGACGTCCTACCAGTGCACTCGGCAGCGCATTAACACTGACATGGCAGACAGTGTCTATATTTACATTCAGATGTCTCCTTTTCCTACCAGCCGACTAAAGACGTGTTGATTTAGCTTTGTGTGGTTAGCTTGTACATAAAAGCTTGGCCTGTTAGCAGGAGACTCAGCCACACGTTGCAGTTTTTGTCATTTTGGGGATAGCTGTGCAGGAAGTTTAAGAGTTGAAACAACCTTATATAAGAGTAAAAAGGATGCAGTTTGTAGTCTCTGGAGTGTTCTGGTTGTTTTCTTGAAACCGGAGACATAATTTCTGTAGTTCCAGTCAAATTGTGTAAATACTAGGGTGGTACAGTGTATTGTGAGTTATATTATTGTTGTATTGGCCTCTAAGGTTTTTATGCGCTGTACGTTTACTACCCACTGTATTACACGCACAGCTACCTTGTTACGTTTTAAGACTATAGTTCGTCTTTTTTCTACATACAGATTGTGTTAATTGTTACTCTAACCATAACTAAGCTAATTTTATTTTTATTTTAGCTGCCTGCTTTCAAAACTATTTATTATGATTTGGATTGTTGTCTAGGGGCACGCTGGCTTAGTGGTCAGCATGTTTGCGTCGCAGCTCCGGGCTTGGAGGTTCGATTCCTGGTGTGTGCAGCTGAAGAGTCCAGGGTGTCCCCGGCTTTTTGCCCCAAGTTCCCTGGGACAGACTCCAAATTCCACCATGACCACATAAGCAGTACGGAAAACTTTCCAAAGACATGCCTTGTTGGCTAATTGGCATCACTAAATTATCCGTAGTGTGAGTGTGTGTACACGAGTGTGCCCTGCTGTGGGTTGGCATCCTGTCCAGTGTACCCCTCGAGTCACCTGGGATTGGCTCAAGGCACCTGTGTAAGATAAGCGGTACAGAAAATGGACGCATTGTTGTTTAGTTGCAAGATATACTTGCATTTTGATTCTTCAGGTGTGGATTAAAAATTCTAATGATAAATTCATTAGCCAACATATCGGGCAAGTGAAAGCTAGAGTGTGCTGTCCAATCCAACATTTTGGTTGCCCGTAAACTTTATTGACTAGGCTAAAAAAACAGTGGTAGCTAACATAATTTTAACTATAAACTATAGCGTTATACAGACACAAACAAGTATAGAACTTCTCACAGAGAGGACAACTCGGCCATGGTCATTGTAAATGGTTCTACGAATGTGCCCGAGATAGCATGTCCTGTTTGCGTCCTTGATGAACGATATTAATCAAGATGATTACCCTCTCAGGTGGCAGGGTGTAGTAGCAGGAGAGTTATGACAACACCTTTATGCTGCTGTGTATTTAACTAGGTTCTGTCAGTGTTCCCACAAACCTGCGTGGTCCTGATCCCGAGCCTGAAAAGGTCTTATTTCATCGGTTTAAGGAAATTCATTTGACTAATAAAACCTGGTGCAGCAGGTGAAGGGATTCAGGACAATTAGTGTGTGGTAGTTTCAACTTTGTGGCGTGTTGCGTCACCGTGAAGTGAATTTGTTTTAAATATGCATACCAAATGAAGACTTGTGTTTTGTGAAGGTCAATAGTCAGTAGGGTTTTCGTGCTTTCTCAGGTTGTTGAATGAAAGAAGACAAATGGAGGAAAGGGAGAAAAAAAAATTAGAGTTCATAACAGACATGTTATCTTCTTGTCCCAGTGTGGGCTACTGATTTGAATTGTCTATTACCACCATTTTTACGTCTTGGAATTCTAAAACATTGATTCATGTTGGATGGAGAGCGAGAGGTTGGCTTTAAGATACAGGTTTCCATGCGCAAAATGGATGATCAGTCAATTATTAACTATGATACAGGGCTATTACACATATAATTTTGTCCATATTTCCCCATGTTCTTGATATGTGTGCAAGTAATTACAGTGGATATGAAATGTTTACATACCCCTGTTAAAATAGCAGTTTTTTGTGAAGTTAGTGAATGGCACTAAGACAAATCATGTCAGATCTTTGTTCCACCTTTTATGTGAAATTGCAAAGTATACAAATAAAGTGAAAAGGAATCAGAAAGTATTTGGGGGGTGGATTACAATATTCTAGTTGCATAAGTGTACACACCCCTAAACTTATACTTTGTTGAAGCACCTTTTGATTTTCTTACACCACTTAGTCTTTTTGGATAAGAGTCTGGAGTCTGTCAGCGTGGTACATCTTGACTTGCTGACATTTTCCCGTTCTTTCTTCTAAAAATATTCAAATGATAATTATTATTCATATGTACATTACAGCACCGTGAAATTCTTTTCTTCACATACCCTAGCATGTTAGGGTCAGACCGCAGGGTCAGCCATGGTGGGCACAAGAAGTGGCAGCTTGGCAGTGCTGGGGCTTGAACCCCCAACCTTCCGATCAGTAACCCAGAGCCTTAACCGCTTAGCCACTACACTCCTGTGTACAGTCTGCTTCAGGTCACCCCACAGATGTTTAAGTGGATTCAGGCCTGGGTTCTGATTAGGCCATTCAGACACATCTCAGGTGATCTTTTCGTTAAGCCATTCATCTGTTGCTTTGGGTGTATGCTTTGGGTCATCGTCGGACTGAACCGTGAAATTCCTTTTCAACTTCAGACTGAAACGTCTAACTCCTTTTCATCTTCACATGGTTTTGGGGTGATGTAGTTGGGCTTTGATGTGTTTTTTGTAAACATAGCCCAGACACATGAAGAATATGAGAAATTGTTGTCACATGCAGAGAGCAATCAGATATTTCTATTGCTGTAGATCTCTTGGCAGCCTTCCTGGTCTTTTTTTTTTTTTTTTTTTGTCTTGTCCTTTTGTAAACTTTTGAGCGATGTCCTGTTCATGATGTCAGTGTGGTGCTCTGTCCTCTCCTGTCCTCTCGTCGATGATGGCTTTCACGGAGTTCCATGGTACATCTGTTTACGTTTTTTTTTTCCAACACAAAAACCTGCCATTTTAGCAGGGGTGTGAAGACTTCTTTATTTCCATTGTAACTGCATTTGATTTATACATGCCCCTCGCTTGATGTTCTCTCAGGTTCCCCGTGTATTCAGTGAAGAGACATTCATTCTCACTCAAACAGCCATGAGCTGTGAAGGACAGTTAGCATGACCTCAGGGTCAAGGGCTGAGTTGCAGGACTCCCACCTGCTAAATTTAGCACCTGAACTTTTCACCCAGGCAGTGAAATGGTATTTATCCTTGACTCTAGATTAAACATCCGTGTATGTGGTCATGAGGCAACAAACTATGGGCTATGCAAATATTCAATAATCTTGCATGGTTTTGTGTGCATGTTTGTTTCGGAAGTAGCACGTGGGGAATTCCCCCCACCAGTTTACATTGGTCTTGGGAGATTTTTCTGTCTGAGCCTTTAACCTGTGATGTAAAGCTGTTTGTCAGAAGAATTCATGTCTAGATTGTCATGTCAAATGCTAGAATGCAAAAATGTTTTTAGTGTTCATACAGGGTGGTCTTGGTGGCCACATTGTTTTATCAATTTTAGCTCTCCAGTTTCACTGTCTGTGCCCACAATAGCCTGTTCTTGACTGATAGGAGTGGAACCTGATGTGGTCTTCTGTTGGTTCAGCATGTTCTGCATCTTGAGCTATTTTTTTTCCTCACCATTCCCCTCAGACTTCTCTGAGTAACACGACCACTCACTGGGCGTTATTTGTTTTTCGCGCCATTCTGTATATACTCTAGAGACTGCTACAGTGGTACGTGAAGGTTTGTGAACCCTTTAGTATTTTCTATACTTCTGCATAAATGTGATGTAAAACATCTTCAGATTTGCACACAAGTCCTAAAACTCGGCAAAGAGAACCCAGTTAAACAAATAAGACAAATATTTTACAAATACTTGGTCATTTGTTTATTGAGGTAATATTACATATCTGTGAGTGGCAAAAGAATGTGAACCTTTGCTTTCAGTATCAAGTGTGACCCCCTTGTGCAGGAATAACTACAACTAAACGTTTCTGGGTTCTGTTGATCAGTCCTGCACATCGGCTTGAATGAATTGCAGTACAGAACGGTTCCAACTTGTTGGTGGGTTTCATCACATGAACTGCTTGCTTCAGGTCCTTCCACAACATTTCTATCAGATTAAGGTCAGGATTTTGACTTGGCCATTCCAAAACATTAACTTTTTTCTTCTTTTTTTTTAAACATTCTTTGGTAGAACGACTTGTGTGATTAGGGTCGTTGTGTTGCTGAATGACCCACTTTCTCTTGAGAATCAGTTCATGGACAGATGTCCTGACATTTTCCTTTATAATTCGCTGATATAATTCAGAATGCATACTTATATCAGTGATGTCAAGTTGTCCTGGCCCAGATGCAGCAAAACAGGCCCAAACCACGATACTACCAGCACCATGTTTTACAGCTGTTATAAGGTTCTCATGCTGGAATGCGGTGTTTTCCTTTCTCTAAACATAGCGCTTCTCATTTCAACCAATAAGCTCTATTTTGGTCTCATCTATCCACAAATCATTTATCCAATAGCCTTCTGGCTTCTCCATGTGATCTTTGAACTGCAGACTGCAATGAATTGCAGTGTTCTTTTTGGAGACTACTGGCTTTCTCCTTGTAACCCTGCCATGTACACCATTGTTGTTCAGAGTTCTCCTGATGGTGGACTTGTGAACATTAACATTAGCCAATGTGAGCGAGACCTTTAGTTGCTTAGAAGTTACTCTGGGATCCTTTCAAGCTGTGTGTGTGAAAATCCAAGCTAAGCTGTTTCTGAAATATTCAGACCAGCTCATCTGGCACCAACAACCATGCCACGGTCAAAGTCACAGAGTTCACAGCTTCCCCCATTCTAATGTTTAATGTGAACCGTAACTGAAGCTCTTGACGCTGTACCTGCATGAGGTTATGTGTTGCGTTGTATATCTTACCACATTATTGGCTGGTTGGATAATTACATGAATGCACAGTGCTGTAGTTCACACTGATTGCCTTTATGTGAAAAGTGTTTTCACTTATGTACATGGAACATGGTCTATGAAGTTTTGTTTCTGTGATCTCGCATAACTTAATTATGTATTATTAATATGTTACAAAAATGAGCAGTAATCTTTTTAATCGTGGTGTATACGTGCACATGCTGAAAAGATAAACCCTCTGGCCATCCTTTAATCTCTGTGGTGTGTTATTCATTTAACTCCGAGTGTAGCTAAAGGCCACTCCTGACTACAATCTGCTCATGCTTTGTTTACCTGCAAACAAAGTCATCCATTCAATATAATCTCCTCGGCTTAGCTAGCCCTTCTGTCTTTTTGTCATAGTCCCTGTCAGGAAGGTAAGGTGGAGCCTTGTTTCGCAATGGGCCAATACTGAATCGGAAATGTGGAAAATGCAGGAAATCTTGCAGATCGAGTTAGCAGACTTGGTTCAGTGCTGACCTCTGTAGAATATTGCGGAGATAAATGAATGCTACTGCACTGGACAGAAAATCTAATTTTAGTTATTAACAAGGCAGGCCTGAGTCATCAGTCTTTTCCTCCCACTTTCCCTCATTTTGAGAGGGTGTTATTGTTCTTGGAAGGAAATGGAAAGGTATTTTATAATGAATGGTTTTGGAAATCATGGGCGTTTATCTGCTGTTCTTCCTAGAAAAGGTCTATTTAAACTGAACATACAGATTTGCTTACATGTGGCAATAGTTTGCATATCACCTCCAAGGTTGGGGGTTCGAGTTTGCATGTTCTCCCTATGCTACAGGAAGTTTCTCCGGGTAGTCTGGTTTCCTTATAGGAATATATGCTATTTTCTTATAGCCACTTCCCATTTTGTGAAGCTCAACAACCTTTTGCTGCACATCAGTTATATTCCTTGGTCTTATCCATTGTTATGAATGCCTAGGGGAATTTGGCCAATGTGTTACCTCATATGTGTGGAGGATATGGTTGAATTTCCTGTTCCTAGTCAACCAGGTGTAGTTAAAAAAAAAAAAAAAAAAAAAGTAAAATATCAGTGGGAATATACTTCAAATATATTTTTCTCATGTGAATTCATAGGGGTGCCAATAATTGTTGCACACAGTGGTGTTGTGTGAGGTTTTTTTTGGGGTAAACCTGTGTTGTGTTTGCAGTTGTCTGCTCTCATTGAAAGCAAGTTTTGGTTAATTGAGCAAAATATCAAGACAATTTTTCACAGGCTACTTTCGAACTCCTGTAATGATCGTATTCCAATCACAGTGAATTCAAGATTTAGTAATTAAATATTCATTTCAAAATGAATCGACCTCTAATTCCATACTCCTCCAGACCAAACGGACATTACCATCAGTACCATATGGTATTTATATCACGAACATCGAATGAGAAAATATTTCACATGATCATAAACGTTATTGTTAGTGGAGGGCACTGTAACCGATACCATGACAGTGGTATGTGATGAAAACAAGTTTGTATGGACGGAAAACACGTTCACAGACATGACCGTGTTTGTACAAGTGGTTGCACATTTAATTAATGAGGCCCCAGTTCACACTTCCTACTTGTGACCATAACAGGTGGGAGGTTGAGACTGCAGTCGTGTTTTGTTATTGTATTGTTGCTTGACTTTGATTTTAATATCAGTGTAGCTCGGAGTGCCCCAGTAACAATCATAGGCCCACAGACTAGCTTGCTACTTGAATCAAGAACACAATATTCTCCTGTGACGTAAAGTTAGTATAAAGTTTGTACCTCTGTAACAGAGTGTATATTACGATTCTGTACTTGTGTATTTTGGTTATAAAGCTCGCCAAGGTCATTTCTTTCAATATAATACAAATGCATATAATGGAGACCTGCTGCATTTCCAGCCTTACAGTTGTGACACTTGAACGCGTATGTCTCATTGATCCTCATACTGATGTGCTGAAGAGCAGAAAAAGACCAAGCAACGTTTTTCCAACATTCATCTGGCCAGTTTTGCTCAGGATGTAGCCTCAAATTTGTGCTCCTGATTGACTGGAGTGGAACCCGATCTGGTCTTCGGCTACTGTATTCCATCTGTCTCAGGGTTTAAAGTGTTGTGCATTCTGAGATGCTTTTCTTCATTTCTTCTGACACCAACAATCATGCCACAGTCAAAGTCACTGATGTCACATTTTCTTCCCCATTCTGATGTTAAACGGGAGCATTAATTCAAGCTCTTAATCATGTAATTGGCTGACTGGATAATTACGCGAATGGGCACATCGACGTATAGATGCTCCTATTAATTTGGCTCTTATTAATCATACGATTAAGTCTGGTCACAATATTATGTGTGTAATATAGGAATTGTTACTCATTTTTATCTTAGCAGTGTTGCATTGCAGATTGTTAAGTGTTTAAGTTCTGCTTCATCATCTCAAACTTGGTTTCATTTATGTGTCCCTGCACTTGATTGAACCTAACGGTCAGTATGTTTACATGGACAACAACAATCCGATATTAATCCGATAAAGACGATACTCTGATTAAGAAACTAGCACGTAAATGGCGATTTTCTTTTTATTACCTTAATCCGATTAAAGTCATAATCGAGGTAAACACGAATCAGATTAAGACGTGTGGAGTATTCCTGTTTTAGTCGCATTATCAACGTGCGTTACAGACATGTACACACCTTAATCACACTACTAATGTCGTGGGAGTTTTACCGCATTTTGCGACAGGACACGTTCAAACTTTATTGTAAAAGTGGATCATGAAAGGAGTATTCTAAAAGCGACTCATGTAAACACCTTAATCACAGTATTGTCTTATTCAGAATAAGGTCAATGATTAGATTTCTGCTGTCCATGTCAATGGAGTCATTGGAAGCTAGCAGCCCTTCCTATTTAAATGAAAGTTTTCTGTTTTGTCAGGTTCATCGCAGGTCCTTGTGCGCACGTCCTCCACATCCAGGCCGGGGTGAACCGGAGAGCCCAGCCAAATGCTGTCCTCGAGAAAGTGTTTACATCCATCTCAAAGGTACCTCTTTGTACTGATTATCCTAGATGTATTTTCCTGATGGTTTGAAGAATTTTCACCTCTTTTAACAAGAGCTCCCTTTTCATAAAGTGTACACACCTACATTTTATTATATTTTAGTACAACCATTTATTTTATTGTGTGCTTTCACTGCACTTTGATCCACAGACAGGGAAAAACAACACCGTCTTAAAGAAGGTTCATCATTACTGCGGTAGTAGCTTGTCAGGTTCAGAGCTCTTTGCAAAATGCAGTAGTTCCTTTTCCAGTATCCTTTGACCACCTGGCCTGCAACTCTGTTATAAAACAGCCAGTCATAGATTAATAGCTTTGGCAACACCTTGCTGTCATATGCAGTGGATACAAAGTTTACACACCCCTGTTAAAACGACAAGGTTTTTGTGATGTGAAAAATGAAACCGAGATAAATCATGTCAGATCTTTTTCCACTTTTATCGTGATAAAGCAACCAACAAGGTTCATATGAAGAAACGTAGAACACTTTGGAGGGAAAAAAAACCACTTACAATAACCTGGTTGCATAAGTGTGCACACCCTATTATAATGGCTGTGCTCAGAATTAACCCTAAATAAAGAGCTGCTGTTTCTGTAGCATTTTCTTGACATCATCTTGGTGTCCTCTGGCTGCTGATGCCATGGCCCTCAAACAGTTTATAAGGCGTGTGCGGGATTTCATGGTCAAAATGTTTAGATCAGGAGCGCGGTACAAAACATCCTGTTTCCAGAACATTAGATGGACCATGGAGCACTGTGAAGGTCATCATTAAGTAAATAAATAAGTAATGAAGTCAATAATCCATTCATTAATGTTGAGTTTAGGCTGCATGATTGGGAAAAGCTAGATATTGTTAATTTTCCGCTCTGCATGTATTAAAGTGGATGGTGAGGGTATTTCCTATAAATAAAAAAACAGCCTTGAGATATTTAGTCGCTTATTCCTCTGGGTGTGTTCTTAGAGAAGTGCCAACTCATCTCGTTTTAGTTTTTGTTTTTTTGTATTTTAGTGTCCAGATGCACGCCAGCTGGATGGTTTGTCTAAGCAGCTGGACTGGGAGGTGAGAAAGATCCAGCGATGGTTTCGTCATAGACGGAATCAGGACAAACCCAGCACAAGGACCAAGTTCTGTGAGAGCATGTAGGTCCTGCCCTGTGTCCTCTAGTCTGCGTCCGAAATCGCGTACTGTGACAGTACGTTCTAATCAGTATGTGTGTGGAACATGAATACAATCCCGGATATACGACAACCGCCATGTTGGCATTATTATGTGACCTTTGACGTCAGCATAGACACAGAAATGTTAAAGGGACAACCAAATTAAAGCAACAGCACCAACAGCAAAATGCACATCAAGAACATGAATTCAATTAGTTGCATTATGGGAATTTTTGACTCGCGTAGTGTCCATCGATTGCACACTGCAAAATCTCGTCGGAACCAGTACGCCATCCGGGTATTTCTCACCTACTGAGAATTCGGACATACTACCTCTCTGACGTACTGCTTTTCGCCTACTTGTAGTAGGGTAGTACGCCATTACGGACGCAGCCCTTGTTTCCTCTCCATGCACATGACCTTGGACCTTTTTATTACTGCCAGACTAGATTAGAGTGGTCGCATTGTTGGCAGCGTGCCTCATGACCTGGAGCTTTTCCAGCGGGGAATTTTTAGGTGTTTTGTTAATTTGTGTGTTTGTTCAGGGTAAGGAGGTGACGGTGAAGGAAATTTTCCCACCGGTTAATCGACGTGCGACAACACTGGTAATGCCAGTATCGCTGGTATTAATTACCCTGGGGTATGGGGGATTAAAACACAAAGTTTAAATTTTAAAAAGTGAAAATTAGCAAACACTGTGGAGCCAAATCAATAAAAAACGAATAGAAACTCGCTTATATTAAACATGGAGCTTTTAGTAACTGAACTAATAAGATGGCTTGGAGGTAAATGTAATCTGACTCCTGCTGATCTGTGCTGCAACTCGTTTGGCTCGTGCAGACACGTTCAGTTCTTAACTGTAGCGTCCGTTCTTTAACTGAACTAAATTATTTTTATTACTATAAAACAGCAGAATGGCAGTGGGGGCGGGGCGGTGCCGCGGTGGGCAAGTGATGTAATCGGTTTGCGGCCAAACACTGTGTAACACCGGGATCACCGACTATCGCAACAAGCCTAGTTCAGGGATGTTTGTGTGTGTGTGTCTCAGCTTTTGTCTTTATCATTTTGTTTGACTCTCATTTCTTTTCAGGTGGAGATTTACATTTTATCTGGGAATATTTACCTATGGGTTCTGCTTTCTATGGCAGGTAAGCAAAAAAAAACCAAAAAACCCCAACAACAAAACATTACAGCTGGAAAAGTTGAAAGATGATCTGAAAATAGATATTTGAAAAGTAATAGGGGAAAAGCATTCTTCCTGACTCTAGTGCATAAATTTGTTCATGGCTTCTGTCATGTTTGCGCAAGACCAACACATGAGGCACAAGCACAGCGGGTAGCTTTTTTTTTTTGTTTTGTTTGTTTTTTTTTGTTTTTTGTATGAAAATGAACTTCATGCTTGTTATTTTGTGAATGTAGACATCAGTACGTTCTGCTTTAAGCAGTCAAGCTTAGATTCAGTGCCGCTGTAGAACATAGACTACACATTCTAGTCTTTAGCTTCTCCCATCAATCGTAATACAATTTGACACGTGTGTGTATGTGTGTGTGCATGCTATTTTAGTCCCCCTGGATGTGGGACACGCGACAGTGCTGGTACAATTACCCCTATCAGGTGAGCTCTAATCCTCATTCGTGCAGCCGAATGAATTTCATATTTATTACACTTAGGCGTTTGTAGATAACGGGTTTAACAATACATTAAAATATTCCATGCAGACACTTTTGTTATCGTAGACGCATTAAATCACAGGCATTGCATTTCAGGGTTGTAGTGCTGAAATTAAGCACTCCAGCTGTCTTCCTTGTTTTTGGCCAATTTGTAAGTGTCCTTCTCAACAAAGAGATTTGTATAGTTTTCTGTCCCATGATTAATGAGCAAAAGATGCGTGTAACAGTGCTGAGACGCTAGAGACTGAGGCTGCTGTCATACTAGGCTTTTTTTTCCATTATTGCTGGCTGATTTGGGGGTGGGAGTGGAGGGGTTGAGGCAAAACAGCTCATGTGACTTGCACACTATAACCATAACACTACCACTTGGTTCTAAGTAATAAATAATAATAATAATTAAGGAATTAAACACAACACTGTATGCTGTTATAGGAAAATAATCCATGATAGGTTTGTAGGACATGGTCCAATGAAACTCAGAGCTACTCTTACAACCCTGAAGTCGATTATTTTCCCACAGCAGCACATTCTGAATGTTTTTTTTTTTTTTAATGTTTTTTATTGCTCTTACCATAGCACTGTGTGTGTGTGTGTGTGTGTGTGTGTGTGTGTGTGTCTTTTGTTTTTCAAGGCCCTCAGTCCTGGCCTGTATCACTACTATGTGACAGAGCTGGCCTTCTACTGGTCTCTCATGTTCTCCCAGTTTACAGACATTAAACGAAAGGTGAGTGTGTGTCATTATCTCTGTACAAACACATCCTCGCTCGTGACAACAGCCACTTTAATAGGAACACCTGTACTCCAGCACATTCACCCAACAACATTATCAGTCAAGCATAGTAGCTTTATTTTGCTTACAGCAGTGAATGTATTTTTAATGGTTAGATAGTATTTAGGGGTGTGGGTGTGTGTGTTGGTGGATTCTGTAGTGCAGTGTGGATCTCTAATCTACCCTGAGCTCTGTCTGCTTGGCACAGTGACCTATTTTACATACCTGCTCTGCTCTTAGTCACACACACACACACATGTGCGTTGCAAATATTTCCAACATGCAGAGACTCGCTGTTCACGCTGGCACCTCCAAACACACACTACTGACACACTGACTCAAACCTGTAATCAAAATATACCTGTAGCACTAGAGCGTCACTATGAATGATAATTGCGAGTACAATTTGTAGCTTTGTCAATGGTGTAAATGAAATCTAATTTAAAATGAGTGAAGTTTATTTGAATTGCCTCTGGTACATTCAGTCACAACTCCATATTCATAGGTCTTAAGTGTTAAAAGTTACAGCTTATCTGATTGTTACAAAGCTCTAGCACTGGAGACTCCTGCAAAAAAAAAAAAAATTGCTAAGCAAATATATCAAAAGGCAGTTGCATTAAGACATCTCCATACCGATGCTTCTTGTTCAGCTATGAAACACACCCGGGCACTGTGTTTTGCTCTCTTTCACTGTTTTTTTTTTTTTTTTTTTAACGCACCCATACCAACTTCCTCTCACCATTTCCCCTTAGGAGAATTTCCATCACATGGTTCGTTGTGTTCTTACATTAACTTATTTATTCAAACAATATACCATATAAATCTCTGCTTTGAACATGGGTTGGACCTAGTCAGCTATGTGTATCAATCTATTAGTTACTTAGTTAGCATGCTAGGGACAATAGTAGTAGTGAACTGTAAATAAAAATGAATCCAATAAAAATGAAAACTTGTATTTAGTATGTTTAGATTTTATAGCCTACTCAACCTGCACAATATTTAACGTAACATACTTGTATGTTTTACATACACTATATGGTCAAAAAGTGTAACATGGAAACCTGACCATCACACCCACATGCGATGGGGTCTTCCCCAAACTGCTACCACAAAGTTGCAAGCACATAATTTGTATAAAATGTCTTTGTATGCTGTAGCATTACAATTTCCGTTCACTGGAACCAAGAGGCCCAAACCTGTTCCAGCATGACAGTGCGCCTGTGTACAAAGCGAGCTCCATGAAGACATGGTTTGAGAATGGTGGTGTGGAAGAAATTGTGTCCTGCATAAAGCCCTGACGTAAACCCCAGTGAACACTTTTGGGATGAGCTTTAATGCCGACTGCACCCCAGATCTCCTCACCGTACATCAGTGCATGACCTCACTAACGGCTGTGGCTCAGGTGGTAGAGCGGGTTGTCCATTAATCGTAGAGTTGGTGGTTCGATTCCCGGTCCACATGACTCTGCATGCTTTCAGCAACACTGAACCCCAAGTTGCTTCCGATGGCAAGTTAGCTCCTTGCATGGCAGCTCTGCTACCATCAGTGTGAATGAGAACCAGTGTAAAGTGCTTTGTAGAAGGTTAAAAGTAGCGTTATATAAGTGCAGACCATTTACCATTTGTTAATGCTCTTGTACCTGAATGAACACAAACCCCCACAGCCACATTCTAAAATCTAGTGGAAAGCCTTCCCAGAAGAGTAAAGGTGGGAACCAATTCCATATACATACTCATGGTTTTGGAATGGGATGTTCAAAAAGCACATGTGGTGCTTGACATGTAATGGTCATATATCCACATACTTTTGGCCATATTGCGTACAGGTGCTTTAAAGCTAATAAGCATGCTAAGAGCAGTAGGAGCAATTCTGCAAACGTTATTCAAATGTTTTATCCTGTTCTATGTCTAGTCTAATGCTCTAAATATTTCCATTTCGCTTGCCATGTCTGTAGGACTTCCTTATCATGTTCGTGCATCACCTGGCCACCGTGAGCTTGATCAGCTTCTCATATGTGAACAACATGGCGCGCGTGGGCAGCCTGGTCATGTGTGTGCACGACGCCTCCGACTTCCTCCTGGAGGTACCGTTTCTTTTAAAAGGAGCTGTAAATTGTTTGAAAATATTCATGCGAAATACTTTTTCAAACCTTGCTCAGTGTGTAGTGTTTTATGTACAACATCGAATTTCTGTTTTGCAGGCTGCCAAGTTAGCCAATTATGCCAAATACCAGCGGCTGTGTGACACCCTGTTTGTGGTATTTGCTGCAGTTTTTATTGGGACAAGGCTCATCATTTACCCTTTTTGGTGCGTAATTGTGTGTGTGTGTGTGTGTGTGTGTGTGTGTAAATGGATGTGTGTGTGTGAGAGACTAGACTGTCAATGACATAATTAAATAAGTGTCTCTTTTAGTTTTTGCTTAGTGACCTCCTGTGCCATGTGCTGTAGGTTATAGCTGTTACAGGAAAATAATCACTACCTTTTGGGGTGGTGTTACAGCCTGAAATGAAGCCGAGTTAGAGTTAGGAACACAAAAGTTGATTTTCCAGTGGCAGCACGTCCCAAAGTGTTTTATTAGTTGCTCTTATGCCACAGCAACTTCCCAACAATTACATTTATTTTATTAATTAGTAGTGGTGGCTCAGTGGTTAAAGGCTCTGGGTTACAGTTCATAAGGTCAGGAGTTCAAGCCCTAGCACTGCCAAGCTACCACTACTGGGCCCTTGGGCAAGACCCTTAACCCTCAACTGCTCAGTTGTATAATGAGATAAATATAAGTCTCTCTGGATAAGGGTGTCTGCTAAAATGTCATAAAATGTAAAAACAAGTTACTTCCTGTTATCGCTTACGTTCTAGCAGCTTGTTCCTTCACCAGCTTCTCTTGAAGTTAAAAATAATAAAATTGCAGCTTGTCAACAGCGCTGTCCTGAAGACTTTCCCATGTTGACAGTTACAAAGTGCTGACACTGGAGACTCCTTCCATGGATGCTAAATAAACATGTCTATAATGCGTCACACTATCGACAAATCTGAAATGTGTTAAACACCACCACATTTTTACTCCATTTTTATTACAGTAGTCGGAGGTCCTGTCATTACAAGAATCAGTGAATTAGCCGTTACTGTAGAAATGCTACAACACCAACTTCTGACTAATCAGAAGTGAGAATTCAGCAGCACTCTGCTAATAACGCATGCAATTGATGGCGTACTTATTCACATTTAAATAAATATGTCCGTCTTCAATATAAAGTTCAGTATAAAAGAGATTCAAATATGTCCTAAAGCTGACGAGTAGGCCGCAAGTCCGCTGTGTGACATGCTTAAGAAATCAACACATTTCTGCTTCTGTGGGTGATGCGATAGTGTTCCTGCTAATGTTTGCTCAGTCTGTGGCAGTAAAAAAAAAACAACCTGTATTCAAAATGAAATTTGTCAGCCCCAGTGTGTGTAAAAGCCCCATTAAGCGCTCTTAAGGCCATTTCCGATAAGGACCTCTTCACATTGCGTTCGGCGGTGGAGAGTAACGTGAGCAGGCAGATTCAGTGTCTGGGGTTTAGGTTTGAGCGCCGGTGTCATTACTGAAGCACACGCAGCACTACAGGAAGAGCTGAGCACTGACACGCACACACACACACGCACACACTGATCACAATGCTCAAATAAACCTGACCTAAAGCTCATTCACCTCTTTAGCCATTTGCAAGGTTTACATTACACTTATTCATTCAGCAGATGCTTTTATTCAGAGTGACTTGGCAGCAAGGCACAAATCCAATCAGCTGAGCGTCAAGGGCCCGACAGTACTGCGGTTATGATATCACAACTTAGAAATTGACCCGCTGGTGAAAACACTGTCCACGACATACCTTTTATATAAGTTTAGAACCGTGTATAGCGTACAGCCATTGGCCAGATGAGAGAAATGACTTCGTAACAAGTACTTTGAAGGTCTAAACACAAATTTAATGAGTAATACAATAAGAAAGAGTACACACATTCAATTTCGGTAGTATAAATACTAGTAGTATAAATACACCAAAAATAATATTTTAGTAACAAAGTACATTCACTAAGTATTTTTTCCCTTATAGATAGAATAATTTACAATAAAAAAAAATTGTATATCCTCCCATCACCTTGATTGTGAAACAGCATCACATTTTCAACTTGCTAATGACGTGAAGTTTATTGCCCCCCCCCCCCCAGATCTTCTTTTCCCCACTGATCTTTAAACTACTATCCATAAGATGGTTATAATTTTGAACACAGATATTAAATCTATTTGGCGATCCGGATCAGGCCAGTAGGCCATACGCGTGACAGATTGGTGTTGGTGTCACATGAACACTGTTAATGTTTTACAGTCTGTTTCCCGGACAGGACATGAACATGTTGACATGAATTAAAAGTGAACGCTAAAATCTGAAATAACCTTTATGTGAGACATTGCTTTTGTCTGATTTTCTGATTAAGTAAGAACGAGGCCAGTAATGTGTGTGTGTGTGTGGTGTAGGATCCTGAACAGTACAATGTTTGAGAGCTGGGAGATCATTGGGCCGTACCCTTCGTGGTGGCTCTTTAACGTTCTGCTGCTGGTGCTCCAGGTTCTGCACATCATCTGGTCCTACCTCATAGTACGCATCGCCTTCAAAGCCCTTATGAGAGGAAAGGTGAGTCACTGTTGTGCGCCTCTAGAGGGCGCTCGCACATCATTATACTGTAAGAGATCATTAAAACCGCTATTAGTTTTTTTTTTTTATTTAGTCCTGCCCTGATTAAGCTATTTCACATAACAGATGTTTACATATAGTCGACAAGACACAATAATAACTGAATTTATACAAATGAAGCAGTTCAAACATTTACATACAGTATGTTTGAGAATTAACACTGTGTGTCAGCTGGATGGTCAACGACAGACATTTTTATGTTTAGTGATAGCTGTCCACGAGTCCCTTGTTTGTCCTGAGCAGTTAAACTGTCCACTGTTCTTCAGAAAAATCCTCCAGGTCCTGCACATTCTTTGGTTTTCCAGAATATTCTGCATATTTGACCCCTTTCCAACAGCGTCTATATGATGATGAAATCCATCTTTTCACACTGAGGAGAACCGAGGGACTCGTACACGACTATGACAAAAAGTGCAAACATTCACTGATGCTCAAGAAGGCAACACGATACTTTCAGAGCCAGTGGGGGTGTAAGCTTCCCTGGAAGTGACAATTTTGTTCGCTTGTATGGAAACGTAGCTAATTTTGAGCTTAAAAATAGAATGTCTAGAAATGATTTTGGTTTATTATAATTTTATAGGAAATTAACAACGTTATTTCAGTGTACTGGATCATGCAAAGGATGAACTTCAGCAATAACACATGACACAGTTTAATGTTCGGTTAAAAGGTCATTACGTATTGTTTTGCCATGTCAGAATTGCGTAATGTCGCAATAATAATGTACAGCCGTACTGTACATGAGCCAATGTTTGAGCCAGGTTACAAAATCTGAACATCTAATGAGTTTCCATTTTTCCCCACATATTAATTATAAGGTTTAGACCTGAAGTACAGAACTCAATTCAATTTTATTTACAGTCCCCTCCAAAATCATTGGAACGGCAAGGCCAGTTAATTTGTTTTGTGCTATACACCAAAGCCATTTGGGTTTGAGATCAAAAGTTGGATCTGAGATGAGAGTTTTGGATTTCAGCTATTATTTCCTGGTATTTACGTCTAGATGTCTTAAACAACATAGAATCTTTTGTCTTAGACCACCCAATTTTTAGGTGAGCAAAAGTATAGGAACAGATAAGTGTTGAAGTAAATAACACTTAATATTTGGTTGCATATCCATTACTTTATAATAACTGCATCAAGCCTGTGAACTCACCAAATTGTTGGTTTCTTCTTTTGTGATGCTTTTTTGTGAGCCTCTTTCAGTTGCTGTTTGTTTCGGGGGGTTTCTCCCTTCAGTCTTCTCTTCAGGAGGTGAAATGCTGCTCAACTGGATTAAGGTCTCTTGATTGACTTGGCCAGTCTAATACCCTCCACCCTGATAAAGTCCTTTGTTGAGTTGGCAGTGTGTTTTTGATCATTGTCGTGCTGTATGATGAGCTTCCTCCCATTATAAGTTACACATCAATAAAAATCTATAACCCCGTTCCAGTGACATTCCAAATTGTTATAATGCCTCAGATTCGTCTTCCCTCTTTTCTCAACTTCAAAATGGCTTGCTTTTCTCCAAGCGACAGCTCTCTGATCTTCATGTTGGCATATCCTATTTTAACAATAAACTGCCATCTTCACAGGTGAAACTGAAGGCTAGAACCAGATGTTCAGAGCTATTTACTGTTTAAATAATCAATCTAACAGAACACTCCTCTTGGTGTCAGTCACATGTTTTTGCTCTCCTACAAATCGGGCAGGTTAGAGTTCAACTAGATAAAGTATGCACAAAATGAGAGCGACCAGTAACGGAAGCAAATGTACGTCTTTCACATTGCACGTCCTTTCCCTTTCAGTGAATTGGCTTTTCTGCTGAGTGAATATTAATTGTTTGGTGTGACTACTGCTTCAGCATTGGTTTTTCAAGGTTCTCTTGTATTGCTGTAGCATGGCATCAAAAACCACAAATGCTATAGCTAAACCATAGATGTTGGTGTCTCTTGACACCCCTGCATTAGACAGCAGACAGGCCACTTTGTTTAGTTGAGAGAATTGTGGATTCTAGATCAATCTTGGCTGTGAATGGTCCCAACGATGCACTGCCGAGTCACTGATCCGTGAAGGACCAGAGAGCATGTGTTTAACTGCTTCAGAGGTATTTATTAATGGAGTGTATGAGTCCAGAAGGGCACACGCCAAGCTCCTATTTCTTTCGCCAAGGCCTTTGAAGGGCACAGGCGGTGAAACGATTGGCCATTCACCCCAAGTTAGCCCTGGGGCACAGACAGGTGGCCAGAGGAACGCTAATGACTCCAGGAGAAAGACCAGGGGGGCCACCGCTAATGTGCTTCTCCACTGACCCCATTGACATTTTTCAAAGGAGCAGCATTAAGCACAGCTCTCTCAGTCTGGAAGTCTCTGAGAGACATACGGTGGATGGGAAGAGGGTTACATGTGCTATGTTTTAGGAAATTTTACTTATGATGACATTATTGGACATTGTTTATCAGCTTTAGCCAGGAATGACTGCATTTTAGTACATTTGGCTTGAGTGTAAAGCGAGGAAAAGGGCTGTGCATGCTTTTAATAGGAGTATCTTGCTCAACTGCTGGATTTCATCTCTCTGACTTTTGTATAAACCTTTCATCACGTCATTCCTTGTGCAAGATTAAATAGGTGGTGACTAAATGTGTGTTTCACTTAATGTACTACCATGAAAAATGTATCCTTGACGCTTTGCCAAATGTAGTATATTAACCATTACATGCTAACCCTATCAGCACAGTAGAACGCCTGAGACAACAATTTTCAGTCACGTAGTTACCTGAATTGCTAACAGTGCATAAATATAATGTCTGCCAAGCTGATTACCGCTCTGACGGAAACACAGAATCATAGCAACCCTCACCCAGACAATCCCTTCTATTGGAGTTCTTTGATCCTGTCCTTTTATTCGCCTCAGCTGTTTTTCTCACAGCAACCACAGTGCTAGACGAAGCAGAGGCAGGGCTGCTCACTGCTGCAAAGTCAGACGTAGGACACCATCAACCAGTTTTCCTCCAGAAATGACTCACTCTGCACCTTTCCGCTCTTAGCCCGCTGTAATCATGAAGCAGGCAGTAAAAACAGGAGTGTGTCTTTGAGTCGCAGCCCTCAGAAACCTCTATTTGATCTGTTTAAATGGGAACAGCACATCTGCAACAGCTGTGCAGGGAATACAGAGAGAGGCAAGAGTGGCTGCTCATGAATGAGTCACAAGGATGAAGCAAGATCTCTGTCATGCCTATGAAGACTCGATGCACAAATATACAGCAAGGAGGGTGGAATTATTCTTCCACTCTAATGAGAATCTTTTCATCTTTTCAGGTATGCTGGTGGTTAACGTGACATGGCGGAACAAAACGTATGTTGGAACGCTGCTGGACTGTACACGCCATGACTGGGCTCCCCCGAGGTATTGATGTATTTGTATGAAAATCTGTATATAGAAAAACCTTTCAAAGCAACACCATATCTTCACCCCTTAATACAGGTCTCTTGATGTTTGACTACATACACAGAATGTTGTTAAGACTCAAAATAGGTACGTTCTTTTAAAATGCTAATTTAGTTCATTTAATCCTTAATCCGTCCATCCATCCAACCTCCGATTAATCTGAGCCGACTGTGATGAGAGCTGCAGTGGAGTCTGATTAGATCCATGGCTTTGCTGCACCACTCCGAATCAGCTCTGAATAGCACAACCTGTGCCTGTCTGTCAGCTCTCCTTAGACACGGGTCC
>JAOUWY010000001.1:20790896-20810182 GCA_025728095.1 Prietella phreatophila | reverse complement strand
CACACACACACACACACACACACACACACACACACACACACACACACACACACACACACACACACACACAAACACCACTCTCCCTGTCCGCACCCACTCCAGAATAGCAAAACTCGAGGTGCTCGTTCATCGTCATGGCAACTGCCAGGCATGTAATTACAATCAGCATGACATTCAGTGTATTGCACTGAACATCTGCGTGCCACAATCAACGCCATGCCAAATAGGGGAGGGTCCACAGGGTATAGGACGTATTAGCAAACAAATGCTGCAAAGAAAATAATGAATAAATGACATAATTATCAACTTGAGTTATACAGTGCCATTGGTTGTTTGAAGGGTTAGAGTACAATGAAACACAGAATGATGGTCGAACGATGGATAATTACCAGCAGTATAAAGGTTAAACTTCCTCTCTGAGACTTGGCCCCTCTAGATCATGTTTGGCCAAATGACCATTTGACTCAGTAGGTTTTGAAGCAGTTAGACTCCAAATTATGCTGGTCGTCCTCGTGCCAAAGCAGACGCCTATATGGACATGTCTGTTTAAAAACAACTACAGCTGAGAAAACGCCAGTGTCTGGAGCTAAATGAAGCTCAGCCTGCTCCAGGACTTTCTTGTCCCTTTTTGTCTAGTGAAGTAGTATATTTCTTCTAGCTGCACTAGCTGCATGTGTTCAGCACACAGAAAATATTTGTTTTGAATTTGCTTTCATGGCCGTTCCAAATTTCTCAAAAATAAAATCGCACAATACTGCAGCACTACATCACACTGCATTGTCACAGATCCTACAGTGTTAATTTGGTGTAGATATTTCATTCTGGTCTCGATAGGCCCACAGTTCCTGCCCTCAAAATGCCATGAGTGTTAATAGCTGCTATAACGTAAGTGATAACCGGTGTGTGCGATTGTGCCCTATGATGGGTTGGCACCCCTTCCAGAATGTCCACACCTTTTGGCCCAAGATCTTTAACTTCTCAGACGTTCCACAACATTCTGTGTAACTATAAATGGTTAAAGGTACGACGTGTTATTCATTAATGAATGAAACATTTGTTTCATTGACAAATTACTATGGCATCAGAAGAAAAAAAGATTTTGGGCCTGTCAGGGTGAATCAGCTTTAAAGCAGAAGTTAATTCACTTTATTAAAAAAGAAGAAAAAGAACAAAAGCACAAACTAAGTGTTAATTGCTAAGAGGTTGAATATTCTCCAGTAACACACACATTCCCACATTTGAACATGTTTCTTTATTCTTTATATTCATTTATATAAAATGACATGGTATAACCCGGACGCACGGTAGCTTAGTGGTTCAGTTCCCGCTGCTGCGCCGTGTGTGCAGTGTTTGCATGATCTCCCCGTGCTGCAGGGGTTTTACCCCGGGTACAGCGGTTTCCTCCCCAGACATGCGTGGTAGACTGATTGGCATGTCCAAAGTCTCCGCAGAGTTAGAATGTGTATGCGATTGTGCCCTGCGATGGATTGAAACCCCGTCCAGGGGTGTCCCTCGTGGGGAAATTTGTTCCTCGTGGATAGCCCAATTGTGTTCAAAACCCAGGCGCAAACTGTTGTCAGATAACTCTTGGTTTAATGTGTGTGTTTGTGTTACAGATTACATTTCGTGTGGAGCGTGGTGACAGGCTGCTGGAGATGCTGGAGAACACATTCTCCAAGAAGATGAACAGTCGACAGGGCCCATGGCACATCTCGCTTAGCAAACCCACCAAACAGGAACACCAGCTTCTCATGACACTTGCCAATGAGCAGGGTAACACACACATACCAGCTTTTTATACTTTTCATTGGATCCACACAGATGCTAAAGAATCATGATCCAAATGATATATAAAGTATTTATATCGTTATCCCGTAGATGCACACGTATAATTGATGCCTGTATTTGCAGTACTCATTTAATTTCAAATAATCAAGTAAGCTATGAAGCTAAGACTGTATTTTATTCCTCTTATACCATGGCAATTTGTTAACAGTTACAATTTTTCATTTACTAAAGAACAGGATGCCGTGTTTGTACCCATTTATAACTGCATTTAATGTTGCGAGACATCCATGAGACAAGTTGTCACTTAGTTTATAGCAGCTATAAACACTCGTTCCATCACCACACTCATGTTTCTCTCTCATGAAGTTAATAAGACAAAAATCACAGCTTGTTTTATTACTGAGAAACTGGAAAGCGCAAATACCTCTGTCCTGAAGACTTTCACATGACACGGACTATTTCCATAAAAGTGTAATGTCTCCTAACAGGAAACTTTACCATATCACATTATACTCTGATCAGCCGTAACATTAATTCCACCTGCCTGATATTGTGTAGGTCCCCCTTGTGTCGCCAAAGCAGCTCTCACCTGTCAAGGCATGGATTCCACAAGACTATACCACAAGGTGTGCTTGGTATCTGGCACTAAGACGTTAGCAGCAGATCCTTTAAGTCCTGTAAGTTGCGAGGTGGAGCCTCCATGGATCGGACTTGTTTGTGCAGCTGCTCGATTTGATTTGATCAGATCTGGCGAACTATTTGGCATGTTCCTCAAGTCATTTCTGAACAATTTTTGCAGTGTGGCAGGACGCATTATCCTGCTGAAAGAACACCACTGCCATTAGGGAATACCATTGCCATGAAGGGATGTACTTGGTCTTGTTTAGGTATTTGGTACGCGTCAAAATAACATCCACAAAATGCAAGGACCAAAGGTTTCCCAGCAGAACATTGCCCAGAACACTTCCCCAGCCAGCTAGCCTTCCTCTCATAGTGCATCCTGGTGCCATTTCTTCCCCAGTTAAGCGACACACGCAAACTCCACGAAAAAGAAAATTGGATTCATCAGGCCATGCCACCTTCTTCCATTGCTCCATGGTACAGTTCTGATGCTCTCGTGCCCACTGTAAGTACTTTCGGCGGTGGGCAGGTGTCTGGTGCTAAACAGCTCCATATGCAGCAAGCATATTCACTGTATGTTCTGACACCTTTCTATCATAGCCAGCATAACATTTTTCAGCAATTTGTGCACAGTAGTTCTTCTGTGGGATCTGACCACACAGGCCAGCCGTTGCATCAGTGCACCTTGGGCGCCCATGACCCTTTTGCCGGTTCACCGGTTTTCCTTCCTTGGACCACTTTTGGTAGGTACTAACCAGTACATATTGGGAACACCTCACAAGACCTGCCATTTTGGAGATGCTCTGACCCAGTCATCTAGCCATCACAATCTGGCCCTTGTCAAAGTCAGTCAGATCCCTACGTTTTACACATTTTTATTTCTTCCAACAGATCCAATATATACATTGGATATATCTATAAATATATCCCACTCCTTGACCGGTGACATTGTAACAGGATAATCAATGTTATTCATGTCACCTGTAAGTGGTTTTAATGTTATGGCTGATCGGTGTAATTTTCACCATATCGATTTTTATTATTAGCCTTAGTTAAAGACCACCATACATGTACAATTCCCTACTTTCCATGTTCTACACATAATTTTCTACACATTGGTCTTAATAAAAATGAAGGGTGGAAACACAGATGAGTCACTTATGTGGCATGTCTGCTAAAAATTGTACATATGCATAATAAAGTTACCATACTCCATAGTATGCTGTCATTATCTACTTGTATTTATATAAAAACAAAAAAATACACATTTGTAAGTCAGATAGAAGAAGACATAGATCTGGCATTTCACACTCGCTCACAAGCAAGCCATTTCCTGGTACACTTTTAAAAACTCTTCTCTCATCTTCTTGTAAAAGCCCCACAACTGTTCATTTTAAAATATGCCTTAATTATGCCTTAGTCTTTACAAGTAATATATGATCTTCAGTGGTGTCCAAGATTTGTTTTGCTTGAGATTCTAAGTTACCTTGTTGGTATTCTGATTTTGGTTAAATGTACACTTTCATGCTAATCCCACCATCAATCCCATCATGCTCGTCATCAACTTTTAGATCACTAATTAGCCGAATCACTTTGAGCTCAGTGACATTATAGTAGATGATCGATGCAGTGATTTTTTTGTTGTACTGTCCTGCTATAAAAAACCTCAACAGAAACCATCATAGAAGCTCTAATGTTTTCCACCTCAAATACCAATACAAACCATCAGCTAACCATTAAAACCATTACCACATTTGGTCCTTAATAGTATCCACTAGACATAACATGCCACCAATGGAAGGCAACAAATTACCAGTAGAAACCCACAGGGACCATTAGAGTTTCCATTAAAACCAATACAATTCCCAATAGAACCATTAAAACCATTACAAAGGGGGTTTCTATTTGGGTTTTATTTTCAGTAGGGTTCACAAATGTACATGTTATTAGTTACTTACAGTACAGTGTAAAAATGACAATCAAATCTCTGCAGTTCATCTCTCAATTGACCACATTTTCATCATTACACCTTACACCCTCTTTTCTTTACTTCAGGGAAAATATTCTTTGCTTTCCTCATACATATTTAAAGCGCACCTATTATGGTTTTGAAACATGCCTAATTTTGAATTTAAAGGTCTCATAGAATAGATTGCATGCATCCAAGGTCAAAAAACACTTTAACATGCTAAAAATGTAAATTGCAGCATTACCTTTTCCCCCCCAGTGTCACAAACGACTTCTAAAATGATCCATTCTAAAGGATTCATTCTAAATAGGATTGATTCTCCTTCTTTCAGAGAGGGTACGCTGCTCTGATTGGTCAGATATCCCAGTCTGTAATTGGTCTACCGCTGTAGGCGTGCAGACAGTGAAGACCAGAGATGGGTTTTTTGTTAAAAAACCTACGTGGTTAGTACAGGAAGTAAAGTCTGGAATCACTAACGACTCGTTTCAGCTGTTCAGAATCGGTTCCTTCTTTTAGAACTCAATAGCCCTGTTTGTCGTGCGCTTAGATTTTTGAAACTTTGCAGACTTTTTGCATTCACAAAGAGCTCTGTAACACACTACATGAAAGGTAATATTTGAAAAAACCATAATAGGTGCACTTTAATCATTTTAATCTGATTGTGTGGAAGATTATCACAGACTTTTTATTTCCATGTGGACAAAAGCTTGGTGCTGATGAACGGAGTTGCCACATCCTATTCACTAACAAATACCTGCTATCTTTTCCTGCTTTCTTTTCTAAACCACAGTCCTTCAACAGAAGGATCCAAAAATGCAATTCGAACTGGATTTTTTAAATCAATAAGCCAGTCAAGGGCATGCATTACAGTGATTTTATAACAGGTAAGGGCGTCCTTAGGCATAAAAGTGAAGTGCGTAAAACCCGCTTTACCCATGATATAATCACTGTAATGCACACCTTCAAGTGGCATATTGCTTTGTGTTCAATAAATCATTTCATTTATTTTTAATAACATTCCCATTAAACAATTCTTCCTCTGTGCAGTGCAGTCTGTCAACAGTAAGCTTTGGTTGCTAAGCAACATAACAGGCGAAGATTAGGGTATTCTATACTGAGAGCAATGGCTTAAGTGTAACAGGTCTATTCGTTTCAAACTCGATGCATTAATGCAGAATTCAATGCTTGTGATGTGGCCATGTCACAAGCGTGCGTATATCGAGGGTTTTATAGCGGTGTCGAATGTGGCTCAGCCAATCAAATTTCAGAAAAAAAAGTCAGTTAGATGATATTGCTGCATGTATGGAGAGGATGATACCCCTCTGCTGTAAAATACTCCATGTCCCTGTGCGTCTTTGTCTCTATAGCAATAATAATTTTGTTAGGGATTTACAGTACATTTTTTGCAGATGTTTAAATTTTTTTCTTTTGGCTGCTCCCATTCGGGGTCGCCACAGCGGATCACCCTTCGACATATTTCGATTCTGGCTCAAGTTTTACATTTACATTTATTAATTCAGCAGATGCTTTCATCCAACGAGACTTACAAATGAGGAAATACAAGCAAAGCGATATATCAAGCAGAGAACTATACAAGTAGTGCTACCATACACGATCTTTAATTGAGTTCTAGAAAACCAAAGTGCGTGGAGTAGAGGTGTAAGAGCCAGATTTATTATTTTATTTTTTAATTTTTTAAGGGGTTAGTTACGTGTTCAGGGAAGAGCTGGGTCTTTAGCTGTTTTTTGAAGATGGTGAGAGATTCTCCCGTCCGGATTGAGGTTGGAAGTTCATTCCTACTGAGGGACAGTTAGTGTGAAAGTTCTGGAAAGGGACCTTATGCCACGCTGAGTAGGCGCTACTAAAACGTCTGTCGCTAATTGATCACAGATTGTGTGACGGTATGTAAGCCTTCAGGAGAGTGTTGAGGTAGAGGGGTGGTGTTCCAGACAAGTTTTATGCCGGATGCCCTTCCTGAAGCAATCCTCCCCATTTTCCAGGCTTGGGATTAGCACTGAGAGTGCACTGGCTGACGCAACCCTCCAGTCGCTGGGGTCGGTTCCCTGACTGGTAATCGAACCCGGGCCGTGGCAACCTATTTGGTTTTGAATTTGATTTCAATCCATTTTGAAAGCCACTCTGCAAACATTTGCAAACTGGACTGCAGAAATAGATGCAAAATGAATGCAGGAATTTGAATGTGTTTTGTGTGAAGCATGTAATCGATGGAAGTTAACACCTGTTAAAACTGTAATATAGCATTCTATATTTCATCCCATTAGGTGTCATTGCAACTAAAGATGTGCTGTCAATACTGGGAGAAGTAAGGAGAGGATTAAACAAGGTATAAGCATCCAGTCTGTTACTGCTGATTGCTCGTTTTATATAATGGGTTTCTGTGTCTACATCCTGGCAATTAATGGAAATCACATTTCAGATTGGCATTCAGAACTTCTCCAGTGTGAGCGCGTGTCACTCCAGGCCCAGCCAGACACGCAGCGATTACGGCAAACTCTTTGTCGTGCTGGTGATCATCGGCTCAGTGTGCGTGATCATCATTGCGTCTGGGCTCATCTACATCTGCTGGCAGCGCCGCCTTCCCAAAATGAAGAGCATGGTAAGTGGGTACAAACTGTCTGGAATCAATAATATAAAACCAGGTTTTAATGAATTTCAAATGATTCAGTTAAGAAGGTGTGGATTAAGAAATACATTCAAATAAAAATAAAGTTCACAGTAAGGCTGAAGTAGCCCAAATCCACCACATGTCAGGCACAGAGACCACACCTCCTTCACTGGGACAAACAGACACAGTGACCATGCCCCTTTAACTGGAGCAGATATAGACATAGGCCACACCTACTTCAGTAGGACTAATAAGCACATAAGCTATGTCTCTTTCAATGGTACCGACAGACCCAAAGGCTATGCCTTCTTTGTTGAAATGGACAGGCACAAATGCCATACCTCTTTCACTGGGCCAGATTTGGACATAGGGCACACCTCCTTTCCTGGTACTAACAAATACCATGCCTTCTTTGTTGAGACTAACAGGCACCGAGGCCCCATCTTCTTCAGTGCGACTAGCTACCTCTTAAAGAACTTTATATACATCTTATTTATGTAAGAGTTGGCTGCTCACTGATCATTTCTTTGTGTCGTCGCAAGTCACGTGGCGAGGAGCTGCATTTTGTGGAGAACGGCTGCCATGACAACCCCACGCTGGACGTGACGAGCGATGGCCAACCGGAACCACAGGAGAAGAAGCACAGCACCAATGGAGTGCCAGCAGGCACCGGTGCTTGGCAGGGCATGCCGAACAAGTCGGGCAAAGAGGAGGAAGACAATCAGGAGGAGGATACCCACCTCTAATAAGGAGGAGAACAAAGGGGGAAAAAGCTCATTTTGTTAAGAAAGTAAGGTATTCCATCAGGGCACAGAATACCACAGCTTTTTTTTTCCAACTACCTGCTGAATATTTAAAGTGATTGTCTTTGGCTTGTACGGTCTTTTATTTATCTGCACCAGCGGCGGCACGTTCATGTTCAATCAATGTGGCGTGGTTTGATTCTTCAATAGTGCAAGCGCAGAGAGGCCTCAGTAAAGTGCTAATTGAGGTGTATTTCGTTACCGGCGCAAAGCTACTAATCAGCCTTAGCTGTGAAGAAACCTGCCAGATTTCATCTTCAGTAAGTCTTGCACTGTCAGAACTCAACACGATAGCAGTATTTCGTAGGATCTTAATGCGTAATAATGTATTTCAACTGGCTATTACAGTACACGCATATCCTATTATGTTTCTTTTGTATGGATACATCTAGTGCACTTTTCGAAGCAGTACATTAGCGACGTGTGTCTTAACAAGGTGAAGTTGCAGCCAACTGGCCTTGCTCTTTAATCGCTTGTTGGAATGGCCTCTCTACATACGAGATGTTTTTTGTTTTCAGTGTCATAGTCAAGGTTCTTGCCAATGCAATGCGACTCCTCCTCAGAGAGGTCTTACACATATTTACTGTAAAAATTGCACTGCACTGGGCTTATGTTTGAAACAAGCAGTTAAACCTTATTCTGATGTCCTAATGCCAAAATGAAGATTAATGAAGGAACCTGTTTAATACGGAGAAGTGGACGCCTATGAATTGTGTCTAATCTCAATCCACTACATCTCTAGTGTGTATTTAATTACCCCAGATGAGAATCTTGGCATTTTTCTTACTGTGAAAAGAAAAGGAAATTGTGTGATTTATAGTAGCTAGTCCACGTACAGGCCTGTTTTTAGGTGGGAGGAAACTGGAGGACGCAGAGGAAATCCACATGTACATTACGGAGAATACTGCATCGGCCGTTATACAGTAGATGGGATTGACCAACTGCCCTTGAGTACAGTACAAGGGGAAAAGTGTTGAATTTCTTTTCTGTGGTAATTACTACAGATACAGTATACAGATATTAGGTTAAAAAACTCTGGAGTCTACCGTTAATGAGTGACAAACAAAGGCAATTTCTATATGTACACATTTCATTTAGTATTCTAAGTGAAAATAAGTCAGTTCGGTCACTTCAGCATATCTGATATTAAACTGGTATTTTAGCCACACTTTATTCCACATAGCTCTTATTACTACATAACAAACAGTGTAAAATGAAGATTGGTTACAATGTCCTGATTATGGAAATATTCATTACAACACGTAGCTACGTATCTTTACCACAGTGCGTTGTAAAGCCATACTTACAGCTAAATAAAATGATTAATAAAGGGTTGGAAGGTACCTTTTTCAAATGAACCAAGAGCGGTATTCCATCAGGGAATCATCTAGAGGAGTAATCTCACCCAAAATGTTTTCCATGGAACCTACACCCAAATCATCTTGAAATCTTCAATGTCTACTAAATTAACAAATTGTAATAGCAGGGATAGTCAAGAGTAAAAAATGTCTTTTCAAAGCAGAAATATATAGTCAACTGCATGAACGATTTGGCCTGTGGATATTTGGAAGCCGCGTCAAGGTGGAGGAATGATAACAACATCAGGTGACAGGTTCCATTGATCCAAGATGGCTGCCTACATAATGGTGTAGTGTTTAGTTACATAGTGAATTTTTTATTTTTTTTTTATAGATTACAGTAAGCAGTGATGGCTGGTCTTGATATTAGATGATAGATTAAAATGTAATATCTATCAGTATGAACAGACATTGAAACTATTAGGGATGAGCAGTGCATTCTATCGCAAGGTCTCTTTACATTTACATTTATTCATTTGGCAGACGCTTTTATCCAAAGCGACTTACAATAAACAAAGCCTTGGCATAATAGGAATGATGTGGGGCAAATTATTATACACACACTTGGAGTCTTTTCAAGCTCACAAAGACTGGGTTCATGTCGTGTTTCAGCAACAGAAAAGTTCATTTAAACC
Organism: Prietella phreatophila; assembly: GCA_025728095.1. Lineage (NCBI taxonomy): Eukaryota > Metazoa > Chordata > Actinopteri > Siluriformes > Ictaluridae > Prietella > Prietella phreatophila. The sequence goes on along the minus strand of JAOUWY010000001.1, from coordinate 20,800,382 downwards.
AAAAAGAACACTAAAAATGCAGTTCTGTCGTCTGTTCTTTTGTATAATTTGGACATTGTGTGCTTTGTGTATCTATTTTCAGTTTCTGCTTCGAGACATTTTGGGGAGAAATTACAGCATGATAGATAAAATCCACCTTGTTCATGTTCATTACACTCATTTTGCATACGCCTTGGCCGCATACGCTGATGACGTTACAGACTTCTCAGTGAAGTGAGCTACAAAATATCGGCGCAAATGGACCAACACTGAATCAACATTGAGTGAAGTGTTCATGCATCAAGCAAACTAGCATTGATTTGGTGTTGAAATTTAACATTGATTTTTCATCAGGTTCTCAGCCTGAAATAATGTTATTTGAATGATGAAAAATAGATCAAGATGGACAACAACAATCTATATTTGTTCAACTAGCGGGAAGGGTCACGAGGTCACAAAATGAACAGGATTTATCCTCTGAGGATGCGTTTGCGTTGTGTTGAATTGACATGGCTGCACACTGGCTTAGTGGTTAGCACAATCGCCGACACCATGACAGGGTTAGGGGTCGATTCCCACGGCTGCCCTGTGTGTGCGGAGTTTGAATGTTCTCTGTGGGGGTTTCCTCCGGGTACTCCGGTTTCCTCCCCCAGCCCAAATACATACATGGTAGGCTGATTGGCATGTCCAAAGTCTCCATAGTGTATGAACATGTGTTTGAATGTGCATGTGAGTGTGATGGATTTGCACCCCATCCACGGTGTACCCTGCCTTGTGCCCGATGCTCCCTGTGATAGGATCCAGGTTCCCTGCGACCCTGAAGGATAAGCGGTATAGAATATTTAATGGATGGATTGATGGACATTAAATCTAAGCCCCACCAGTGGGGAAATGAATCTGAGCCAAAATCAACATTGATTCACTGTTTGTCTTTTCAACACTGCAAAGCAATGAATGATCAACATTGATTCAATATTATTTAGCATTGAATAGTCAACGTCAGCCAAAATGATGATTCTGATGAAATTTCAACATTGAATCAATCTCACCTTGTGATCTTTCAGACATTTGTGTACAGCAAATAAATCTGATATGAACTCCAAAAATGAAACATTAGATCCTTGTAAGAGAGCACCTTAATACTAGATCCTCCTGACAGTAAGTCATACTGTGTTCCAAACCGCACCAAGAAGTCTGCGTGATCCTACTGAAGAACTGTTCTAAATGATTTGTGGCAGATACGTTCAGACGAGATTTTGGGTGACAAACTTTTTAAAACCTATTGGGCTACGTGAGAAATTAGTACATTAGTACAGATTCTTACAATACTTATAAATCTGTGAGTAATACTGAAACGGTTATGGCGCTGACCAAATTTGTTTGGTGAAATCATTTTATTTAGTTGGAAATGTGACTACACAAGTTGTGAAACTTCATGTTTTAATTAATGTTTCCATATTACGTTAACTGTAACTTATCTTTATTCACTAGTTACTACAGTTGTGATGTTACACTATAACAATTGTTACTGTTTTATTTGTACTAAGCCACCTACTCTATATAACAATTGACAGTTTGTGTGTAATGTACTGATTTAATGTGCATGATGCCATTATAGTAATATATCCGAAGCACATATCAGAAGTTGGCAGTATTAAACCGATCCAAACCGTTATCGCAAAGCTAGATGTCTTGGATAATTCATAATATCTGTTTTCTGTATGCTATTACCTGCATTGTAATAAAATTTTTTAAAAAAATTAAAAACCTGACTGATCACATCAACATGATCAAATAGAACAGGCAGATCTTGATAATCATAGAGTAAGCATAGGGTTTTTTTGTACTCTACAGTAACTGTACAGCTTTGTTTGCAAATGCACTTTTTTCATTTTATGTTTATCTCGAATGCTTTGTATGGAGATCCTCTTAATCGCTTTGTATGGAACGTTTGTACGGACAAACTCCAATCTCGTTGTTATTTAATGTAAGGTAATTTAGGTTTGACTGTTTCAAATTGCAAGACAATAAATGTTCAGAGAATCAAAGCAGATGTTCAAGAATGGTGACTGTTATGAGAAAAAAAAAATCTAATCTATAGTTTGGATGACTGATTTTACAATGGGAACACCTTGTGGCCAAAATATCAGGTACACCTACCATACTGGTACAATTTGTACAGTAGCTTGAGGAAAGAAAATGATGAAGCCTTTGTCAAAATATACATTACAGTACAGTGAAATTCTCCCCCATCTACCAGCTTGTTAGGAAGCTGGGGTTAGGACACAAGGTCAACCATGACAGCCCCCTGGAACAAATAGGGTTAAGGGTCTTGCTCAAGGGCTCAACATAGGCAGCTTGGCAGTGCTGGGGCTTGAATCCTCGACCTTCCAATCAGTAACCCAGAGCCTTAACCATCGAGCCTCCACGGCCCCAAACTGAAAAATGGTGCATGGCAATGTGTAAAGTAGCCTGCAGTCAGTTCTTTGTAAAATATGTTTTTTTTTGTTTTTTTAAAGAGAGAAAAATGAGAGTAAAATGTTGTCTTAACCAGTGTAGTTTTCTTAATAAATTGGAGAGTTAGTGTATTTTGACAAGATAAGTAAACATTCCTCATTAAATATGATCATACAAAAGTTGCTTCAAAACCTTTGCCTTACATTGTGTGTTTTTCCCTGGGAATCTGAGCACGTAGATCAGCATTTTAGGACTGAAATTCCCGACCAAGTCATTCGAAACACCAACATCGTGTGCTTTATATGAAAATATAAGCTACTCAAATAATGAAACGTTTTGCACTATTTTAATCACTGGACCATACATTGTTATTGGCCATATACCTCTGATGGTACTAATAACAGTTCTTCATAATCAAACTAACATTTAAAGCATGAAAGAACACAGGACATCGTTTCAAAGTTTTTCCATGCTGAGCTTTATTCTAGTGTATTGTAAAGTATACATTGAACCCTGCAGACTAAAGGACAAAAAGAGTCGAGCAGAGAATAAAAGCAAGATTTATGATAAGACTGTCTTGATCTCAAGAGTCTAGTGGTTGAACAACCTCGGTACTAATACAGTGTCACTGATCTATTCACATCGGACAGCACTGCTACATTTGGCGAGGTTCGTCTTAAACATGCAACGACTGCCTTTTCGAAATCACTAAAACAAGCAAGACAAATAAATAAATAATAACAATAAGACGAAGAGTTCAAGCAACATAGATTGCATGAGGCAGGTTCTGTTAAAAACTTTCACAATATGGCACAATTAAAAGAGGAGCGAATGAAACATAACATGCTGCTGCTCTGGCAATAAAACATCAGAGAAAGCAAACACTAGCTTGGATTTTTACCAAGAACAGGTCTAATCAAAGTAGTAATTCTGAATGAAGATGCTGTTCCCCCCTTTGAAAACAGGAATGTAGTTGTAAATAAGAGCCTTCTCCTCATCGCTCGGTGTGGGAAAGTGGTGTTGGCTTTTCATAGCTGCAAATTTTCAAATAAAATCAGACAAAAGGCAAATGTACATTTTGCAAGACTTAATTATCAAGCCAGAATGAACTGGCTAATGTCAAAGGTAAAAGGCAAAACTTGTAAAAAAGCTAAACGAAACCCCCCCACTCCTAGACATGTACTTTGTGTCCATTAAGAGCTTTTTACTTTCATAATCTTCCTCATTAACTTGGGAGCATATAAGGTTCTTGTTCGGTGCGATTTGAAACGCACGTACAACCATATCCATTCATCATCAGTAAATATTTATTGTGGTCAGAATCATGGTGGTTTAAATTGATCCCTTCTTAAAATATTTTGGTAAACAGAACCATCCATCCATGCTCTGCAAACATCATAGGCAATGCAAAAATAACTGCAGGAGTGGTCGTGGTTTGTCAGACATTCTGGGGTTAAAAAGTCCTTGCCTTATACAAGTATAGAATAGAAACTGATTCTCATCAACACAGTTTTAAACACTTAGCATGACACTGCACACAAAAAAAAAAACCCCCAAAAAACACCCCCCACCACACACACAACCCTGCTGCCTTGTGCTCAGCTGCCTTTGGGCCTTATTTGTTCACTGTAGAAGTAAAAATATACCCTTGAAGACAGAACTGTGGTCCTTTAAGTACATGATCCTCAAAAAATACAGGCCTTTCAGGGTACCATCATACTCACAAGACCCTGTACAGTGCATTTTGGATCAAATAAATGAATTTTAAAGTGCAAGATAGTACAAAATTTTGCTATAGGAAACAAAATACAGCAAACCTTCAGAGACGAAGAAGCTCGCTGTGTAGAAGGAGGCTCTAATGGCGGAGATGGAATGGATCATGCCTGGCTTGTCTATCCACTCGAACGGGCTTTTCTCAGGGTGCCACTGAATGGCATAGAACGGGTATCGGTAAGCTGCAACAAAATTAGCATGGTTAAATATGGAGCATGGACATCGATCGCAAAAGACACCGGATCTGTTTCCATCCATTATGGAGGAACCACTGCTTCTTGAAACTATTTATTTATTTATTTTAAAAACATTATTTTATTGCTTCAGTATCGTGCAAAAACCTGTGCTCATTTAGAAAGGTCAAATAATGTTACGCTAGTAATCAAAAGAGCTGGGTGTGCGCTACATAGATAGACATTTCTGAATCCATCACTTCTTAACTTTCTCAAAGCACACTATGGCTTTATTTTAAAATAAGCCATTTAATAACTAGTTCAGAGTGGCGAGCAAAACTGATACCAGATACTACCAAAGATGTGATTTACAAGACAAAAACCTTAAATAGCATTTTAATCTACTAGACATTATACAAGATTATGTACACTGGTGCTTTAAAGTTTATGAACCCTTTAGAAATTTCTATACGTATATATGTATAAATGTGATCTAAAGCATCTTCAGATTTTTATTCTTCATATACATTTGTATGTAGGTCAGCCATGCCAGGTCTACTGTCCTGTAACCAGATTCCATCAGGCGTTCTTACCTTCCATGGTAGAAATGAACTCCTTCCTGCCGTCTGTATTGGTGGTTAGGACTTTATAGAAGCGCTTGAGTTTGGGGTTGCGGGTGAAATTCTGTCGATATAAAGCACATTTCCGTGTCAGAGATTATATATGTCCATTTTACAAGCTTGATTGAAATCGTATCGAAATACAATCTCAGTGCTACCTGTAGAGACATGCTCCAGCTGTGGAAGTTGGATGTAATGTTCTCAGAAGAAAGCGAGTGAAGGAGGTCCTTTGGAAAGCCTTTGAACAGCCTGCTGTTCTGTGCTCCTGGGCAGGAATACGTAAAAATAGCTACGTTTGCTTTCCACTTCATGTCATTTTAATAAACCAAGCTATAAAATTATTAAGAACAAGTGATGTTTTGGATATATACTTGGATTGAAATTGAAACAAGGTGTGTAATTATTATTATTATTATTATTAAGTAGTAGAAGACCCATAGTTATAAATCACCAGAGTTATACAAGGAACTACGTGATTAAATGTAAAAAAATAATAACAATAATTATAATTCTGTGACTGGACTTTCAGGTTTAAAGCAGAACGGACAAGAAGAGAACAGAGAATGTTTTGCCGAGCCGGACATTATTAAAGACTTAAAAAAAAAGACAACTGAAAGTTCAGAACATTAGCCGTTTCAGTTTCTGACTGAATTAACTCTACAAACTTGGGTAATCATCATAGAAGGACAATTAAAGTAGTTGATAGAAATTTGCTGCATTAAGTATCATTTAGTAGGAAGAGCTGTGACCTAAGAGCACCAACCTGGAGCAAAGATGAGAGGCAGGGCCACGGCTTTAGTGTTGGTTAATGTCAGCAGATTCTTGTTGCTGGTCAGAACACTCAGCTGTTGGAAGCCTTGACAAGTTCCCCATATTGGAAAATAATCAGAGGCATCATTGGCCTAATAAGAACACGAACAAAAGAAAAGGTAGATTGACATTTATAAGTGTGTAGCTACAAAATGGTGAAAATCTGATTGACAACTGAAAGGTATTCCTGATTCAGCAAGGGAAGAGCTTAAGTTCAATTCGACCAACCAATCACCACGACAGTTTACCCAACACGCTAACCTAGTAAAGAATTGGCTCCTAGTTTAAATTACACACTATAATAGTTTGCCTAATTTTAACCAGCTTGACCAGTGAGCATTGAGAACAATAGTTTACCTCATTAGCTTCCTAGTTTACCTAGTTAACTTGCTAGCATACTTGGCCTCCAGTTTTAAATAACCAATACAGTGGTTTCCCTAGTGAACTTTGGTAAACAATTCAACTCCGATTCTAATTAAACAATACATCTGTTTACCCAACATGTCTAGTTCGAAGATCAGATCAGATAATGCTGGAGAGATGACAATTACCTAAATCCAACACTGCACTAATATTAACCAGCTAACTTGGTTCATGTTAATACTGTACAATGTATAGGTAGCTTGCAAGCTTAGCTAATGTTACTAAACTATCTGCAGTTATAACCAGCAGGATATTGGACAAAACGTCAAAGATTATGAAGTTTGCGATTAGCTTATCAAATTCCACTTAAGCTCCATCCTTGATGTGCCGCTTCTGATGATGTACTGGACCTTGATTGCTAGTTCATAGAAAATCTTGGCCACTCTACTAAACTGGGACTTCTGAAGATCCACATCTCCACCTGGCAGCAACAACCTACATTATGAAGAACAAAATAATGTTTTCTGCTTCTTATTGGACACAAAATACCGCCTGCGAGCCATATGTAAATCTATACAATTAAACACCAACCCATTTATTGAGTAGAAAATTTTGCTATATTCCTCTTCTGTCTCATTTATCCTGAGGAAAGACCATGAGAAAACAAGGGTGAAAACATTAATCAGATCCAATACATCTACTATGTCAAACATTCAGTCACTGATATTGAAGACTACCTTATGGGCACAACCCTGGCACCAGCCGACTCCAAATACTTCACATAGGAAGCAGCTATATAGGAGGATCCTTTGGCTTGGTGGTCACTTTCCAAGTTCTCTTGGGCTAAAACACCTAAGAAATAAAAAGAACAAAAACAGTCAAACGAAAATCTCAGACAGCAAATGTGTAGGGGCTGTGTACGGTCTCCTTCAAAAGTCTTGGGACGCCAAGATCAATTGTTTTTGTTTTTGCTATACACTGGAGACATTTGGGTTTGAAATCGAAAGATGAACGAGACAATAGATAAGAATTTTAGCTATTATTTCCTGATATGTACACCTTTTTTGGAAACCCCCCACCCACCCTTTTTTCTGTGATCAAACGTATAGACTTAAAGTAACAGATTTACTTTAATTTAATTCAAATCAAGAACATTTAATATTGTATTTGTTTGCATATCCGTTGCTTGTTATAACTACATCAATCCGGCAAACACGACTTCATCGAACTGTTGCATTTTTCTTTTGTGATGGTTTTCCAGGATTTTCCCACAGCTTCTTTCAGTTGTTTGTTTTGGGGGGGTGGGGTTTCTCCCATCAGTCTCCTATAGGAGGTGAAGTACATGCTCAATTGGGTTAAGGTCTGCCGATTGTCTAAAACCTTCAACTTTTTCCCCCATTGAAGTCTTTTGTTGAGTTGGTAGAGTGTTTTTAAGATTTTGGAAGTCCGTTCCAGAAGAAGCCACGCAAGCCCAAGCCATGACTCAAATCATGAGCAGATCCATTCTTTTTCCACACTTTCGACCTTTCCATCACTTTGCTAGACTTTCACCTTGGATCCAAAATTTTGTGGCTCATCTCTGTAGTTTCTGTGTGAATTCTCAACAATTCTGTGTGAAATGTTTCTCATCAACTGCTGCTTTCCTTGGCTGACCTGTTCAATGTCTCGTTGTTAGTAAACCAGGGGTTTATTCATTTTCCCACATTGTTGTATTGGCTACCTCGTCTCACATACAATTGACCACAATTGTCCTAAAAAAGGGTAAACGAACCAAACCTCCTCAGGCGACTCCAGAACATTCCCGAGTATCGATTGGCAATACTCATTCACTGAATCGTGGGAGAAAAAAAAGGTTTTAATCTCTCCTCAAACGGTAACAGCAAAATATTACACGGACTGGTGTAGTGGAAGTACCATTAGGTATATTAGTATGAAAATGACATAGCCTTGTTTTTGAGAGATGTTTTTATTTTATTTAGCTCGTGTCTGCATTGGAATCGATTCACTTAACCGATTCGAATCGATTCATGGTAGAAAGAATCATTTAAAAAATGAACCGGTTGGCTAGTGAATTGTCCATCACTGCTCTCATCAGTATAAGGCATGAGATAACGGTGCTAGCAACAATGAGACAGATGCACACAGAACAACAGCGCCTTACCGATCACGGGTCTGTAATTGAAATAAACGCCGCATGATGCTGGCGCTGGGAATCCGCACGCCCATGCGGCGAGCAGCACGCAAACCACAGCCGGACGACACATTCACCTCAGGAGGGAGACTCCAGAAGAACACTTCAAAAGGAAAAAAGCTCTTACAGTACAAATCAATCAATAATAATAAATCAATCAATAATAACCGAAGGATGCTTGTGCAATGGCCCTGCCGGAAGTGGTGCCCTGGGATCTTGGGATGCGGCGCGCTCACCGTACCTTACACGCGTAAGATGCTGGGAGCCAAGGGTTGCCAGATTGGTTTCCTGTTTTCCCTTAAAGGCGATCATACAATTATAAGGCGTCATCGGGGTGTCTATGGTGGGTGGGAACATGGAGTGGAATCACTAATTTGATTGGATAGCTTGGGTACCCCGTGCCATGACCATGCAACTCAGTGCAAGTCCAAATGGTAATTAATGCACAGTTTCCTGAAGCATTTTATGGAAAGATATTTCTGAAGAAAAAGGTTTCCACTATACGTCTCTCCACCAGCATTAAACTTGGTATGAATAGCCTATCTGATAGGTTAAAGTTCCCAACGCTGTCCTTCATTCATACATGCAGAGGTTTTATCGCTGCAAGTTGCCGGTCACTTTACTGTGAAATAGGTGTTCCTATTAAGGGCGCACAGTGGTTCACCTTACACCGCCAGGGTTGGGGGTTCGATTCCGGCCGCTGCCCTGTGTGAGCGGAGTTTTCATGTTCTCCCTGTGCTGCGAGGGTTTCCTCCGGATAATCCGGTTTCCTTCCCCAGTCCAAAGACCTGCATGATGATGATAACGAGTCTTTATTAATCACATGTGCACAGTGAAACTCTTTTCTTTGCACACCACAGCATGTCAGGAAGTTGGGGTCAGAGTGCAGGGTCAGCCATGATACGGCACCCCTGGAGCAGAGAGGGTTAATAGCCTTGCTCAAGGGCCCAACAGTGGCAGCTTAGCTGGACCCCCAATCTTCCGATCAGTAACCCAGAGCCTTAATAGCCAAGCCACCACTGCCCCTGTAGGCTGAATTACTGTAGGCTGATTGGCATGTCCAAACTGTCTGAATGGGTGTGTGAATGTGCCTTGCGATGGATTGGCACCCCATCCAGGG
>JAOUWY010000001.1:20721513-20737799 GCA_025728095.1 Prietella phreatophila | reverse complement strand
CTGTTTATAGTCTGCCCGCTTGTATTAAATGTCAAAATCTGCACCTGCTTCTGCCCTCATCTTTCACACCGTGACAAATATGGCTCTATATTATTTAACTTGATGATTTCCTTCAAGGCAAGTGTAGCTGTCTACATTCTGGGTAAGGGGAAAATTCTTTTAATTGGTGAGTGAAAAACTAGAAGGTGGAAGAGAATCTGAGCTCCGTGTTGTGTGCAAACTCTACTGATATTGAGAGTGGAATGGAAAAGAACAGGGAGGAGACGGAAAGCTTTTGTGTCAATGTAACTTTAGAAAACTGTTAGAGAGTAGTACTTTTTACTCACTTTATATTTAATACGTATCATACTTAACACATAAAAACTCTATTGTGTAATAAGGAAAGGTAAAAAGACATTGGATAAAATGGAATAAAATGCATATTATTTAAGGTTCACTCAAAAGGCTCAAACAGCCATACTTTCTGTACGCCACAAATCTATAGCCTTTTCCCCATATCAGAAATCAAAAATACATTTAATTGAAGTAAATAGGAAGAAGTAGGCAGAAGGAAGGCTCAACACAGTCTGGCTGTCCTGCTTGACGTTAATACTTTGTCCACTCATCAAATGCTCTTTATTTCCAGCGACTGACTGACCTGCAAATATAACACCACAGACATGACCCACAAACAGATTATCAATCTCATGAATGATGATAATAATGTCAGAGTGAAGTATAGCACAGAAGGAACCATAATGAAAACTCTGGCATTGTACTGGAACGTATAGCAGACGATCAGTTTATTTGAGACGCAGCTAGGTTACAGTTTCATTTCAAGTAGCGGCTGTGGCGCAGTTGGTAGAGCGGGTTGTCCAGTAAACGTAGGGTTGGCGGTTCGATTCCCGGTCCGGGTGACTCCACATGTCGAAGTGTTCTTGGGCAAGACACTGAACCCCAAGTTGCTCCTGATGGCAAGCTAGTGCCTTGCATGGCAGCTCTGCTACCATTGGTGTGTGTGAATGGGTGAATGAGACACAGTGTAAAGCGCTTTGGATAAAAGCACTATATAAGTCAACATTAAAAAAAAGTAGAAAATCCAGAATTTAAACTTTAACTAAAAAAATCTTTAGTCATATGAGTGAAATTCAGACCTTGATTTTGGTATTCTGTGCCTTCTACTCTTGTTCTTATATTCATTTAACATTGTTAATGTCATAGAATTCAACACCAATCCAGTCGTATTGAAGGAATTTTAATTCAAGGTGAGATGGATTTATCTACCTCTTGGGAAAAGTACCGAAAACGGTATGAGAATATTAATACTGTATATGCAAAGTATTATAAGTAAGGAATAAAACAAACTGATATAGGAAAATAATCAACACTGGGGTGGTGTGATGCACGGTTGTGTATTTTCCTATAATACCATGCTCTGCAGTTTTATTACTTTTATTACATAGTAACTTGCCAATTAAAAAAGGTGACCCATCATACTTATCATCAACTTGTACTTACATTTAAAAATGGCTGTTAGTTCTGTTATCACTTACTGTGTAACCACTAGAAATGGTCATTCCCTGACCAGGTTCTTTTTGTTATTTCTCCAGAAAGCAAGAATACAGCTTAAAACACACAGCTTATCTTACTCAAAAAAAACAACAAAAAACCTAACAGAAACAACATTGAACATAGTGAACATATCATCAAGATTTTTTCTGTTCTCAGCTATTATGACATAAGAAGGTTCTGAACTTTTAAGTTCAAATTCTGGAATTCAAGCACAATGTGACTCTGATCGTTTTATCATTGGTGCCTTCATATGTTCCCATAATTATGATTGGTCAGTCTCAACCAACCCCCTTCTTTCTAGAAAAAAAACCCAATCTGTTTCAATGTAAAATTCCCAAACTGTCAAGACATGAGTGTGATGAATATATTTGTCAGTCAAACACAAAATTAGTTTATTACACAAAATGTGTTAATTACGGCATTATTTTTCTCTTTTCTGCTGAGAATTTGAAAGCCTCAACGTGCCTCTTTTATACTTTCAGTAGCTTCCACCCCCTGACAAGCTGAAGCTAAAAGAGAGAAACAATGACAGACTGTGACTGGTTCTGACCAGAAACCTGAAAAAGGGTGTATATCTTGTATATAATATGTCTTTGGTCAATAACATTCTCTGTCCTGAAGACTTTCCTGTGGTGGAAAACTTACTATTACAAAGAACTGGCACTGGAGACTCCTTCCGTAAATGTTAGATACAAGTCTCCTTACAGCAAAATTCACCTATAATCAACTTCACCCATATACATGTGTTGAAAAACCACACATTTTTCAAACCTGTTTATTATTAGCGTTAATCAGTGTATACTGTAGCATCTGCCATACAAGTCCCTCTACAATGCCTGTTACTATAGAAACGCTAATGTCTAAGAAGGAATGCATTAATGTAAACCTGTGATTTGTCTTGTGGCTGGTACTACTGTCAGAGGTGCTGTTATAGAAAATGAACCAGTACCTTCTGACCATTTCACCTTGTGTCACTGCAATGTCTACATGCTGTTTGTTGTATGCTCCTGTGCACATGAGCTACCAAATGTAATTTTCTTTTAATAATTACTTGGTTGTTTTTTTTTTTACAAAGACAAAAGTTTCATTAAATTGAATAGAAATGCACTTTTCTGAAGCACCGTTTTAAAGAAAAGCAGGAACTGAGGAGACTTTAAGCCTAGAATGTACGTGCCTTTGCACAGTGCTGGAGAAAAAAATGTTTGGCTTGCCAAAACTAACAGTGTGTCTCCTGTTGATAAGCCATTCATGTTATAAGAAATAAGACTTCAAGGGGAAAAATATTTTAAGCTATTTTTACACTCCAAGCAATTATTCAGAATCTATACTGTTTAAATGTCAGAATTGTTCCAATAGATCCTGACACTAATCAGAGCCAATCCTGCTGCTTTACAGGAAGCTTTTTTCTTTTAATTTTCTCAAATAACGATCACATCTTAGCGCACTGGAACAGTCAAGGAGACAGCTCAAATGAACCATTTAAACCTCAGCGCACTAATGAGGGATTTCTGAAGACACCCACTGAGCTGTGCTCTGAAAAACAAATGACATCTGATGAAACAAGGATGGGTTTACAAAATGCATTTGGTGCAACATTAATGCAAATTAATCTTGATCATAACTTGCATCCAATCCAAGATGATACACTTTATACACTCAATATAGTCATGCAGAAACACTCAGTGGCCATTTGAATAAAAATAATAATTAGCCTGTACACCTGCTCATTCATGCAATTTTCCATTCAGCCAGTCAGGTGGCAGCGGCACAAACCACAAAACCATGTAGGTCAAAAGCTTCAGTTAATGCTCACATCAAACATCAGAATAGGAAAATTTGACCTTAGTGACTTTGACCATGGCATCTTCAGCTGTCCAGTTTCCTTAAGCCTGTACCTACTGTAGCGTCTACTCCTGACTAACAACAGTAGAACCAGATGAGGTCTTCTGCTATTGTAGCCCATTTGCTTCAAGGTTCAATGTATTGTGCATTCTGAGATGCTTTTCTGCTCAGCACAGTTGTAAAGAGTGGTTATTTGAGTTGCTGTTGCTGTCCTGTCAGCTCAAACCACTCTGGCCTTTCTCATCTGACCTTTCTCATCAACAAGACATTTCTGCCAGTTGCAGGATATTTTTTTGTTTTTCATACCAGCCTTTAGAGATTGTTGGGCATAAAAAAATCCCACACATCACCAACAACATGGTCAAAGTCCTGAGATGAATTCTCACCCCCCTCCCCTCTCCAATTCTGATGTTACCATTAATAGAAGCCATTGCACTGCTACCACATGCTTGGCTGATTAGATAATTGCTTGAATGAGTAGGTGTACAGGTGTTCCTGATAAAGTGGATAATGAGAGCATTCACTAGATTGTATGATGGCTGTCTAAACTTATGGACATAGAAAAAATTATACTTCTGTAGAACTGTTTCGTATAATCGGTTTTATATGGAATATAATATATACCTTTCTGTCCTCTTGACCCTTTTTTCCAATAAACATCTGACTCTGATTTTGCAGTATAATCTTTTTATATACTATTTATTCTCCCATGTGAAAGTCATGAGACACAACAAAAGAAAAGTAATTTTTAAATCACCAGCCCACTCATTTCAAAACATCCTCTTTTACACATTCCCAATGGGTAGCCATCGCTATTTTAAAAAGTTCTCATGGAGGGTTTTTAGAATGTAAAAACATAACCTTTAAATTCAAGGACAATGTTACACAATATTCAACCATTAACTTGTTTTTATGACCAATATATTGCTTCTCATAGACAAAAGTCATCGTACAGTACTTTTTATGATATAATTATATTGTAGGTTTCTGGTATGACAGATCATTGTCTCTCAGTGTATTGACTGTACCAATTTTATGACTTAAAAATATAGAGCTTTTTTTCTTAAAACCAATTTAATACACATTGCAATCTTGCCATTTTCACAGATGTCAAACTAAATCTCACATTTAAATTCTGCCTCTCTGAATCTATAACTTACATGTAACTTACGTTCTGAGCCAGTTTCTTTTTGAAACATTTTGAGTAATTCTGCTTGCTTTGTACAAGTACCCATAAAAATCCTCATGGTGCCATGTATGTAGTGTGCGATGTCACGCTCGTCCTCTTTCTCATTCTTAACTTGTTGAGGAGTTGAGGTATCAAATTCAAAGATACTGTTTGTTCTACAAGATCCTGTGGGAGTTGGATGATGGACATGATCAATCCCCAACATATTTGGGGGGGAGTGTGGTTCAGTGACTTTGATGTCCCACATGATTGGCTCATTGGATAATTGCATGGCATGAATAAGTAGGTGTACAGATGTTCCCAATAAAATCAATGTTGAGTGTTTATACAATGGTTAGTTCCAGTCCAGCCATTTGATTGGTTGAGCAAGATTCCAAGATTATATTTTTCCTATAAGCACACTGGGATGTATCACTGTGTGATTCACTTTGCTCATCTGTAAATTCCACGCCCTAGTTCAAAACTGCTACTACAGCCGTAGCGATTTCATCATTGTACATGGCAAATGATACTTTTCAGGAATATAACTTTTGGCTTACAATATGAAATCACAGCCATGCCAATATTCAGTATAACCCCACTCTTGCTCGTGCAATGTTGCTTAAATAATATACTATACATACTGTATAATATAACCTTCTGTTATATCTAGACCTCTGGGTTTTACTAACTGCCCTGTAAATAGAGCAACACCATGGTTGCAGTTTTGCAATTATGAATAACAAAGAGATTATCAACCTTACAAATCACACCTACCATTCTTGTAGTATCATACAGTTCAACAGGTATGTTGTAAAGCTTTAGATTATGCAAGTGCAAGTGAACTATTTGCTTGGCTTTGCAATTTAATATGGAAAAATCCTGAATTAATCATTTACTTACACTTTGCACATAACTCTGTTTACATATCCTTAGATTTCCCATAATCGCAATACACATAAAAAAATATTACACCAGTTAAGGATTTATTGACCAAAGACATATTATATACAAGATATACACCCTTTTTCAGGTTTTTTCTGGTCAGAACCAGTCACAGTCTGTCATTGTTTCTTTCTTTTAGCTTCAGCTTGTCAGGGGGTGGAAGCTACTGAAAGTATAAAAAAGGCACGTTGAGGCTTTCAAATTCTCAGCAGAAAAGAGAAAAATAATGCCGTAATTAACACATTTTGTGTAATAAACTAATTTTGTGTTTGACTGACAAATATATTCATCACACTCATCTCTTGACAGTTTGGGAATTTTACATTGAAACAGATCAAGTTTTTTTTTTCTAGAAAGAAGGGGGTTGGTTGAGACTGACCAATCATAATTGTGGGAACATATGAAGGCACCGAGGATAAAACGATCAGAGTCACATTGTGCTTGAATTCCAGAATTTGAATTTAAAAGTTCAGAACCTTGTTATGTCATAATAGCTGAGAACAGAGAAAATCTTGATATGTTCACTAGATCCATTCATAGTCTTTATGAAGACATCAAAAGTTATTAGCCATTATTGTTTACGTTGTGTTAGTTGAAGCATGAAAAAATGCTTGCGCGGACTCTGATCTTTCTTTCGTGGGTATTCACAGTAATTCAGTGATGAACTTATACTAATTTATTCAACTGAGCATTATCAACATCACTTAAATACTGAAAACTCACAGAATATACATTATACATCATGTCAAGTGGAATATTATTGGTTGTTTATTATTGCTATTAATTAATATTAATATTAATGAAAAATTTTTAAAAAATTAATTAATACTTTTTTTTTTACTGGAGAAACCTGTGTTGTGTTTGCAATTGTTTGATATCCATGAGAGCAGAGTATTTTTGTGAATTTGTCTGAACAAAAGATCAAAAGGTTAAACAATAAAGACAGTTTTTCACAGCCTTCTTTGCTCATATTTAGCAAGGGTGCCAATATTAGTGGAGTTCACTGTATGTTTTATAAGATGTGGTTGATATATTAGTTCTAAATCACATACGGATCTCAGCGTCAATGAGCAGACCAAGAGAGAATTTTTTTAGCAGCTGAATGCAGGGAGAGAGTGAGAAAGAGAGAGAATATTAGATGAATAAAGTTAAAAAGAAGAACCCTTTGACCTCTGAAGTCATCTACTACTAAATACTTGATATTCCAAACCAGCTTGTTAAAAAAAAAAGGACATATTGTTACAAATCAGAGTGAGCATTGAGGGTTAGAGGTCATAGCCTTTTCTAACACTTTACTTATACAAAATGCAATAAAAACCCTTTCATTTGTAAATCCTATGAAGTTTGTGTGAGTTTTGGTTGCCAGTATAGGAGGAGATTTAATACATTACTTAGTACATAACAGCCTGATTCTGGAGACACTGAAGACTCCACAAAATGTTTTTTAATTTTTGGTTCTGTAATTTTGGTACTTCATGCCCTGTTTTTGTTCCTAATGGCAGACTGGTACTCCATGCGCCAAAAAAAAAAAAAAAAAAGCCTGGAAAGTATAAGAGTGAGCCAGACAGGATGCACTTGTTTTCCGTTCATGCAGCAGGCAGCACGTGGTCAGCTAGGTGAAGAGTGAGCACTTTTAGAGAGGTTTTTTTTTTTTTTTTTTAACTGAGAGTGGATAATACGTCTTTTTTTTGTAGTCATATTGTGCAATAACCAGGCTTGTAACTACAAAAAACTGGTATCAGTAATCCATTACAATTACGTCAAAAAACAAAGTAATCCGTTTACTGGTACATTTAGTAAAAAAATGAGAATTCTATCAGGATTACAATTTTTTTCATTTAAACCAAAGAAATGAATTTTTTGATATAACACAATATAGACAGCTGCTTGATTTATAGTTTTGGTTCTCTCTTGCCAGTCGTGACTCACCTGAGCAACCTCCTGGTGCAAGAGCAAATAAAGTTAATTTGACAGAAATGAACACAAATTGTTATCTGAAATGCATTTGTTAAGGTGACCATATGGCCTCTTTTTCCCGGACATGTCCTCTTTTTCAGACCTTAAAAAAAGCGTCTTGCTGGGATTTTAACATTTTAAAAAACTGGTACTCAGCTTTAGTTTCATTATGATGTGCTTATGGTCTAATATTGCATCATATGTGCGCATGTTTACATTGCTATAATTTCTCTCTATAATTCCCGCCTTCTCACACATCAATTGGTCGATTGGTGTGTGAGCAACTTGCAGCAACTATTGGCCAAATTCATGCATCTCAACTGTTAACCTACACTTAGCAAACATGCATCGCTGTTGTGAATGGCATCAAACAGTTGATGACAATAGCAGAAAATGACAGCTGTCCTGAGTTAAAACATTGCCCATGACCATATAAGATCATTTTTAATTCCATGTTATCCCATTGCTTCGTATTACATGGTCATTCAAATGTGTAAATAATGGCAGAAGGTACACTCAAGGCATCTAATATTTTATTTTCATTAAGAGGATGTAGGAAAAAATGTAAAACTTGGACAGAATGAAACCAATTCTAATTACATATATTTATGTGATGCTAATAGTGTGTCTTTATCAGTGTATTAAAGTCTGCATTCATAATAACACTGTTTTGAATGCTATTAAGACACCTAACACACAGACTTTTTGGAAATCCAGAATATGGCCACCCTAACTTTTGTGATGTAATGTTACCTGCATCTTGGACAGTGCTCTTTTTTTCATTTACATATTTTATTAAAACAAATCCAAACACTGAACATGTTTTTAAACTCCAAAATAAGCTCTAAATAAATGTATTTTAGATCATATTGCTTTTATATTGAATTTATTTGTAAGTAATCCAAAAATAATCAGATAACATTACTTTCATGTTGTGATACTTGGATTACGTTACTGATTACATTTGTTATGAAGTAATTTGTAACTGTAATTTGTAATTTCTAATCAAGCCTGGCAGTAACAATGATGTTAGTGGTGAATGTCTGTTGCATAATTGTACAACATGGTGCCTGCTTCTTTTCGAGAAAACAAGCTTACAGTGTAATGATTTAGTGCCTCATTTCATGCACAGTAGGCATGCATGACACAGTGCCACTATCTGTATATGTATCTCTATTTGTTTAGTTGTTTAATGTTCCAAATATCCGTATCTACGTATCTATCAGGATTAAAACCTGAGATGGGCTTGCCTAAACCAGTAGGTGTTTCATTATTATTTATTATTTTTATTAAATGTGAGCTGTTATTTGGTTTTATTTAACAAAATATAAACAAACAATCTGCCTAATTTTAATCTCTGTGGGAGCTGGCATATTGAGAAGGATCAAAACTTCCACGTGAACGGGTCATCAGTAGTATGTAATCCAAGGGCATCGGTCTCGCTAAATTTGAAATTCAAGTATGTTTGAAAGATTGGGTGGCTTTATTAGTACTAAATTATATATGGATCTCAGCATTAATGAACTCACCAAGAGAGACATTTTTCTCAGCCAAATGCAGAGAGAGAGAGAGAGAGAGAGAGAGAGAGAGAGAGAGAGAGAGAGAGAGGAAATTAGCAGCCTAAAAAATCATAGCAAGCCTGGCCAGGCAGTTAGTAAGGATGAATGAATGAGCCTGGTAAATGTATCATAGTGTACGTTCATTTTAATGAAAGAATGAATGTGCTCAGTCGTGGTCAAATGGATCTCAGTCCAATGTATACCTCTAGTTTCAGCCAGATTTCTGGCAAACTGTCTAAAAAAATCATATAGTACAGTGCATAAACAGTATAAATCTTGACAGGCTTGGTGAGTACCGGAATACATGTAACAGCATGATGTAATCATGATGCAAAAAATGAGTAACTAATCTGTTACAGTTACGTCAAAAAACAAAGTATGTTCCGTTACTTTCATATTGTGCTACTTGGATCGCATTACTGATTACATTTATTATTAAGTCATTTGTAACTGTAACGAAACACAATTTTTAGGTAACAATTCCAACCCTGAATCTTGGCCAACATAGTCTTCATACACTTCTAACTAGTTTCAACCACATCACCATTATGTATTCAAACACAGACAAATATATCATGAAATCATACCAATCCTAATGTATATATGCTGCCCTCTACACTTCTCTTCTGTTCTCTTCTCGATCACTAAAAATAAGACAAATAAAGACAGCTGGCAGGCATACAGCCATCATGTGGTACCACATGCTGCAAATCTTTTCCTCTGGGAGCTGATGACAAGCAAGCACTTGTGGTCCGTGAATGGAGTGACGTAGGGAGAGAGAGGGAAAGAGAACCCAGGCCCAACAATTACACAGGGAGCCAGCCATAGCTCGGGGGATTAATTTTTTTCCATGTGCAACATTTTGATGACATGACAATACTGGAACTGAGCCAGATACCTGTAATCTGTAATATAACTTACATCTCGTGTATCTTTGAGTTCCTTTATGGCAGGTGGGATGCCCTGCAAAGAGTGGCTCCCTATTCACAAAAACATGTGGTAGCTGTGGTGCTGCATCATAAAGCACTGTAAAAGAAATATTTATCTTACAAACAAAATCAGGGTTTGAACATCTAATGTACAATTGCTTAATAAATTGACCCATGTCAAGCCCTTCTTCTTCATCTTTATTATGTTTCCAGCACCGTCACAGGCACACTAGCATTCCCAGGAGATATGTTTTGATTTAGATGCTGTACATGTTGTCAAAAGATGTGCATAGTTAAGGAGAATTTTTTCACATAACCAATATGTCCATATGGTAGAGAGATATATTATATATTACATTAATTGGCTCTGCTTTTGTATTCAAATTGGTGCTCTGAAATACTTTGTTGGGTCAACATCTGGACCATGGGCCTCCATTTGATGAGCCCTGATGCTAATGTAAAGCCTGTTTTATACAGATTATTCAGCTATGACTAATATTCAAATACTGCTTTTACCACTTTGCTGTTCAATAACTTTAGACTCTGAGTTATTGCCTCCAACTTTTGTTTTTGTCTTGCTGTAATCTGTTTGTTGAAGTAATTAAGTGTAACTAACTTATGCTTCCTTATAAGGCATACTGGAAAACCTTGCTGTTTGGTTCTACATGAAATCTGACCAAAACCAGAAAACTTATCTAATATAACTCTTATACCTTCCTTAATGCATGTTCTTCACTTGTCAGAAGATATACCAATAAATAATAAGAAATAATATGTAATCTGTTGGAATTGTATTGTTATCAAATCCTCTACTGTGGTAAGTAAAAAATTAATATCTTGAGCTATATTTCTGTGAAATATTTTTTTGGACCAAACAATAAACAGGCTGAAGCTGATCATACAAGTTAGAAGTAAATATGGATCAGAATATTTGTCAGTGAAACCTGGCAGGAAGATGACTGTAAATTCATTCATGTGCCGTGATACATGTGTGAATCTGAGGTGAAATTGGATTCCCTGTGCTATGCTGAGCCGAATTCAAGGATTTCACAGTTTTTAAGACATCAAAGCTGCTATTCATCGACACTCATGAACTGTGTTAAGGGTGCAAGCTATGTTTAGCTTTCACTCTGCTCAGCTATTGGTGCTATTTCCAAATCTACGCTCTATCTCCACATGAGATACTCGCTCTACAGACTTAGCCCCAGTTTCAGGCCTGAGTGTTCTTGGGTTATCTTTCAAGTGCAATTTGCGCTATCACTTGTTTCATTTCTGCCTCAAGCCTTGTGATAAAATGTTACTGTCACAAAATTACAGCTGTAACACAACCACAAGAAAGCATGTGGCAGTGCTGCCCTCCTTGTTTGAATGAAGTAATCAAGCACAGTTTTGTTAGACAGGTTTAAAAGATGACCCTATTAAAGAAGAACAGTTTGACAGCAATCCCTGAAAAATATGAGTACTCAAAGCCTAATTTATCAGCAGCTGTTTTGCTATTGGTTGCGTGCCAAATTCTGCATGGTTCAGCAGTTAGATTTTACATGCTTAAACTTGTTTTAATTTTTTTTCATTTACCTCTCTATATGAAATGCTGTTTACAATCTGATGTTGCTTATTTTCCTCAGTTACTTTAAAAAGTAATTAATTACATCATCAATGGTGTATTTAAATGAATAACCCTGTCTGGAAAGTAATTGCATTATTCATTACTAATTACCTCTTTTAATTCTTTAAATTCTAGTCAAACATAGAATAGTTTAGCCTATTAAGCATCACTTTATTAAGCCATTTTTAATACAAAAATGGAAACAAATATATATAAACTGGCTTACCAATAAGAGCTACTACTTTGGAGAGAGGCCGATATTTTACTGGGATGTTCTTGTCTACATGTGTCCAAACAATGTAATGGGAATATTTTCATTTAGCAATACAGCTACTTCCTTCTAATGACATCCTTGAACATGAGCCACATGTCGCGAACTTGTACCGACACGTGCTAGCCTACAGCTAATGAATTTAAAGGGGTCGAGTTAAATTAGAAAACATATTTTGCCTTTAGATGATAAATTTGGATTTTAATTATTAATACAGAATTGTTGAAAGTCTATACAACATGAAATGCAAATATGTCAGGTATTTCCCACCAACCTAAGCTACACGTAGCGCAACTACACACTTGTGTAACTTTGTTTTCCTTGCCATGCGTGTTTTATTTTGGTTTCTGTCCCGTCTCAACCCCTGTTTTGTGATTGGTTGTTTCCTTATGCCATCATTGTTCACAGCTGTTTCTGTTTCCCCCTTTGGGGGATTACGGTGTATTACGGTGCAACGTATTGTTTCAGTGTTTTGCCACCTGAATGCTACCAAGCCTTTGTTTTCTGTGCGTGGTTCCCTGGTTTTTGATCTTGTTCTCGTTTTTTGCTTCTGTTAAAGTCATACAAGCTCAAGCCAGAGGTCGGCGAGACTGTCTACCAAGCTCTGGTGTGATAGAGGAGATCTGGCTGGTAGGTGGGAGAAAAATCTAAAGAATTTTGTAAACGATTACAAGATCATAATTTTCTTTAGTTTAAAGTTCCATTTTATTGATTGCATATACATTACACTCATTGCATTATGCTTAATAATATTTTACATTTAATAATTAGGAACATCCACAATACAAGTTGTAGCAGCTATAAACACTCATTCCCTAAAGATCTCTTGGAGTTAGAAACTACAAAGAAACTACAAAGCCAAGTCCTGAAGACTTTCCTGTGGCTGAAAACATAAAGAAACCGCTTTACAAACAACTAATGCTGAATTAGAACGAGTGCATTAATGTAAACCTACTGTTCTAAAAAAAAAAAAAAAATCAACACCTTCTGAACAAGCAGAATCAGAGAATTCAACATTGGTGTAGTATAAATTTTTTAATGATTTAGTCAGTGTTTTCTGTCAGCCAGGGATGTATCACGACTAACAGTGTGTCTCTGACCTCAGTAAGCTCATCTGAGCCATGTGATTAGGTCATACAGGCTTTAAAAGAACTCTGTAAAAGGCAATGCAGCACGCCACAAGATAAGAATGCACTCTGATATCTTGGCCAAGGCGCTTATCAGGCGGAAATGTGCACTAAGTGGGCCACATTATAAAAGCACAGCAATGGAGGAAGTAGAGGTTAAGAGAACAGCTTTGACTTTGACTCATGGCCTCAATATAACAATGACTCCATTATAGTGTAAGTAATAATAGCTTGTTGTAAGGGAATAATGAAGACTCAATAGCAGAATGAAAACAGTGAACTAATACACAGTTAATAATCTTATGAGAGAATTAAGCATTGTTTAGTTAATTATATAGACAATTTGATATTGTCCGGTGCACTGTCACTAATACATACTAGTAGAAGGGTAAATGTTGTATAGACATTTACCCTCACAACTTATTTACTCATTCATTCACTTTCAGTTTTATCCTGGCAGGGTGATAGTGGATCCTGAGCCTATCTTGGGAACACTAGACACGAGGCAGATGCAATGCTCCAATTCACTTACGGGCATGTTTTTGGGAAGTGGGAGGAAACCAGAGAACCTGGAGGAAACATGTGCAGATTTGGGGAAAACATATTAAGCTCTGCATAGGCAGCAAGCTGAGCTCAGGATTAAACAACAGACCCTGGCAGCAACGTTATCCACAGCACTATTGTACCGTCCCCTTATTATCACGTAATGCAGGCACAGACGGAAGCAAGTGCGGGTATGGCAGTTTAATAATATAACAAATCCAAAGGATCAGGCAGAAATCAATACACATAGACAGGTAAGGGTCAGTCGATCAGGTAAAAAGTCAAAACTAAGTAAACCAAAGAGACAAGGTCGGGAACATGAACAAAGTCAAAACCAGATAAACAAACACGGTATCAAGGCTTGATAATGACAGATACGGAAGGCAACTGAGCATATACTATTCAATTTGCTGTATGTTTGTGTGAGAGTCTCTTGTATAGTGTGGTGTGATTGTCAGTGTGATTGGGAACAGGTGTCTTTAATTAGAACTCCGGCGAAGGTGAACGTGTTCATGTTCGTGTGAGTGTATGGGAAGTATAGTTGTCTTCGGCCATGTTTGTAGTTAGTGGAGTATTCTTGGAAATGGAGTCGCTGGCTTGCGATGACATGATGCTTATAAGTTAGAAATTCAAGTCTAATCACCAGCGTTTAAGTCTAAATTCAGCAAAACTTTACTAATGTTCTCTCTAGAGATAATGAAATTCTTGTCTCAGTTACTATATTCTCGGCTACTTAAAAAATTATAATACTCAGTTTTAGAAATATAAGATTTTTATTGGAATCAGATAAACTAGCATCTAGGGTTACATTGAGGGCCTTAAATGTAACTTTTCAGAGAATTTCATAGTATATCCATCAAGCTCTAGGGATAATTTAAAAACCTTAATGTGGGCAGACGTAGTATTGAACATGAGTATTTTTATTTTATTGCTGTCTAGTAGTTGTATTACAGTTAAAGAGGAGGAAGTTTCTATTGTGAATCAACAGCATAAACATAAACCCCAGCATTATGTTTATAAATTACCAAGGGTAATTCCAAAGAGCTAGATATAAAGGAAAACCTTATGTGGCACTGTATTCTTAGAAACAAAACAAAACAAAACAAAAATAATTAGTCTTCATTCAAGTGGAGCAGTGCTTGGCTATAGAGGTAATTTAACTTGTGTATCAGATTAATGTAGCTCTGGAGTACTTCTGTATTGTTGATCTACATTGTGTAATTGTGTAACGTCACAACAATGAAGAAAAAATACTATGCATACAAACAGATGAAAGTTTCTCAGCCTGTTTTGTAGCTAGGACTATGAATATTTTTGCTGATTTCTGTTCTCTAAATCCTGTATTTTCCATTTCCTTTAAATACAAGAATTGTTGAATCTTGAATCGAGTGAGTCAGACTACATTATAACATGCAGCAGTGGGTAAGCATGGGAAGACGATGTGGATTTTATTTGAACTACTCCTAATCAAAATCATAGTCAGAATCAAGCCCAGGGGACAAGACACAGGCACAGTTATCATCAGTAACTCCATATTATAGACCATAATATAGACCAGGGGGTGTATTAAAAAATTTTGAATCCTTTCTTATATGTTTGGTAACCATGGTGATTTCAGTTAAGACCTCATTTAGGACAAAAGCTATTACAGGATAACATTTCCTAAGTACATTATCTTCTCTTAACTCCAGATATGAAAATTGTATTACAGAAGCATCACAATAAGTCACATTACAATAACCATGTCCGAGAATGGTGTTACTTTTTTAATGATACAAGCCGAAGAACTGTAATGTTTGATGGTGGAAAGACTTTTGGAGTACTCAGATGATCTTTGCTTTGACAACAAAACACTGATAAATAATTAAAGACTTCCATGAAGTATGATAATGCAGTTAGCATTAAAATTGCGACCAACATTAATAAACCGTCACAGAGCATTACCAGTCATAGTGCAAGTGACTTAATATTTAACGCATTCCATTTTAATCATAAGTTTACTTCACAGTTGGTTGCTTGGTAACAGACCTGAGAGTTGATTTTCGAACTCGATGGAGCAGTTTAAGATTTTTTAACTGGAGATAAGATAAGAATCCTAAGTTAAGATTTGCTTCTGTAATACAAATTTGTGAAAAATCCTAATTTAACTTATCAGATCTTAATTTAAGACTTAAGATAGAACGTTTCTGTAATACACCCCCAGGGGTCTCGAACCTGTTTGTGAGTGAGGGCTCCCTAACGGCTGTATGTTTGATATACTCAAAAAAAGACAGAATTTGTTATCAATATAATAAATATAAACACAATGGTGTTTTTTTTTTTTTTTAACATTTAACAACATTATCTCAGAGATAATTAAATATCTTGATATCCTGGCATAAAACATGTTAATGATTTCTCACAAGCTGTTTTAATATTTTTTTTTATTAAACAGTCAATCCTAGAAAATATTCCAAGAAGGTTTATTGAAATATGTACATTTATATATTTTTCTTTCACACTGCACTGAACACATTTCCCTAAATAATTTAATTCCATTTAATTTCAAGAGTCATTTGTCACAGCTGCAACAATACATCTTCAACAATAAATATTCTTTATAATGACTGTTTTGTTCTGTCCAAATCATCCTACTTTATTAGGCAAAAAATAATAAAATAAAATAAAAATATAGTGCGCATCCAAGAGCCTTTTAATGGGAAGCTTGGCATTGCATAAGGCCCACAAGTGCCCTATAATCAGGAGTATAACCTGCCACTGCAACTCTAATTGAATCCTCCAAATGTGTA
>JAOUWY010000001.1:20679962-20691066 GCA_025728095.1 Prietella phreatophila | reverse complement strand
TTAAACATCCATCCATCCATCTTCTACCGCTTACTCCTTGTCAGGGTCACGGGGAACCTGGGTAACAGCCTGGACACGGTGCCAATCCATCACAGTGCACAATAGACCCTCATACACCCATTCATACACTATGGACACTTTACACACGCCAATCAGCCTACCATGCATGTTTTTGGACTGGAGGAAACCCCCACAGCACAGGGAGAACATGCACACTCCGGACA
The DNA here is from genome assembly GCA_025728095.1 of Prietella phreatophila. NCBI lineage: Eukaryota > Metazoa > Chordata > Actinopteri > Siluriformes > Ictaluridae > Prietella > Prietella phreatophila. The sequence goes on along the minus strand of JAOUWY010000001.1, from coordinate 20,690,842 downwards.
CATGGCCCCACCGGGACTCAAAGCCCGGACCTTGGAGGTGTGAGGCGAACAGGCGAATGTGCTAACCACTAAGCCACCGTGCACCCTTACGACCTTTAACCTAGCAACAGTAATATAATTTGCTGTAATGATCAAATGTACATACAGTTTATACATAGTCAATTGCCTTGAATGAACTGGAAAATGACCAGGTGATTTTTATTCTTCTAATCTCCAACTGCAATTTGGGTGTCTTTGTGTCTCAGATTCTTGTTCTGGTCTGACAGGAATGGAACCTAATTTTCTAATGTCTGCTGTTGTACCCCATCCACCACAAGGTTCAATGTTTTGTGCATGCTGAGATGCTTTTTTGCTCACCACAGTAGTAAAGAGCGATTATTTGAGCTACTATATGCTTCCCTGAGGCTTAACCCAATCTGGCCACTTTCTGCTGAACTCTCTTATCAACAAGGCATTTCCACCCACAGAACTGTCACTGACTCAATGTTTTTGCAACATTCTGTGTAAATTCTAGAGACTGCTCTAAGTGAAATTCCAGGGAGATCAGCGGTTTATGAAATAGTCAAGCCAGCCCATTTGTATCAACATCCATGTCATGATCAAAGTCACAGAGATAAAACATTTTCTTCATTCTGATGTTAGATGTGAACATTAACTGGTGCTCTTGGCCTATCTCTGCATGTGTTTTTTTGCTTTTTGTGCTGCCCCCACATGATTGGCTGATTAATTAACTGCATGAATGTGCAGGTGTACACATAATAAAGTTGATGGTGAGTGTATGTTATGTAATGTAAATGATAACAGAAAATAACTTGATTCAATGACATTCCGCAGCACTACTACAAACAATTAAAAATATATATTTTGTTAGTCTTTAATAAATAAAGAATTGTAATCAACAGATTGCTGTAGTATAAGAGGAATAAAACTCTTGTTCCTTGTTATAGGAAAATACTGTAATACACTTCAAGCCACTGATTACTATCTTATAAAAGGTTTTTTTTTTAAAGGAATTTAAAAAATCATGTTTTATTCCTTACATTATTCTGTCATACCAAACATCATACATCATATAGTCAGACAAAAAACTTTGTAAAACAAAAATACTTCTTTTCTATGGATTTTTTAATATAGAAAAAAGCAACCTTTACCTCTTAGAAATCGAAGTCCATGAGTGAGGCTGAATATTATTTTATAGATTTATAGTGTAATCAAACTTGTAGTTGATCAAAATTGTTTAAAGTAAACTAACTACAAATGTAAAATTTCTGATATCTGTAACAATATTTACATGCACATGTGTTAAAAATGCTAATTTAGTAACTATATAGAGTTTCGAGTATATACGGACAACATACAGTATGCAGACAGTACCACAAAAACTGCCATGCACCAAACAGACACGTTTCTGAGTTCCTGTTTGGGTTTTTTCCACTGCACTGTCAGTTGGCTTTGACTTTTCATAGTATTTGGACTCTGCATACCACATGATGCGATAACAGTTTTCAGAGGGTTACTGTTTTTCAGGAAACCAGACTCTCAACTGTTTTTCTTATCTTCCTGTCACATGACTGGCTGTCACATGGTGTGACATGGCTACAGGCTTACAAAATGCTAACTTCTTGTTTCACTTTTGCAAACAGAAAGGTGGGCTCTTGTGTATTTTTTAACCTGACTTCAAAACCTGTTTAAAAATCAGGAACATGTTTTATCTGTCCAGTGTGCAATGATGTTACGTCTTTTAAAGTGGAAGAAAAGGAGGAGGAAAACACTTTGGAGGGTGAGCTTTTGACTTCCCTGTTTTGACTTCCTCTCTTGCTGCTGTGGAAAAGTACTGAGATGCTGAGCTCAATAGAGGAACACTCAAATTCTTCTGTCTATATTACTCTCAAAAGAAAGACCTTGTATATCCCCACATGACTGATGACACACTAGTTTGCTCTGTTTGTTTTCCAATATGCCATTTCCTACACATTATGCAAATTACTATGAGCTGTAAATTTCTCATTGACAGAACAACTGTAATACTGAAAATGCTCAGGCTTGAACAATTCTTGATGTACCAGTTTGTTTAATATTTCCAGAGTTAATCATGGCCTAGATAATGCATCATTACACCCTGTAAATGCTGCTTTGAAGTCGGTTCATTTTTTTTTTAATAAATGAAATTCCAATGTCACATGTTGTACTGTTAAGTATAGGTTAAACTATGATGTAGGAAGTGGTGTAGCTTCTGAAGAAGAAGGCACAGAATGTGGGGGGCAGTATAATTTGTTCTATGTATTGTTCAAGAAGTATGTAGAGTTCTCAACCTTCTCAATCTGTTTCCATCCTAAGGGTTTTATTTAACTAACAACAACTGAGTGGCTAGATATTTTCCAAAATGACTTTAAAATATAATTTGATTATTTTCTGGAGTAAAAATCCACTCACTGACCATGCACACCTACTCATCCATGCAATTATCTAATCAGACAATCATATGGCAGGAGTGCTGTGTTTAAAATCATGCAGATGTTGGCCATCAGCTTTGGATAATGTTCACATCAACCATAAGAATGGGGGGAAATATTATCTCAGTGATTTTCTCCATGGCGTGGTTGTTGTTGGCTGGTTAGAGTATTTCTATAACCACTGATGATCTGGGATTTTCACACATAACAGTCTATAGAGTTTACACAGAATGGGGCAATAAAGAAAAAATGTCCAATTGGCAGCAGTCCTGCAGATGGAAATGCCTTGTTCAGGAGATAAGTCAACAACGAATCGCCAAATTTGTTTGAGCTGACAAAAAGGCTACGGTAACTGAGATAACCACTCCATACAATTGTGATGAACAGAAAAGCATCTCAGAATGCACAACATGTCGAACCTTGAGGTGGATGGGCTACAACAGCAGAAGACCATGTCAGGTTCCACTTCTCTCAGCCAAGAAACAGAAAACTGAAGCTGCAGTGGGCATAGACTCATCAACTCTGAAGACATTTGAAGACTGGAAAAAAACATAGCCTGGTCTAATGAATCTTGATTTCTGCTGAGGCACACAGACAGTAAGGTCAGAATTTGGTGCCAACAGCAGGAATCCATGGACTCAACCTGCCTTGTGTTAACAGTCCAGGCTAGTATAGGTGGTGTAATGGTGTGGGGGATGTTTTCCTGGCACACTTTGGGTCCGTTAACACTAATCAGTCATTGCTCGAATGCCACAGCATATTAGAGTAATGTTGCTGATCATGTGCATCNNNNCATGGCCACAATACACCATCTTCTAATGGCTACTTCCAGCATGATAATGCACCATGTCACAAAGGAAAAGTAATCTCAAACCAGTTTCATGACAATGAGTTCAGTGTTATTCAGTGACCTTACCAATCACTGGTCCCAAATCCAATAGAACACCTTTGGGATGTGGTAGGATGGGAGATTTGCAACATGATGGTGCACCTGAAAGGAATTGCACAGTGCAATCATGTCAACATGGACCACAAACTTAAAGAAATGTGGAATCTTGTACAATCCATACCACAAAAAAATTAAGGCTGTTTTGAGAGCAAAGGGAGGCCCTACCCAGTATTAATATAGTGTTATTAATAAAGTGCTCAGTGAGAGTACATGATACATTATGACCTGAAACCTACCAACATTAATATAATTTGCTGTAATGATCAAATGTACATACAATTTATCCATAGTCAATTGCCTTGAATGAACTGACACTGATATTTGATTTAAATCAAATGGAGCTCAGCTTTTCTTTTCTGTGTAAGATGCCTTGCTTCATTGTGGGTCATGATAAATATGAGAATTAGCATTTGGAAAATTGTGCCACACTGATGGAAGTTCACCTCATGTTGCTTTGAACACAGCTTAAATAATAGTATGTACCACTCTCATCTGGCTAACATACCGTTGTGGAAATGGCACTAATCTGAATCTGGCTGTCAAAGCACAGCTACAACTAAACCATATCAGGAAGGATGTGGAACACAACTTGCAGTTGGGCTGCTCTCAGGCCAATATTAAAACACAATGCACAAGCATTAGTTGGCTTGGTTGCATTAGTGGCTACTTTTGATTCAGAGTCTAAATGCTTTGAAAACATTAAAAGTGGCTGCTTACAGTCAGGGTAAATTTGGCCCACAATTCACTCCTATAACTGACAGTTACACTATATCTGTGAACTCGACAACATATTTGAAATTTTCTGGCCTGCCAGTCATTTTACTTTCCATGTGGGAAAAATATGAACTGCATATTTATGTGATTCTTTATCTTTATTTTAATTAAAAGCAAATTTGTACCAAAATCATTGTGATTAAAAACTAATTTAAACCAATTTATCAGTTAATATGCATGTGTAATATACATACTCTAATTCACACATCCTGTTCTCTAAAGTCACGACTATATACTGTACAAACATTTCAATGGTTTATTGATGATGACAATACGAATCGACTCCATGACATATAAGATGACCATCCAGATTTTTTTTTTCGGATAATCATATGCTGGAAAAGTTGTAATGGTTTGGAAGGGGACCATTTTTATTGCCAAATGTATTCACTGTATTGTTTCTGCATCACAGAAACAATAAGGTCCAGTTGTTTTTTACTGGAAAAATGTGGGTAAGAGCCAATCTTGTAATGGCAATAGCAATCAAGTAAGAAAAATGAAACCAAGATAAATTTGTGCCAGATCTGCTTCCACCTTAAATGTAATGCAGCAATTGACAACATTCAAGTGAAATACTGTATGATGTACAGCTACAACAATAATGTAGAAAGGTTTAAAAAAAAAAGAAGAAATACAATAAACAATAAAAGTGTGCATAAATGTGTACTCTTTTATAATGAGACACATGTGACGGTGATCAGATAGAATCAATCACAAAACAAGGTTATTTTCCAAACTCAATACCCTTGATGAAGCATGGTGGTGGTAGCATCATGCTATAGGGCATCTTCTTTTCACCTGAGATTGGGGTTTTATCCAAGATAGAGGGAACTGTAAGTTTTAGTTGTCGTTCCCCCTCCCCCAAAAAATTCTACTTGAAATGATTTGACATGATTTATCTTGGTTTCACAAAACTGTGCAATTTTAACAGGGGGTGTAGACATTTTATAGCCACTGTAAATTTCAAACCTTAAGTTCTTACCTTAATCAGATTACATGTAAATGTAGCTAGCTTGTTGGCTTGTTGATTATGTTAGCTAGCCAGCTAGTCCATAGTGTAATCAAATTTGACGTGCAAAATCTGTTAGCTAAGTGAATTATTTGAAACCCAATGAACAGAAACAGTTTTCTGTTGCAATATTTCATTTGTCCTTCATGTTATCCTAATTGATATGTCCCACTTGTTTTGCTTAATGCTAGCTTGTGCGTGAAGTGCCAAAATGTAAACTATGTAGGTGAATGCTCTGTTAATGTTAACACAGGTCAACTCGTTGATCATTCATCTTCCTCCATCTAAATGAGATGCATTCCTAAACATTATGGGAAGCGGACACTATGTATTTTCAATGGTATTTTCATAGCTGTTTATTTTCGAGGATTTTTACATAGCTGTTTTGAACTTCTATACACTAATTCATTAAAATAGTTTGCAATTAAAGTGTGTGGGAGAGATATCAAGTACACAGCCAGCAAGTAGAATATGTGTACATACATTTTGTTTGAACAAAATAGTTTTTGATAGAACAGGCCAAAATCACAAACTAGAAAGGTACCGAGTATTTGTGGTGTAATTGAAAGTCCCACCACATTATAAATTCCATTGTAACTTGAACTTTTTATGGTGTTCAATTAGTAGTAACATGCATAATTACACAAAATTCTGCACACCAATGGCTAAAGCATTCAAGTCATATCCCAGATCAACCTTCCATTCAGTGTCTTGGACTTTATTTGAGAAAGGATAGAAACAGAGAATTCTATTTAAACTTAGCTTGAAATTCGCAGTGACTTCATGATAGCCCATATCCAGTTCTACAGTGATATGGCTTTAGAGCAGTGGTAGACAGATATGAAAACATTCAGGCAACAGGATTGCGGAGTGTGTGAGCAAACATAAGAAACAAGATGATAAATTTGTGTATTTCTGTTTACATGTTGGCATAGGAGGAGTTTCAACATTCATCAATTCCTTGCAGATCATTCTTATCATTAGCTGTATTTAAAAAAGAAAGAATCAACATTCAACAGACTTGGTCTGTTTCAACACAGACAGCTATACTTGAGTAAGGTTTAATGCATCATTTTTTTATTTTAGCTGTGTGCACTAGTGTTCGGTACAATATCTTTATTATTATTATTATTATTATGTTAATGATTAAGGTTTAGGGGGAAAAACTTTGAAAATGAAAATATTAATTGACATTATTTTCATGTAAAATGTTTTTACATGTTATAAATATTTTCATGTAAAATATTGTCTCATAACATCGGGTAAAAGGAACTGTTTCTAAGTATTAGCAGCCTCATCATGTGATTTTGTCTTAAGACTCAATTTTGAAAAACACTGATTTTTTTTTATATATATATTTTAAATCCGATTGCCCGATTCAGATTAAGAAAATATTCTGATTCCCGCCCCTGGATTATGCCTGTTGTAACTGGAAATTTGTTTAATGTTAACAAGTTATTCAGAAAATCCACCAAAAGGAGCGTGCTCCATTTGCAAGGAACTGTGGGTGTTAACAGATGCATATCTGTGGGCTAGGAATTTAGGAATGGTAACTCAGACATACTTACAGCAACCATGTATACAGGAATTTTCCGAAGCCTGTACGCATATAAACATGGTAATTGGAATATGGCTGCGACCCGAATATAGACCTTAAAAGGAATTTGATGTGCATGTAAACGTAGTCACTGTTAGCTACTATTATCTAGTAGATTGCACTGGAAGCTTGCAGATCAAATGTGAACATTTATGCAATATGATTCATTTTCTTGTTTGGGAAACTCTCAAAATGATGCAAATTACATGAAGCTAAAGTATACCACTCTGTAAGTATACAAGTAAATGCATGTTCCCAAGGGTACAAAATGTGCAAACGTACACTCTGAATGTACAAAAGACAAGCCCCTGGATATACCATTACATTTATAAACATTTGTATCTTGAAAGGAGAATGCCTTTTGTTCTGAAAGTGAGGACAATGAATATTACAGTTAACAATTTATATTACAACCTGACATAAGACATACAGTAAGTATATCAGCTCTGATTTTTTCAGCTTTCCTACAACATGTCTATGTACATGTTGAGCACTGAAACATAATGTTCTATTTTTCTTTCCAACTTTACGTCATGATTGCAAATTTTTAAGGATTTGCATGAGCCAAAGCGTATGAAAACCTACAAATGGAAAGGTTAGGGTGAAAGTCAGAGTTTATGTTTGTAGTTTTTCTTGTCTGAAATCCACAGTGTACAGACAGAATTCCTAGAATAAATGTTGTGAAGTGGGCTTGCTAATTTTCAACTACAGTCCCCTCCAGTAATATTGGCACCCTTGGTAAATATGAGCAAAGTAAGCTGTGGAAAAATAGTCTCTATTGTTTAACCTTTTGATATTTTTGTTCAAAAAATTCACTCTGCTCTTGTGGATATCAAACAATTGTAAACACAACACAGGTTTGTAAAAAAAAATAAATAAATTGTTAAATACGTGTTCCACAATTATTAGCACCCCTATGAATTCATCTGAGAAAAATATATTTGAAGTATATTCCCATTGATATAAAACTTTTTTTAGTACACCTGGGTGACTAGGAACAGAAAATGTTCTGTTCCCAAATAAAATGTTTCCTGATAATTTAATGATGTTATTATGTAACTGACCGCCACTAAAAGATGTCAGTGTTGTAATTTTGTATCAGTGAATGGAGTGCTGTTTTTTATCTTCAGTGAACGGATTGTTGTATTTTATTCTCAGCAATGGACGCAAGACTGTAACAAAATATCCTGTGCATCCTCTTCAATCATACGCCTTGCCCCCCTTGCTGTGCACGAGAGTAAGTTAGCATTTCAGTTTCAACCCCTTTACAGGTAATAAATCGGCGTATATCTATTTATCCCTCACACTGACTGTGTGAGCTAGCATTTGGCAGAATTGATGTCAAAGCATTAACCCTTTCACACTTAAGGTTTTTAATGTGACCAGCACATACTTACATTAATATTTGTTACATCATATGATTAAAGAAAATATAAAAAGTCATCAGAATTTAATGCTTTGATGCTGTTTTTGCAACATCCCTGCACCCCCCTATAATTTTTTAAATACTTTTGTCAGATTCTTGGGTGGCCTATGCCCCAGTAGTGATCAAACTCTAAACTCTTTAATCCTGGGTATAAACATGAGGTAACACATTGGCCAAATTCTCTTAGCCATTCATAACAATGAGTAAGACCAGTGAATATAACTGTGATATGCGGCTAAGGGTTGTTGAGCTTCACAAAATGGGAGGTGTCTATAAGAAAATAGCACAAGCATTAAAAATGCCCATTTCCACCAACAGGGCAATAATGAAGAAGTTCCAGTCAACTGGAAATGTTATGAATCAACCGGGAATTGTATGTGTGTCTATATTGTCTCAACGCACTGTGAAGAAGATGGTTCAAGTGGCCAAAAAAATCTCCAAGGATCACAGCTGGAGAATTACAGAAGTTAGTTGTGTCTTGGTGTGAGAAAGTCTCCAAAACGTCAATCCGAAGTCACCTACATCACCACAAGTTGTTTGGAAGGGTTTGAAGAAAAAGGCCTCTGCTCTCATCCAAAAACAAAATCGAGCGTCTTCAGTTTGCCAGACACTACTGGAACTTCAAATGGGATCGGGTTCTATGGTCAGATGAAACCAAAATAGAGCTTTTTGGAAATAAACACCAGAGGTGGATTTGGCGCACGCCGAGAGGTAGCCATATGGAAAAGTACCTCATGCCCAGAGTCAAATATGGTGGTGAATCTTTAATGTATTAGGGCTGTTTTTCTGCCTGAGGACCTGGACATTATGTTATGATACAATGCATCATGGACTCAACAGATGAAATCAACAGATATTAAATGAAAACCTGACCGCCTCTGCAAGAAAGATTAAAATAGGCCGTGGTTGTCTCTTCCAGCAGGACAATGATCCAAAACATACAACAAAATCAACATAAAATGGTTTACTCACCACAAAATCAATGGCCTGCCAAGGTTAAACAATAAAGACAATTTTTCACAGCCTTCTTTGCTAATCTTCACCAAGGATGCCAATATTAGTGGAGGGCACCATACATTCATTGACAGCTCAAATAGAAATGTTGGAGCTTTATTTTTTCAATATTGAATAATAAATTAATAAATTCCTTGATATAAGCTGTGACATATCCCTGGTGTAACCAGGTGTGACCAAACATTGATCACCATTGTATGTCCCATCACTGCACCTGTTTTTGGCTTCACTTTAAATTGTCTTCTTGGTTATATTTACAAGTAAAGTAAAAATGAAATGAAACAAAACACCTGTAACTGTTTCCTTTGTGTCTATTTCCCAGCAGTTTTTGATGTATTCTTGATAGAAATGATAGTATATTGTAAATATGCAAACAGATGTAAAATGCAGTGCTGTGACTAAAGGCGACTTCTTAGAAAATATATAAATATACAGAATATAGAAATTAGAAACTATTGTTCTGTTAACTCTATTTTATAAAAAAAAATTATTCTGTCTTCGGAAAATAGTCCTTCTCCATGTGTCCATGTAACACGATTGATATACAAATGATCAATGATATGGCGTTGATAGATCTTTATCAACAACACAGTGAATATGCAATTGTGCATATTATGTCATCTGGAGACTTCTACAAACTTTCTGAGCAGGGATTATATATATCACCATCCATCTTCAACAGCTTACTCCTTTTCAGGGTCACGGGGAACCTGGAGGCTATCCCAGGGAGCATCGGGCACAAGGCGGGGTACACCCTGGACAGTGTACCATTTTATTATTATTATTATTATTATTATTATTATTATAATTGGCATTTCTATAAGTGCAAACTTGGTGTTCACATAACACTGGATGAATGACTGTCAGGCCAGGAGCCCCTGCTTGAGGGTGAGTTTGGACTGTACGCAGGCTGTAGTTTGTACTGTACACTGCACCGCCCCCTCTGACCTGTAGGACGTTTGAGAGAAGCGCGCGAGCTGGAAGTACAGTAGAACAAAATGGCTCGTGTCTCTTTAAGAAGACGCTCGTGTCTCTCCTCCTGTTGCACTGAGAGGCTGGCCGGTGTTTTTCCACTCATGCCGATGTCTATTGGTCACCCATTTTAAGAGACAAAGGTCGGAAAGAAAGGCTTATAAATTAAATTTACCGCGACACATCCAATTCAGCGTCGCACGAGACACAAGAGGCACTTCTACAGGAATAACAAGGAAAAAAAGAAATCAGAGGAGGTAAGACATTATACCAGACTGTATCAACTATACGCACACTATAGGCAATAATAAGCATATATTTATTGTGTATTTATGTACATAGAAATTTATGAACATAGTCTATACATAAAAAATACACATCACAGTGATCAATTTAGTTGCAAGCTTCTCAGGAAGTGTCTGCATTTCAGTTTTTCTCCAGTTTTATTTGTTTTTTTGTAGTCTATAATAATAATAATAATAATAAAAATTCAAATCGTAATGTATGTCCAGCTCTGCGCTTTATATTCATAGAAACTCGCATCTTTTTCATATAAGTTTAAAAAAAAAAGCGTATGCATGATAAGTATTAAGCTGTCATTTTCGACAGATGATGAGTTTAGAGGATGCGCTCTTAACTCACGTGCATGGATGTTTTACTGTCCCTCGCGCTCACTGTCTCCAGTC
>JAOUWY010000001.1:20659320-20679862 GCA_025728095.1 Prietella phreatophila | reverse complement strand
TTTTAGTACTGAGAAGAAAAAAAAAGCTTCTTAAAATCATAGCAGCACTTAAATAGAGTTTGTAAAAAAGCTTTTACTTGCTGTTTTCAGTTACTTTCAATTAATTAATGGAGCGGAAGGTGCGTGCGCGCGCAGACAGAGAGAGAGAGAGAGAGAGAGCTCGCGCGCTTCTTGATTTGGGGGCAAACAAGGTCCCGTTGTGTGTGTGTGTGTGTGTGTGTGTGTGTGTGTGTGTGTGTTCTACAAGATAGGTCCAATTACTGTTAGACCTATCTTGATTTGAACAGATTATTATTATTTTTTGGTTCAAGTACCTGCACTGGATTATGATGTGTCTCTCTCAGAGGGCTATGTAGACACCATGCCTTAAAAAAGAAAAATAATTTTTTTAATGTGTTTGTCGTTTGTACATCACACCACTCTGACAACTTCCTCTATGCTAGACATTTAAATGTGAACACTGTTGATGTACAGTTGATCTTCATTAATCAGAAGTAACTATATCTGCGAGTGTTTCTAAATTTTTTTAACCCATATATCTGTCCACGCTTTCTGGAAAGGTGCACATTTCACACTTGAATGACTAAAACCACATTTGAATGCACATCTTTTGAACCCATGCCAAAGTTACACCGATATGACTTTTGCATGGCTTTTATCTTTAATTCTGCATTGTGCATGCTGACATCCTTATCCAGGTGTTGATCATGTTCTCGTGCATAGTGATATGATGTTTAATAGCTTATTGTGTTGCACATTACCTCTGTAAACCTGAAAATTCTGAGTTACGCACTTCTGCATTCTGATGTCACCACAATATGACGCACGTCATAGCATATGTAATCAAAAAATATGGAGGAATCAAAAATGTATGCAGAATTGCAAATCGAGAATGGTGTGGTGTTAATTGACATGACTGGAGAATTTCCATTATAGACAAAAGGCGACTGTTAAAGGTTATGGTTGTGTCCTGTGGTGGCCCACTATGTGGTTGAAAGAAAAGAACAACAATAACAACAACTACAACACATTAGGGCTTTAGGTGATCCCCTTAAAAAGAATCCCCTCGGATTCATGTCTACATCGTACTGCACCATTGCCTAGGGCACTTCACTGGCAATGAGCCATCTCCTCCTCCTACAACAAAACACTGTTTTTGTCTTTCTGCTCTTTTTGCCATGAATGAGTCAAACCCCAAAGTGTTTAGCTGCCCAGCTCCACTCCCCCATCACCAGAACTCCCTCCTTTTTCTGGCCTCAAGGCAATTTAAAGGTTGCACCTCAGTCCAAGAAGGTGGCAAGAACCCCTAACTCTTGCACTGGTATGTTTTTGGGTTCATTCTCCTTCTGGGAACTGAGCAGTGCTCAATGAACATCTCAGTCAAGCTGGACTGCCTCCCTTCTTCTGATTCCATGTCTTCACTAGAGGATGGGGTAAACTGCGACAGGTAATCACTGAAATAGGGCCTTGTCTTTGTTCTAGTTTTGTTTTTGTTTTGTTTTTTGTTGTTTTTTATGTACTTGCGGCAAACGCCATAACATTTATTTGAACAAGATCTAGTCATGCACCGTCATTCTGACAGGGATGATAAACAACAAAAGGTCATGGGCAATACAGTTCTGAGTTATTAGTGGCAGCAATCCAAGGTTATTACCAGGATGCCCAAAGTTATTACTGGAAAATTTGATTGAGCTTTGCCACAGGATTGGTTTCTCTTTGCATTACCTTTATTGAAATTATCTTCATAATAAAACTATCTTCATTATCTTGTCTGAATAGTTCTAAACTAATTTTTTGTATTTTGTCTTAAAAAGAATCTTTTCATGCTTGTGAATGGAATATAAGATATAAGAAATGAAGACTTCGCGCATCCTCGCTGTGACGCAATGTTAGCCTGGTTCGTATCTAGGAGACTTGGTTCATGGGTGAAATTGGTGTATTTTCAGCCTGTACTCTGTTTACATTATCATTAGTATTCAATTTGATGGTGTAAACTAGAGTGGGATAGCGGAAGTTGGGCAAAGAGCACTGGAGTTTACCCAAGGGCATTGCAGTCCAGTGCAGTTAGTGTCCTGTTGCCTGTTGCTCTTGTCAATTAAAATTCAGATTTGCTTGAATTAAACCTTGGAATTTTTCAAGTAGCCTTGTGTAAACTGGAATCATATGAAAGTCGAGGTTCAGAAGCATGTTGTGCGCTGTGCAGGAAAAAAAAAAAGTTGTGTAATAGGGGAGTTTATGTGAGTACCCTCAGGAAATGTGCATGGGTTTAAAATAGTGGTTATGTAACAAACCTCACATGGACAACAGACGTGAAGTCTCCCTCAGTAGCCAGGACCATTTCATAGCTCATGTTTTTTAGTGTCATGATCCTTAGACAGAAGCAGCCAATGAGGCAGAGCAGAGAGGAGCTGTGACTTGTTGTCTTTGATCAATTCATCGTGCTATAACTTTAGCAAAGCAAATTGCTTCTAATTGGGAGCTCCCTGGGGCTTTGTGGGAGCAGAGCAGGCTCTGTTTTTTATTCGTACTTTAAACTGAAGAGGGAGCACTGCAGCTGCTTCACAGAAATCTAAGCTGTCCTATCAAATAACCTTTCATGACTCGCCTGATGTTTTACCAAAAATATAACTTCCTTAAGCAGATCGCAAACATTTGACATCTGCCATACAATTTCATTTTTGCCTTTTTGTCATCTTGCCTCATTTAAATACCTCGTGTTCCTTGCCTATGTTTTTTGTCGCTGTCCAGCTTGAGAGTCTGATTTAATTTAGATAGTCTAAACAGTCCATATAAAATCAGATTTGAAAAATCAACCATTAAGGCTTAAAACATACCCAAATAAATTATTTTACAGTATAATCACATCACTATGTGTAATATTCATTACTGTGAATTGAAAGTACTGTATATTAGGCCTTCAATTGACAGCCATACTATGTAATCCTCTGCTTTAGACTGACGTTAACAACCTCTTAGCTGAGCTGCCAGGTGTTACTGGAAAAACTTTAAAAAGCTTTGGGATGACAACAGAAGATTTAAATAGCCAACAGGTCCTTAGCAGCTCCAAAGAAATGAAAGAGAGGTGAGAATTGCTGGCCCTGGCCCGCCCCCTAACTCCTGTTTAGTGCTCAGGTTACAGTGAGAGGCAAAGACACACGCAACGTTAAATCTTTTGAGGAGTGGAAATTTACCATCCGAGTCCATGTCATCCAAAGCCGAGCCCAATCTGCTGATAGTATTTAATTGTCTTAGTCTGGGGGGTGGGGGGAGGCGGGCTGCACTGTCAATCAGGGCTTACTCTTAGCTGCATGCACGTTTAGGCTTTGGCAGAAGTGGCATTGTGACAGCGGACAGAGAACAGAAAACACCATTCTCACACAGTCATGAAGGAGATGTAAGTGCATGGGACGGCAAATGAATGACTTGGATAGCTAATTGGGCAGAAATGGTTTATGCCACGAGTTCATTTGAATCAAGAAGACATTTCTCAACATTTCTCAATGTTAAATTAGCAAGAATGAGTTGTTATTTATTACTCTATGGGATCCTGTTGTAAACTGGTCACTGGACCATATTTGACGGTATTTAGTCTGTGGTTATCTGTTGGTGTAATGGGCGAGGACCGAGGACACCAATGCTAAATGATTTCACTCATATGTAATATGTTGTGTCTTGGTTGCGGAAAGCTGCTAAATCTCTGAAAATTCTCATCTGGCAAAATCTGATATGTACAATTTGTGATTTCAAAAAAATCTAACGTTTTCTTAGATTTTTTTTAAAACCGCGTAAACATTCGAATCATTGTATTGTCAGATGATTAGCGCCCTCCAAATATGAAGGAGGTATCTTTTCTACAGTCTATAAAGCTGTATTTAGTAATCACAGTGCAATGTTTTTTCTCGACAATGGGCTTTTTCCATATGGGTTTAAACTTTTACAGATATGCAGTCCTTATCGTTGTAGTGAAGATTCCTTTCAACTGATTGCTAGACATGCAAGCGAAGGCTGACTAATACAGCAAGCACACTGCACATTGTGCCTACTACTATTTGTACTGTCCCTTAAAAGCACCTCAGAAAGCCAAAGAGTTTTCATTTTGCATTGCAGTTTAATTTCTTGAGTCTCAAATAGACAATGGACTATTTTTGTGTGTGTTCCCAAGGGGGAAAAAAGGAGACGGTTTCAAAACACTGTTTAAACGAGCTAACTTTCAGTGGGACTGTAGTTTGTTCTATCCGTGCCAAGTTAAAAGGGGCTAGGCTAAAGGGTGCCAAAGCATTTCTGACATCTTTATCTGGATCCCTGGGATTGGATCTGGGCTTCTCCATGGCGCTTTTGGCCAGTGCTTTGAAACTGTACTCCCTGAGCCAGTAATAACAATTCTCTCTTTGAAAAGTATCTTGACACATCAGCGCTGTGTTAATTAAAGAGACAGAGCACTCCAAACCTTTGTTGCACGTGTTCAGCTTAGAAGCCCTCCCTCATCTGCTGTTATGTCATGGCATTTAATCAAACGTCTACAACATCACTTTGACTGAATTTTTTCCTGTTTTGTTGTGTTTTTTTACTTGTCTAGTCTGTGCTGATGCATCATATCTTGTTTAGGCTCATCACACCATTCACAAACAGGTTTCTCAGTATAATCCTCATCAAGTCAACCAAGGCCATCCATTGAAGCATTACATTTTTGTCCCTTTATTCTCTCCAACAGCATGGCACAAAAAGAGAAGCTTCAGTGCCTGAAGGACTTCCATAAGGACACTCTGAAGCCATCCCCGGGGAAAAGTCCTGGCACCCGACCTGAGGATGAGGCTGAGGGCAAACATCCTCAGCGAGAGAAGTGGGCCAGCAAGCTTGATTTTCTTCTGTCTGTGGCTGGAGGCTTTGTTGGGTTAGGAAACGTCTGGCGTTTCCCATACCTTTGCTATAAGAATGGTGGCGGTAAGTTAACAGTTTGCTTGCTACTGGTTGCAGAACACCAACACAGGAAATAGTTATGCAAGAAGAAATGTTTTGAAATGATTCATGTCTCGGCACACCTGCTTCTTGAGAACTTTCACTTTGCTGTATTATATTTAACCAAACTAAATCATGATTGAACAGAATTCAAGTTCAGTCTCAAAGATATTTGAATTATACAATAGCTTTGCTGATTTGCTTGTGTTAAAACAAAACGTCACAAGCACCTCTATCGCTGTTCAGAGCATCACAAGGCCATATTTGGAGCTTTGGTTACAGTGACAGGAAATGCACAGAAAGAGGAACCGTTTCAGTATAATACTTACAGATAGTTAACTGAGGTTAGATAAGGGATCGAAGTAAATTATTGTCTTTATAGTTAATAGGATTTAATGATTGCAATTATACAGATTGATCAGAATGTGCCCCGTCTTGTTCACTCCTAGGTGCATTTCTCATCCCATACTTCATTTTCCTGTTTGGTGGAGGCCTACCTGTGTTTTTCCTGGAGGTGGCTCTTGGCCAGTTCACCTCTCAGGGAGGAATCACTTGTTGGGAAAAAATCTGCCCCATCTTTACTGGTGAGTAAAAAAACTCAAGTATGACTGAAAATGATTAAATAGTGGTCGATTGAACATAATAATACATTGTCCTGCACCTGTTCCTTTGGCGGAAATAAGCTTAGGGGAAGTGGAAAATAGTCTAGTACAACGATGTTATAATTTGGTTACAGTTAAACAATAGTGGAAAACACACTTCAGGAAGGAAATCCTCATGTTCCCCTTGGGAACTGACGAATGGGAAAGGAGGGAATAAGTCAATTGCCATAAGCCACTGACTTTTAAACACTGAGCACAAATATGATTAGCCTTATCTAATATTTAGAAGGATGATTTCCCAAACACTTCAAATGAAGCTGTGACCACTTCTGCCATGGACAATATGAAATGTTATTACCTGAACTTCTAAATGGAGCAGTGCATTTGCAAACCTTTTCAAGGTGAGCCCAGAGAAATATGTTCAAAGTTTCCTACTGACACACACGTCCACCCAGACCTTTAGAGCATGTAGCATACAGAGTGTGCTAATTTCAGTGTTGCCATGGCAGCAGAGTGGCAAAACATGAAAGCGATGACTAGCAATGAGGTTGAAAGCATGAGGGAGACACATTATAACCAGGAAAGGAAAGTGCACAAAACAGACAGTAACTCTTTTCGTTCCTTATCATGTCAGTGGTGCAAAGATTTCATACACTTTGTATTATCAAGGTGTTAACACTGGCCATTTTGTGTGCTTCGTAGTGGAGTTACAGTAATTCATTTTTAGTTGTAGCAGAGGCCATCCTTCACAACACTGTTTTATTTGCATAGTGATATTCCATATGCTCGGTAAGTCAATACAGCAGGCAGAAAAGCAGGTCATGAATACTTACAGACGTTCCTGCTTCACCAAATGAGAAAACGTATTTATTTCACTTTTCTTCCTGTGATGTGCAATATACAATGTAACATTCCACTTTTGACATTCTTCCCAACAAATACCCAGCTTTAACAGAGCAACAGATTTCGACCAATGTGTCCAGCTTTCATGCCAGCTAAAATCTAACCCAAACAGTGCTTGCTGTGTAAGCACAGTGCAATTCAAACAGTTCCTCATTCACATGCTTGCTCCTCATTAACATGGGTACTTTGTACAATGCTGGTTATTGTGGTCCACTGAAGCAAAACTTTTCAAGTAATGGCTACATAGAGAATCTGAATCTGTGTCAGGAAAGGTTTACTGAGGTTCAGTGATGGATTATAATCTATAACTCTTGTTAAAATAGGTAACAGGATTTAATGATTAGCGGAATTATAAACTCTTGATAACAGCAATATGTATCCGGTCCTGATTAGCTGTGTCAACCAGTAGTTTGTCCCTGTTTGGTAAGGCCCTTTTCATAGTGGCTCTTTGCCAGTTCACCTCAGAGAGAGAAATCACTTGATGAAAAACTCTGCCTTATTTGAATGACAAAAGCTGTGGGCCGTGTTATTGCTCAGCAAAGAAAAGAACCTTCTAAGATGTCATTCCAAGAACTTTCCACTCAGACCACCATCCACTGTTGATATGTCTCTAGTAACTGTTGATGTTTCCACTATTACCATGCAGGTATCGGCTATGCTTCCATTGTGATCGTTTCCCTACTGAACATCTACTACATTGTGATTTTGGCTTGGGGTTTGTACTACCTGTTCCAGTCCTTCCATCCTGACCTTCCCTGGGCAAGCTGCAATAATGCCTGGAACACAGAAAACTGTATAGAGGACACACTCCGCAAGAACATGAGTCTAGGGGGGTCTGTCCATCATACCAACTTCACGTCACCTGTCACCGAGTTCTGGGAGTAAGTGTTTAAATGTTATATGTTACTAGTTGGTTTTTCTATCTCTTGTGCTAAGATGGTACGAATATGGCTCCATTGTCACAAGTGCTGAAAATTAAGATTTTCAAAGAACTGTATCGTTCTATACTGTGATTTTGTGACTCTGTGTCAAATAGCAGGTGCCCTCTATAACCTTAATAACCAGCAATGCGTTTACAACCTGGTCCTTGGTGTGTTTGCTGGACTGGCTTGGGTTAACAGACTCAGCTCACATAAACTAATTATATAGTAAAGAAGCTGGAGAGGACTGGCTGAATCTGGAGCCATAAACTAGCCTTGTCCATTCTACTCTGCCTGGCTGGTTGTTTTGATTCAGCCTTAAACATGCATTCAAACAGGTCTTCCTCTGTGATCCGTAGATGACCCCATGGTCACTACTTTCATGATGTTTGTTGCTCTTGAAATGTCTCACTAGTATCATATGTCTCTACAGGCGCAATGTCCTCAGTATTTCTGATGGCATTGAGAACATGGGCTCTGTTAAATGGGACCTGGCTTTATGTCTCCTTGCTATGTGGGTCATCTGTTTCTTCTGCATATGGAAGGGTGTGAAGTCCACAGGAAAGGTGAGTTTAAATTCAGCAGTGGTTTATGTGGTAGTCTGATGAATAATTTCTCAGGCAAAGGTACATGGTGTATATGATCGACTTTCTGGCCATCAGCTCTTAGCATGTTTTAGTAATTATATTGTAAAGGTAAAGTTCTGACTATGCACATAGAGTACCTTTACCAAAGTAGTCATCACAAACCTTCCCCCAAGTGACTCAAAAACCAGAGTTAACTTACCACAGTATGATTCTAAAGATGTCTTTTCAAAGGTTGACCTGAAACGTAATGTAATCTCCAGTTCCAGACGTTACCTGTCACTTGAATGAGTTTATATTCAATCTGCATCCACATATTCTTTTCTTTTAGGTTGTGTACATCACGGCAACCTTCCCATTTGTCATGCTGGCTATCCTCCTTATCCGGGGTGTCACACTTCCTGGGGCAGCTGAGGGCATCAAATTCTATCTGTATCCAAATGTCACCCGTCTGCAGGATCCTGAGGTAAGTCCTCACGCCCTCTTGGAGCAATGTATCACCTTGAGGACTGCTAGGGAAGTGAATTAACAATTACATGTGTTAAGGGACAACTTGCACTTCATGCATGTAGGTCTTGTGTGGTAATCTGAGCTTGTTAAACACATGAAGCACTGTAGATGCACATTGAAATGCCAGTAATGAAAACAAGCTAGTGACTTATTGTCAGTTACTTGTCTTATTATATCTTCTTTTTTGTGTAGGTTTGGATTGATGCAGGGACACAGATTTTCTTTTCCTATGCCATTTGTCTGGGAGCAATGACATCACTGGGGAGCTACAACAAGTACAAATACAACTGCTATAGGTGAGCTTCCTTGCCACGGGGTGGTGGCCGCGGAATTAGTCCAGTGAACAGGCAAAAAGTGGGGACTTAGGTTCCTTTTGTGTTAATTAACAAGCTCCATGACATATGTGTGACATAGGGACTGTTTGCTGCTGGGAGGCCTGAACAGCGCTACCAGTTTTGTGTCTGGCTTCGCAATATTTTCCATCCTGGGCTTCATGGCACAAGAGCAAGGGGTGGACATTGCCGATGTGGCAGAGTCAGGTACGAGGGTAAAAGTAGCAGTGATGGTGGGCACTGTTACTTGAAATAAAAAAAAAAAAGACACAAAAATGAGTCAGTCGTTTTCAAAACAACGCAGACAAAATTGGGGACACCGATACTAAAATCGAATTAATAAATATACAAGCTGAAGAAGTAGTTGTTAATGGAATTTATCATCCGGGAACGATTCTCACTCTGGTTGGATTCGTCAAACACACTATGGAAATATATTGAGAGGATGTGCATGGAGACCCTGGGAAAGCTGAAACCTTGATTGGATCTTGTCCATTCCACTAACGATGAAGAGTCTACAGTTAGTCTGAAACAGCTCTGTTAGAACTCATCAAGCCTGTTTCTGCAGATATAACGGGGGGACAATTACCAAGAAAAATCTTGTGCCAAGCTCACAGAACAAATAATATAATTTATGGTTCCAGGATTTTTTGGAATGCTGGCCTGTTTTGTTGCATGCATTTTGCTTTGATTTTTCCAACAGCTATTTGTGATGTTTGGCTGCTGTTCTGAGCAGATTGTATTTGTTCTTTTCCTCCATCCTGTAGACCATATTGGATAATTGTTGAGATCTTCTATTGTCAAGCTCTTCATTCCACATGCTCTCTCCATTCAGATTTAGAATTATTTGATTTGCTCTTCTGGTTCACCTTTCAGTGCTAGATTAATGAGGTGAAGAGATTTGACGGATCGACTGATTCACTGGCTCCCTTTTTTTTCAATGTTTAGTTCATCTGCAATACTATTTCTTGCCTCTAAGGAGACTCTGGCATGCTCAGCTTCACTTCACATTGTGTATAAAGAATAAATCTTTATGGCTGTGATTCTTATTTAAACTTACTTGGGCTGCTTTGCAGAAGAATATGATTAATGTTAGAGTTAGCCACAGGACTCTCCCAAAAGAGTTGTAATATATGACTGGATTGGATATATTATTTAATGAAACATCATGAAAGGTAAGCAAAGCACATGGCTTGTTTTAGAAGATGTTCTTCTGGGTGCAGCCAGGGTCCTGCTTACTTTAAATGCAGAAACCTGGCCCGGAGAGTCAGTTTGTACTTGGACAGAGACATCATCATGTAATTTGCTTGCCTGGCTTCTGGATATACATGTAGCAGCTAAAATGTGCTGCTGTATCTGTTTGCTGTTTTTTTTTTTTTTTTTTTAAATAAAACATCAGTTAAATGGGTTTTGCAGTGCCAGGGTAGCAAAGATCTGCAGTAATTGCAAGAGGTCTTGGCAAGAGAGGGCAGTTGCCTGTTCCTCTCTGTTGTTGTTGCTGTTGATATCTTAGCAGCATTACATAAGGAAAAACTTTTTTAGTCCTGTTTAGTCCTCTATAGTACTCAGTGTGTGAATTTGTTAGATGGTTTCTTGTCTGGTTATCATGAAGCTACATGAAAAGACAAGAAATTCCAATGAAAATATCTGCATCTTTAGTGGCTACATAACTGCCATAATTGCTTCGATGCCTAGGGTCTATCCGCGCATTTTTTGTTTCTTTTTCTATGCGATCTGTGCCGAGGTGTGCGATGTAGCGGCATGGATCAAAAGGTGCGTATGATAACCATTGCTAACTATGTTCTCCTCCACCTCCCCTCCCCTTCTCTGTTCTTTACCCTAGGTCCTGGCTTGGCCTTCATTGCTTACCCTAAAGCTGTGACGATGATGCCACTGCCTACATTTTGGGCCATTCTCTTCTTCATCATGCTTCTGCTACTAGGTCTCGACAGTCAGGTCAGTGTCTCACAACTGGTTATAATACCGCACAACCACCATACTTAACATATTAAGCAGCAATTAAACTGTCAGGCAAATAAAAAAATAATAGTGAGTTGGAAATTAATAGGCCTGAGGCTTGTAATTGTCCTGGTATTTGCACTTCACACACACTTTCATTTTCTCTCTCATGAATACATTCTGTACACAGTATATGGTCATATAATGGGGAATGGTGGCTTAATGGTTAGCATGTTTATCACCAGGGTTGGATGTTCAGTTGCCATTGCGTTGTGTGTGCAGAGTTTGCATGTGCTCCCTGGGTTCCAGGGTTTCCTCTAGGTACTCCGGTTTTCTCCCCAGTCCAAATGTGTTGTATTTGCATGTCCAAAGTGTCCGTAGTGCATGAATGGGTGTGTGAATATGTATGTGATTGTACCCTGCAATGGATTGGCACCCTGTCCAGTGTGTTCCCCACCTTTTGCCCCATGCCTCCTCGGATAGGCTCCAGGTTCCCCGTAATCCTGAATAAGCAGTATAGAAGATGGATGGATGGATGAATGCATGTAACACAAGCTAGTAGAGGGTTGGGTGATGGTGGTTTATTGTCAAAGCTTCCTGCTGAACCATGGCTTGAAACGATTTGCACTTTGTGAGAGAGTGCACTTTGTACGAAAAGAATACTTTGCCTAGTGTTGATAACAATCTGAATTTTTAGTAAAGCCTGATATCAGTTCCATTAAACATAGATTAAACTTAATGCACTATCAAATCATGCCACGGTCAAGCAGTTAACCAAGTGTGACAGTGCAGTGAGCATGTTGGCAATAAGTCGACTTCATTTGCATGAATTTTCACATGCCATAATTATACTGCATTCAGTTGATTTTATGTATGTATGCGACATTACTCCCCACACCATTAAACATAACCAGATGAACAAAATCACATTTCACTGTCCAAATGAAATTGTATACTGTGCTAAGTCAGCATGCCCACTGGACCAGGGAAGCTACTGAGCTTACTGCTGTTGGCCCACTTAAATTAAATATGGCTTTCAAAATGGAATTAATATAGCTTCTGCACACATCATCAAGTAAAGAAATCCATTTGCAGTGCGGAAATTGTAATAAGCTAATAATCAAAAAATAGACAATTATTTTTTTTAGTGGCTGCTGAATTCATTTACCTCATTTGATTGATTACAAAATAAGCCCTTCTAACACTATCTTTAAGCTCTTGTAGCATTTAAAATCCCTTTACTCAAGTTATTTTAGCAGCTCAATAAAACCTGGTTTGCATGGAGTCTTGTGACATTGTTACTTTGTTTTACTCTGACAGTTTGTTGAAGTGGAAGGACAGATCACCTCGCTGGTGGATTTGTATCCATCCTTCCTACGGAAGGGTTACCGTCGAGAAATCTTCATAGCTATAATATGCTTCATCAGCTACCTACTGGGACTTACCATGGTCACTGAGGTAAGTTACCGGCTGCAAGATTAATATTAATGTGCTTGTTGTAATACATCATCGTTTTTGTAGTAACAGCTTATACAGGGACTTGTACAGCAAATAGCTCTTAACAAAGATGTTGGATTATTTCTACAATTGCTTATTTGTTTCTCCTTCTATGTCTTTATTATTAATATTATTTTTAATTAAAATCTCATACCCAAGTCCCCAGTGACAAGTAGAGTCACAGTTGTGTGCTTTAGCTCTTCCTTGCTTAGCCTCACAGTGGCCTGCTTTTGCTCCATTACATCATACATACTATAAATCGTAAAAGCAGAATGTCTGAGTGGTGTGCCATTTAGTAGAAAGATAACTAGTGAACTGTGTAGGTGCTTAGCTCTGGGTCCTGGTCCTGGCTCCAACATTATTACATTTTCTTTTCTTTTTGTGAGTCTAAAGCCTGCACATGGACTTGAATATGATATAATGCCCCTGCTGTCTTCTCTTCTTCTTCTTCTTCTTCTTTCAGGGTGGCATGTATGTGTTTCAACTCTTTGACTACTATGCAGCCAGTGGTGTGTGCCTTTTGTGGGTTGCATTCTTTGAATGCATTGCAGTAGCCTGGATTTATGGTAAGTTCAACAAATGATATTTCACTTAAATGTTAATGGGGTAAACGGGTATATACAAGGATGTGAAACTAAAGCTAACATTACAGCATATATATGTAGTAAATCTTACATGCATACCTACAGTATGGACAGTGGTGCAAAATCACATTTCCCATATGTCAACACAGGCAGTCAAATGACCAGACTTCATATTTGAATTGCAAATCACACTGCAAATTGAATATACAAAAATGCAATGTATGGATAGATACATGGATAGAAATATGTTACGCCTTATTCTGCTGAAAAAAACTACAGAAACCATCAGATAAATTCTAATGGTTTCCATTAAAAATACCATTACAAACCATCAGGTTTTAACCATCAAAAGAGACACAGACCATTACAGTGTCCATTAAAACCGATGCATTTCCAATAAAATTAAAAGCATTACAAATTCTATGAGGGGAAACTCTCAACTACAAAATGTACTTGTTAAATGTGACACTTTTCAAGTATGCTTTAACTGTTTGTGTGTCCCATGTAGTCATAACATTAAATATATTTTGAAAAAGCAGATTAACAAGATATATAGCAGTTATTAATATTAGACTGTTAGATGTCAGTTTTTAACAGCTAATTTGTAAAGCATCAATTTCAAGCTGTGTACTAGTGAAATGCACAGCTAGTGAAATTGTATAGCTCACTAACTTGGCTAATTTTGTGTCAACATAAAATTAGTTTAAAATTAGTTTAAGATAGCTAGCTAGCTATACCATTTACTAATACAATATAATATAATTTACCCTTAGCTTGTTAGCTGGTCATTATTACCAGCTTTTGTGTTAAACATGCCTTTGAAATAGCTAGTGTTTGTTGAGGTAATTTTTGCTTGTGCAACATTTAAATATTGTAACTAATGTGCATAGATTTTGTAGTTGTTTTATTTTAAGACAATTACGTCAGTGAAAGTATACATATCTCCATCCATCCATCCATCTTCAACCGCTTATTCCTTCTTCAGGGTCGCGGGGAACCTGGAGCCTATCTATTGTGCAAAATGTATTGCTAGCTAACTTTTAACGTTGTTCAATTGTTCGATCAGAGTTTTAGAATTAGTCTTAAAAGGAGGATTTATTGAAGATGGCTAGTTAGCTAAAGCAGTAGCAGATTTCAGTGTGTTGGATTATTAGCTGTCAGTTAGTAATAGCTAATTTGCTAAGCATTACACTGCTGGCGTTTGTTTATATAAATAAGCTGAAGTCATTTTTTAGCTCTTGCAATATTAAAGGAAAAAATATATATATTTTATTACCATGGTACTGATATGTATGGTTGTTGCTTCTACATTCATTGTCCACTGTTTATTTTATCTACTTAGTCTCAATGGATATAAATTATGTTCACAAGGATAATTTGTTTAAGGTAGCTAGCTAGCTATAGCAGTGGCTAATATCAGAATCTCAGCTTGTTGTTAGCTGTTATTTAAGAACCTTTTTTTTACATAACTAACTTGAGGTAATTGTTCTTGCAATCATTTATGGTACTTACATGTACAGTTATTGTATTGACATTCATTACAATAAAATCTGTGATCGCATATGACCTGCACAAAATCTATAGCTAGCTAAATTGGCTAACTTTGATTGAATATTGTGGAATATAATATCTTATTTACTCAGTCATACAGGGATTTAAAATTAATTTAAAATGATTAGCTAGCTGTAGTTACAGTCAGGCTTGGAGAGTAACAGAATATATGTAACAGCATTACGTAATCAGGATACAAAAAACCAATGTTACAGTTACATATAAATTTTTTTAATCAGATTACTGGTACATTTAGTAAAAAAATATGAATACTATCAGGATTACAATTTGTTTCATTTAAAAGCAAATAAATTAATCTTTTGACATAACAAAATATAGACCACTGCATGATTATAGTTCTGGTTCTCGCCAGTTATAATTCACACAAGCAAGAAAGTTATTTATTTTATTAAAACAAATCCAAAGGTTGAACAAGCTCTAAAATAACCTCTAAATATAAATATTTTAGATCATATTGCTTTTTCCTTGACTTTATTTACAAATGTAATCCAAAAGTACTTTTACAAAATTAATCCAAAAATAATCTGATAACATTACTTTCATATTGTGATACTTGGATTACATTACTGCTAATAAATAAATAAATTATGAAGTAATTTTTAACTGTAACTGAATAAATTTCTTAAGTAACCCTCCCAACCCTGGGTATAGTAGATACTATTATTAGACATTTAGCTTGTTAGCAGTCAGTTAACTAATTTGCAAAGCATCAATTTAGAATTGTTCGTGGTAAATTACAGTACGCATTTTGTGTATGTACTTACTTACTGCTGTTATGTAATATGAATAAAGGGACTCTTTACATCCTGAAAGGTGCTGATAATTTCTATGATGCAATTGAGGACATGATTGGATACAGACCAAATCCTTGGATGAAGTGGTGCTGGACTGCAATCACACCTTTTCTTTGTGTGGTGAGTATTCTTCTCTTGCTTTTGAAGATATCGGACAGAGACAATAAAAAAAAAAAGTATTTACTGTATCTATATGAATCTATCTATTCATACCAGGACCATTTATACAAAGCATGGTAAATAGCACTAAGGAAATTTGGCCCTAATCGTCCCATCCTCCTCCAAATCCAGCAGAAAACTACAATTCTGGTGCACTTTTTAAATAAATTTGCTGGGGAAATCTCCCTTTCTGCTTGCCATAGTGCTGAACTACATAAGGCCATCTACCTGCATAAAATGATGAATGTGGAGTTGAGGTTAGGCTTGAGGTTGCAGATGAGGTTGACTGCAGGAGTAGACTTTATTCCAGAATTTTATACAAAAATGTGCGAACCACTTATTAATTCTAAACTCTTGCGTCCTTTAAAATGTTATATTGACTCGTAGCAATAAACAGTTAAATATTCTCTCTGTCCTATATTCAGCTGTTTTTAGAGGTTTTTTTGAGAATCGTTGGGTGAATCATTTTCTTGGGTCGATATACAATGACTTGGGTCATTCATGTAATAATCGAATCAGCCAATCATGTGACAGTAGTGTAATGCAAAAAATCACGTGTCTACAGGTCAAACGTCTGATCTTTTTTTTTCTCCCAATTTTAAACTGTCCTGTATCGTTGAGCCTGTACCCACTATAGCCTCAGATTCCTGTTCTTGGATCACAGGGGTGGTACACGATGAGGTCTTCTGCACTAGTCATGCCTTTTAATAGCACACAGTAATTCAGATAAAGAATGCATTAAGCTAAAGAAGACCAATTTATTAAAAAACAATAATATTTTGGGAGTAATGTCGTAAAACGTAATGAACTAAGTTTTGAATATATTTCCTTCTTTTTCTCCAGGCATGCTTCATTTTCTCTTTGGTCAAATACAAGCCTCTGAAGTACAACAAAATCTATGAGTATCCGGACTGGGCCGTTGGTTTGGGCTGGACCCTTGCTCTCACCTCCATGATTTGCATACCTATGGTGGTTGTGATCAAGATCATCCAGTCTGAAGGCCCTCTCATTGAGGTTAGTATTCTCATGCAATGAAATAAAATATGTTTGGCATCTTACAAATAGTAAAATACCATCATTGGATTGCTTTCATTATTAGACCTGTGATTTGGTTATGTGATAGGTTGGTTATTTATTCCATTTGACTGTAAAATTTGCATCTTCAGATTGTCTGAAACATTTCAACATTTTATGCAAATGAATTATCACATATTAAACAAATGTCCCTACTTTCCTATCCCACATCCATTTATTTTCCCCAGCAGTCCCTCTAATCTCGATCGTTCTTGCCACATACACGTCTATTATTTTAGCCTGGAGGAACTTCAATTTCAACCCAAAATGGCAGCACAATTTGAGCAAACCAGTTAACAATTTCTGCATTGCAAAATAAACATGACTTCCACAAGGGAGGGACTTTCACATAAAGGTGGCAGTCTGGGAAAACCATTTACTTGGTTAAATGTTGAGATTTTCTACTACATGCTGTCCTAAACTGTAGTAAGTTTCTTTTTTAAATGTATATCAATTATCCAAGCTGTCCCTTTCTCTATGGCTATACATGAACTTGATCAAAGTGTGACATTTGAAAATCATACTTAGCACGATTTTAGATATGTTTTCACCACCCTCTTTGTTAAACTGGCTCCATACTCAACATGATCTTAGCAGATAGAATATAGCCTAGGCAATATTAAAAAGCATGCAGGTTTATTATTTTAAAAAATATATTTTTTTACTGTTCAGCTAGACTTCAGCCACAGAAACAGACCCCCACACATGTGCTCTCATAATGTTGTCTACTTAACCTTGCCTCTTAGCTGTTGCATAAACGGTGTGTAACATCCCAGAGCATGTTTTAATACCTTATTTTTAATTTTCAGTCAAGTTAAAGGTTTGGAGCCTCGTTCAAGGGCTTAGCAGTATTGTGGAATAGAAACTCACAATTTTCAGGGCATACAAATCTAACGAATGAGCTAACCTTTCCACAGTCATCTTCTAACTCAGCTAACCTGCAATTCCTTTTCTTCTTCCAGAGGATTAAAGCAGTGGCAGCTCCAGTGCGAGGCAGTACAAATTCATGTCCTAAGCAGCACCGACCCAAGGGCTCAGAAATAGCACATCCCCTTGACCCCAATGGGAACAACGGCTCGATCAAGCCCAGCCACACTATTGTAGAAACCATGATGTGAGCACTCTCTGTGAGAGAATCCAATTACCTGCTTTCCATTATAGAGAGAGAGAGATAGATAGTCGTAGGACCAGGTTTACAAATCTATATATCTGCACTAGAAGTTCTTTTACTTTTCTTTTCATTTCAATTTTTTTTACAGAGGAAGTTACACTTGTTTTTTTCACTGTCTGCTTTTAATATTTTTTGTCATAACATTGTTATATTACTATTATTACTGTTTGTGTAATTAGAGGAAATTTTTATTTCCATACACAAACACCCATATCCGTAAATAGTCACATATTTCTGTTTTCTATTCTTGTTTTTTTTTCTTCTTGTAAATAATGACGTTTTAATGATTTGTTGCTGGAGTGGACAAACCAGACCAATTAAGTGCTGCATATGATAACTGTTTATAGTGTTTAAAAAAGTAACAGTGTACCTAGACAAAAAGTGTCTTTTTTTGGTAAGACAGCTGTGCATACCTATTTTGACAACAATTGTAAGATTCAAACTAATTGGACATTTAAACTCATTACATTACATTCGCAATAGAACAGAGACACTACTCTGGTGCGGGTTTAACACTGAATCCACCACTGTGCCTCAGGCATGAGTTATCACACCTAAATTACTGTGAGTGTCTTTGAAAGCACAAATGGTCACACTAATTCTTACCATACTGATCTAGCACAAAAAGCTTTACCTTATAGCATTCAACCTGTCCACCAGTTATTCTCAATGGTCTGTATTCAGAGTTGACAATTTAAGTCCAAAAAGTACATCAATATTTTATGAGGGGAAATTAAGCATATACAGAGATGGGCTGCACAATATTTTAATGGGCTCCTCATTTAGCTTATGCAATTGACCTGCATGTAGTTCATGTCTGCATGGTTTGCAGAGTTTTCACAAGCTGAAGCATCTGAGACAGAGTTTTTCAGTAGTGTCTAAACCGGGAGGTTAAACAGAAGAGCTTGCCTTTAAGCCCAAATTGAAACAAGGATAGAAAATGCAGACTGAAGAAATAAACATGTCAAATATAATACAATGTAACATAAACGCAAGAGACCATTTATAAATGAAAAAACGAGACTAATAACATGATATCTGAATGAGAATATATCAAACATCAAAATAAATGTAATAAGAGTCTAGTATTTTGGCAATATATTGTGTATATAGCAATATATTATGAATAAACCTAGCATTACTTAACAAATTAATCATTGCAAATTTTGTTTAGTTTAACAATCTGGCCTCCAGACTCTTTATTCTGAATCTTATAAAATAGCACTTGATGCAGCACATCCTATTTTTTTTAAAGTTTATTTTTACATTGTGCACAAACAAACTGTGCAATCAATTGAATGAAAACAGTTAAATGAAGCACAGGATTTATGATTAATGAAATGTCGTGACTATTTTTGTTAATTTGATGTACTGTACTGTAGAAACGTTTTTTAAAAAGTGCCAGCAGTTTGAAAGATAAGCTAACTGAATGCTGATCTGTTACGCTTGCAGTTCAGTTGTGAGTTTAAATCCAAGGTTAAGAACTGTGAGTAACCTAGACAGGCCTCTGCTTTTGCTAAACTCCACCCCGCATTAGTAACTCTTGCACCAACACCTTAATATTGTGCTTATGTCTGTGTTCTGGACACCAGGGTGCACAATTTCAGCATTAAATCCTCACTAAGCATGCATAACTCAACTCTGAATACATCCCAAGTACAGCATCTTTTTGCATAGTTCTTGTATTGGTGTAAGTAGGTGCTCAAACAAATTCACTTCTACTCACATTTCAACACTCCCTAAATATCCCACAGCCAGTTGTTAACCAGCACAATAAGAATGTATCAGGGCCTAGACACATACTGATAGTGGCATGTTAAAATATGAAATTGCACTTTCCCAAGCTTTTTTGTCACACCAATTCAAAGGTAGTATTTTATGGTCATATCCAAGCTGTTTGTACATTTCATTCTTTTATTTTCCTTTGCCTTTTGTATTCTTAATATTAAGACTGTACTTGGCTTCTGTCAGAAATTATTATTTTTTTATAGGGCAAAATTTTATATAGAGTTTTTAATCCGTGCAATTTGTGGAAATTTTAATGTGCAATACTTTGTAGAATGATATGCATTGTTCCTGTCTTTTAAAAAGATGGTACTTGCAGTGAAATTTCTTTATGACAAAATAACAGCCACACTGGGGGCCAATGAATCACTGCAAGGTTACACCGAACTAAAAAAAAAGCTGATCTTACTGTGATACATTAATTTAGTATTTTAAAAAGATATGCTATTACTTTTCGATCAGTTTTTCTGTCAGATAACAAACATTAATCATATCTTATTGTATGATTTTTAATAGCCTGATTTGGACTGATAACACATGTAATAAAATATTATAGGCAAACAGATTTATTTGGGTGTTAATTGTGAGGGCCGTATGTTTTTTGACACTTCAGTGCTGCTTCTGAAAAATGGCTTAATTGAAAATCAAATAATAAGATATAGAGCAAATAGTCAGAGCTGCAGTCCAGAGATCAATGGAATATTCCTGTTTTTATTTTTCCCCAAACCTAATCATTGTCCTTCGCACATTTCACTATGCTGAGAGTATTTGGGGTAGATATTCCGTTTTTATTAGTATGAGGAAAGGTGTTCAAACTGTTGTTGGTTGCTAATTGCCCCAAGCTACAGATGCCATAGCTAAGTTGGAAAAGCTCTGGAATATTCCATTTAGTCTCAGGACCTGATCCTAATGCTGAAACTTGAAAGACTCGAGATTTAGCTGAATCTTTTTTTTTTTTTTAACACCTACAAGGTTTGGCAAAATGTTGGTGTTATTAATTAACTCATGAGGACATTTTTAAAAATTATTTTTTTAAAATTATTGATGATAACATTGAAGCAAAGATGTATTTAATAATATATTGGAGTACCTAAAAGCTTTTTTATTTCTTAATAAACATTTATTTAAAAAAAATTTATG
>JAOUWY010000001.1:20606335-20627001 GCA_025728095.1 Prietella phreatophila | reverse complement strand
GAAGGTAGATGATGGGAGAAATCGGTTTTGTTCATCCTTAATAGGACCGCCATCACAGTCACGTTGATGACTGATGTATTTGTTTACTTGTTTGTTTTCTCACTACATTTGTATGTATCACTGTGACTATGGGAAAAACATTTATATGTAATAAATCACTTCAGTTTATGATATAACGATTTTATATGAATACTGCTGCTTGCTCTTCGAAAATGATTTACACAGTGTAATGGCATAAAAGAAAGAAAAGGAATGTTTATAGATGAAGGTCAACTTTTATAATTTTACACTTACCATTTTTTTTATATAGATGAAGGTTAAATTCATTCCCAGCTATAAACTACAGTTCATAGCTACAGTCTTATACTATAGTAGGCATCAATCATATACAAGAAAATGGTTTATTAATTCCTATAGTTCCCCTCCAAAGTAAGAAAATGCACAGTCTAAATGCGGCCAATATCTTGAGTTCATGCAGTTAAATAACTTTCGATACATGAATTAATCATTTAATAATAAGGTCCATAATATATCCTTCAGATTTGTTAGGAAACTACTAAAAAACCTAAATGAATGGCCACATACTATAAATTCTCCAAAGAACTACCCATTTTGACTTCTGAATACCACACTTAACAA
This sequence comes from Prietella phreatophila, assembly GCA_025728095.1. Lineage (NCBI taxonomy): Eukaryota > Metazoa > Chordata > Actinopteri > Siluriformes > Ictaluridae > Prietella > Prietella phreatophila. The sequence goes on along the minus strand of JAOUWY010000001.1, from coordinate 20,626,362 downwards.
AAATTAAATAATTAAAACATTTGATGACCACAAGTGAACGTAGAAGAAATTGCTATTAGAACTTACCATCGATCTGCTTTTTTATTTTCAGCGTCACACTCTCGCCAGCCATTTGAAGTAAGTGGATGGCTTCACTCAGAGGTTTGCCTTTCAGACTCACGTTGTTAATAGCAAGGATTCGATCTCCAACATGAATAGCCCCCGTTCTATAAAAATAGCCACAAAACACTTAAACAGATTAAAACCAAATGAGTGTGACCTACAATGCGTCTATCATTTCCTCAGCACTAAATTTACTATGTCGGTATGGTCACAAATTGCATGTCTTTATAATTGAATATTTAGGATGTGGTCAAGAGCAAAAAAAAAAGATTGAAAGCGGTAGAACATAATCCACATAATATATAAACTCAAATGAGCTCAAGTTAGAGAAAACGTTTGCGGACACCAATTATTTAATTATCCAAACTTTTATTATCCAAAATTTTATATCTATCATAAATAGAAAAGATGTCTGGTGATTATATTGTACTGTGTTCTTTCCATAATATTCCATAATAAGGACCTTGGAGAATGCTTTAATTCACTCACAATTTTGTTCAATTGTATAGTTGTATGTGGCTAGAATGACAAAAAAGCCCCATACTCTACAAGTTTCTAAACATCCTCAAGAGAATATGCTAGGTCTTTAAACAAAAGATAAATTTTTTTGACTGCAGTGAAACAAAGGTCAAAAGCAAAGAAGTAAGCTATTGGTTTGGAAACAAACCAATAGCTCCAAAATGTCTCAATAAAGTTGAACCATCCTAGAATGATCTGATCAAATCAGTGCTCTTCTAATGTACTTTTCCCCTGATCTAGTCTAGCTTCTTTATACTCGAATCATGTGACTTATGAAGTTCACTATCCTCTTGTGTAATTACTTTACACAGGCTATAACAACAGCTATAAAACTCATCTTGAGAATTTATGCACCTTGCTATCTTTTGGCAATTACAGGGCAGGGTGTCAAAGTAAGGTAACTGAACTCATAAGTCGTTAACCTCATGGGTCTTTCCAGTCTTTTATTTCTGTCCCTAGAGTCACCTTTCAGCTAGACCTCTCTTGGTGAGGCCTGAGATGACGATGGGGTCAAAGGGCTCCTCGGTGCCTGAGATGGTGATGCCCAGGGGGCCTCCATACCGCTTCAGCTCCACTGTGTAGATAATGGAGCCTGATGTCTCCTGTTCATCTGCAGAGAAAGGGAGGGGTGTCACAATTAGGATATTGCCATCATTAGAAATCATGTTGGTGCTTGAGACTGTAGAATAGTTGTGTCTGTTTTTTAATAAAAGAATAAAGCATTGTTTACCAACCCTCTTCCTTGAGATCTACCTTCCTGCAGGATTCATTTCCAATCAAAATCACACACCTGTTTTAGTTGACTGCTTAAGGCAATGATTAGCTTTTCAGGTGGACACGATTATAGTTGGAGTCTTCAGGAAGGTAGATCTACAGGAACATGGTTAAATACCAATATTTAATATATACAATGCTTCTTGTATAGTAATTCACTTGGAACCATTGGAACCAGGGTCCTGTGTGTAATTCTAACAAAGTGATTTGAAATAAAAAATTCTCAAGTTACCAGCAAAAAATCATGACAAACTAACTTTCTGGTCTTTCGTAGCTTTGCTTTAACCAGCAAATAACATATTTAGCATTTAGATTTAAGAATCAGGTCGCAAAATGGAGTAATGAAACCCAGATACTGGGTTATCTACTTTTTTACTAAACAAAATAATCTGACAGTAAATACAGTACTTAAAATCTAGCTATGAATCACATGAATATGTGAATGTAACCATCAGGATTTCAAAACTAAAAATTCAAGAAATAGAAATCAAAACACCTAGTTCTTTTCAGATATACAGCTTTTGCAGTCACTCGAGAGTTTTTCACAACCTGCCTTCTTAGAAATCTGTCTGCAGCTGTTGATAGCTTCATTTAGCTTCATGATTTTTTGCTGGTAACTTGAGAATTTTTTATTTCAAATCACTTTGTTAGAATTATACACAGGACCCTGGTTCCAATGGTTCCAAGTGAATTACTATAAAAGAAGCATTGTATACATCGCCCCATCCAGGTATTTCTGCCCCTAGCCAGTTCAGGTATTTTATGTGTTCCAGCTCAAGCACACCTGGTGCAACTTTCGATCAAGCCCTTGATTGAAACCGGAGAAATCATTATAAGTTGTATTTTCAATTGAATTTGGGGAAAGCATTGACTATTTCAATGGCTTTTGTTTGATTTGTTCATTGCAAACAGCTGAAAGTCTGTACATATTGACAGTAATCCTGATTTGAAACTGGGGCTGAATCATTTTGATTGCAACTATAGTTCAGAAATAAGAAAGACTCAGTGATTTAGCTTTATTCTGTAGTCTGTGTCAACACCATGTGGCACAGTTTAATACTGCATGTCTTCACAAGCATCAATGTGGGCAAGAAGTATTGGGTTTTATTTTTAATATACATTGTTAAAGCAAAACTATGCCAACACACATTGCCTCATATTGAGCCATGTTCAGAAAAACAGGCCAATGTTCTAGATTAAATATCTGTCAAAATATGATGCAATCAAAATGTACGTAGTAGGACAGTCTGTGGAAAAGGCTGGCAGCAATATTACAGAAGGACTGACTGATGATATGATTTCTTTCACAGATTTAATCAATTGTCAGAACGTACAGATAATGTTTTGTAAATGAATACAAATACAGATGTTTCAGGTGTTTTGTTGAGTAAACACTAGATCCCATTGCGACTAAGACCATGTTCAGTAACATGAACATTATGTGGTGCTTACTAACGGCCTGTTTAGGGTAATGCAGTTTAAATTAGGCTACCACTGTAGTTTGTTTATATTTTGGCAAACAGAGCCAACTAAATTGTCAGAAACTATCGCTGGTGGGTACAAATAAAAATAATGAGTGAGAGAAAAAAAAACATCTCTATTTGAGAATAATTATGAACTTGAGTGATGTAGCTGAGGTTGAGGAACTATCAGCACCATAATCCACACAGCATGATGACAGTGCTGGCATTTGTACCTCCAGGATGTTTTTTCCAGCATTTTCTAGTGTTTCCAGAGGGTGTAGGGCTCATTGTACAAACAGTTCTGATTATTTTAGTATATTTGTAGCACAGCACTGTTGAATGCTCTATTCAACTGGGTCAGAAGGTGTTCATTAATCTTAGGGCACTTGAGCAAGGACCTTAACCCTATCTGTTCCAGGGGTGCCGTATCATGGCTGACTCTGGCTGGCTTCCTAACAAGCTAGTATATGCAAAAAAACTATTTCATATATGTGATATCATATGTCATATATCTAACAGCAGGTTCTGGTTGCAAGGTTTATACACACCTGAACACAGACATGCACACCTATCTTTACTTACCAGAGTTGTCTTCATCCTTGCGGATCTTGAGCTTAACCAGATCTTCACTCTGTTGAAGGATCTGCATCGCATCTTCCATTGAGCAGCTCTCCAGTCGAATGTTATCTATAGCCAGCAGCTTGTCTCCAGGCTCCAACGTCCCTGTTCTAAAGCGGAAAAGGAGCAAACAGATAAAAACTTGTGAACGATGCCTTTATTAATAAAACATGGGTGCTCTAATTTATTTATGGTATAGTATCATCTTCCCTGGTTTTGATCAACAATAACCCATTTTTAATAAAAAAAAAAAAGATCGCCTAGTAATAGTGAAAAACCAAAATAAACATTTGCACATGGCGTAATTTCACGCTGATTAATACAGAGATAAAAAAAAAAAACAAACAGAGTAATTACTGTATTACTCAAATTTGTCAACTAAACAATACTTTCAGCACTTATTCCCATTTCAGTGAGTGAGGAGAACGTTCCAGAAGAAATACCCCCTGTTCTAACACTACAGGAGGCAAACATTTACTTTTGAGGACATTTTTTAATGGTGTAATTTATAACCTAGAAATCTGGCCATACCTGTGAGCCATGCTTCCTTTCTTTATGTCAGATATGATCAGAGGCTCGCCCGGCTTTTTACTGGCTGTTGGGGACAATGCAGACAATGCAGATTAATATATACTACACATAAGAATACACACACACACACACACACACACACACACACACACACACACACACCAAACACGAACACAAACAACAGATAACGTGAAATGGAAATGGTGTGAACATTCCTAGAAATCAGCTGGCCTAGAAATCAAAACTGCATTATTATTAAAACCAGACATAATTTAATGTGCTTTGAATATGGGATGTGTTACTGTGAGACACGCAAAGGTCTAAGACCAAGAGTGCCCCCTGATGGTCAAGTTTGGAACACAACCCAGTAGCGGCCCCTTAGGCAGTGGTTCTCAAAGTGGGGTCTGTGAAGCATAGCCAGAGGGTTGTTTTCTGTTTCTGTTTTAGCTACAGAGCAGAACATTATTCTGAAAATTATTATATTTATTTTTGAGTTCTAGTTATTAACCTGTTTGACTGAGAACTTGAATTGAATGGGTTTAATCCAAACCTTAATATCTAAAAAAAAATCACCTATAAATACTGTAAACTTGGACCTAAAATAATCTGTCTGTGGAAATTAACAGAATAAAAGCTCTTTGACTCTGATTAAAAATATTATTGTAGACATTTGAATCAGGCATTAACCCCTATAATGCATTTTTTATACTATTGTAAATTGCAAATATTTTGTATCACTGTAACAGTTTTTCCAAGTTTTATTGAGATTGCTAGACATTCTGTTAGATTAAATGTGATCAGTTTTCCAGTTCATCCCAAAGGTATTCAGTGGGACTGAAGTTAGGGCTCTGTGTAGGCCGCTTGCAGTTTTTTCACCCCAAAATTGGCAAACCCTGTCTTTCTGGACCTCCTTGTTTCTCTGTGATTCAAGCTCTTACTACAGCACTGTTGGACTAGTGTATTCTCTGTATGCTGGCCTTCCACAACCTGCCTTATCTCACTTGCCGCTTGGGCAAAATGCAGCAGCTAGATTTTAACAAGGATGAATAAGAGGGATCATATTTCCCCTATTGTAGCATCTCTTCACTAGCTTCCTGTTAAGTTCAAAATTTATTTTAAAATTCTTATTTATATATATGAAGTTCATTCTGATCTTGCTCCACAGTACATTATCGACCCTCTTCACACTTACTCTCCTACAAGAACACTAAGATCTTGTAATCAACTTCTATCTGTCTCCTGCTGTTTCTCACACAGAACAACCTCCTGGACACCAAGCTGTCTGGCTTCAAAGGCAGTCACGGTGTCACTCCACGCAGACTGCTCTGTGAAGCCTTATGACTAGCAAGATCAATCTCAAGATCGTCTGTCCTCATTCTACTTGATCCCTCTGTTGCTTTTGACACTGTGACTCATCAGATACTCCTGTCAACTCTTTCTGGACTATGCATCATCAGAACGGCTCTGTGCTAGGTGGAATCCTATCTCTCACACAGATACTTGACGGTATTTTGGATTGGAGGGATTTCTTAAACTCAGCAACTCGCAACTGAGGTTCCCCAGGGGTCAGTTCTAGGTCCCCTGCTCTTTTATATTTATACTTCATCCTGTAGGTTCATCCTGTACATCATCAAGAAAATCAGACCCTATCTCACCGAACAGGCCACACAGCTACTAGTCCAGGCTCTTGCTAACTGAAAACTGGACTATTGCAATGCATTTCTCCCGGGCCTCCCAGCCAGCAACATCAAACACCTTCAGATGATTCAAAATGCAGCAGCACGCTAACAGCCCGAAAGAACCCATGTCACAACCCTCTTCATCTACCTAGTGAGCCACGAGGTCCCTGTCCAGAACCTTCAAACTGACCCTATGTCCCTCAGAGGTGGAATGAACTTCAATTTTCAATTATGTAAAAACAGCTAAAGACCCATCTCTCCCACGAACACTTAACTAACTCCTAACTTGCACCCCCCCCCCCCCTGCCATTATTAAAAAAATAAATAATCTGCACTTACTGTATGATAAAAGCGTCTGCTAAATGAATCAATTTTAATGTCGTACTAAGGCAAAGGGTGATCGAGCCTTTTCTGTGGTTGGTCCCAAACTCTGGAGTTGTAATGCTTCACAATACAAAGACATCCTTATACAATTGTGTGCTTCCAACTTTGTGGCAACAGTTTCGGGAACTTTTTTGCAGTGTAATAAAATTGCAGACCCCCTGGTTACATGTCATGGACCCCTGTAAGAAGCACATGTCCAGAATTTGAGCTGAACAAAGGAAATGTGTAAAAGTGAAGGCTAGATCACGTTTGTGTGTGTGTGAGGAATGAAACTGGATTACAGATCAAAGCTGACAGATGTGGTTTTGAGAATAGTTTTGCTTCAAGATTTGCTGATGCTGCCAGATTATGATTGATACCAGTTGAGCTTAAACACGAACATAAAAGAGCCAAAGGCCTTACTGAAGGATATATTGAATGTCAGTGGGCCTGTAATATGACATTACATTTAATATGCCTAAAAAAACCCAGAAGAGGCTTTTTTTTTTAGAACGAAGGATCCAAAAAGGAAGGTTGTCAAAGGGGGATTAATCAAATGGAGAAGAGATGGTGGACTAAGTTAACAAGTCATGAGACAGTGTCAGGAGGGAGAAGTGAATAAAAAGTTCCACTGCACAGGAGACTAATCCACAGAGATCAAAGCACTGTGGGATTCTCAAATTCTCAAATATTCTCTATAAACACATGGCTATAACATTGTGTCAGCTGCAAAGTTAATTACAGGTTCATGTTCAAGAGTGAGAGAGAAAAAATGTGTAAAACTAGTAAGGGAACAACTCTTATATGGCATTATAGCTGCTATAAGGTAAGCAGTAATAATAAGAGGAATAAAAATCTTTGGCATGTGCTCTTAGTAAAATAATAAAGGGCAGGCAGGGTGGTAACAGTAACATTGTTTTCCTATAACCGTACAATATCATGGCTTATTCCTTACATGTTTAAACTTCTAACCCCCCCTCTTATTGCATTGTGCCACTACACCATAGTAAAAGTAGTTCCACTGTTATAATTAGTTTGTTTTTGTGTCTTGTAAACATTGAAGGACAGATGTGCAATGTTTGTGAATGATAATATTGAGAAAACAAGATGAGAATGATACAAATGAGATTATGTAGCTCAACAATACAATCTGAAGCAAGTAAATGAATATCTATGAGTGTATTTATTGTAAGAGTTCCATTACTTGTTAGCTACAGTAAATGGCTCCAGTGAAGATGTCTGATACTAAACCTGTCTTGTGGAAGATTGTGTATACATTTCTTTCACAGAATTATTCCTTTGAAATGAAGCCAGGGAGAAAGAAAAACTGATATAGCATGCATGAATTAAGTTGGCTCTTACCACTGATTGTGATCCCAAGCTCGACTCCTCTCTTCTTTGGCAGCTTCACATGAAAGGTACCGCTACTGGGCACAACTGACTCTATTGAATAGGAAAAAGGAGTCTGATTGTAATGTATTCCATATGAAATCTAAAAATATAGAGTACACTTTAGGGCCAAACATTTCTGGACACCTGACCTTCACACCAATATATGGATCTTCCCAATCACAGAATTGTGTAGAATGTAGAATGGCTGTGTATGCTGTAAAAGTACAGTTTCTTTATCACTAAAACTAAGGAACCTAGCCTGAACAGCTCAGATATGGTTTGCCAAGGTTGGAATGGAAGAACTCAATTCTGCACAGAGCCCTGAATTCATTAACTGGAAGGCCATCTGCACCCCAGGCCTCCTTGCCTGAAATCAGTGCCGGATATTACTAGTGGTCTTGTGGCTGAATGATTACAAATCACCATAGCCATATTCCAAAATCTGGTGGAAAACCTTCTCAGAAGATTGGAGGTTATTATAACAGCTAAATCTGGAATGGGATGTTCAAAAAGCACATATGGGTGTGACAGGTTAGGTGTCCACAAAAGTTAATTATTAGAGAAAAATTTTGCTAGTGTATTTTAATGTCATCTTGCAGATTCATGGCATCTACTTGAATATACAAACCTGCTACATCAAACTCAATTTCTAGCATGACCTTATTAGTCAAAGCAGCATCTCGTAGCAGCTGATTGGCCTCCTCCATTGTGCCATCCTCTGTGGGAATGCCATTGATTGACAAGAGTCGGTCGCCAACCTGGAGCAGCCCACACCTGCCAATCAAGCCAACATCATTAAAAAAATGCCAACTATGTTTGAAGTAACAAAAAAAAAAGAAAGATCTGTGTTCCTATCTAATATAGAACTCTATTCATATCTACTGCAACTTTGTGCAACGTTTTTTTTTGTTTTGTTTTTTCACAGTAAGACACAGTAAGACCTTTGATACATCCCATGATTAAATAATTTGCAGAACAGAAGGAAAGTGCCACTTGAGGACGTTATTGATGTGAGGCAGTAAAAATGTGTCAGAAGAGCTCTTTTGCAGAATAATAACGAGCTGCAATAATCAAACATAGCATTGTTTCCTGTAATTATAAATGTAAATGAGAATACATCTGCCATATAACTGCAATGAAATGGAAATGAGTGAGTTTTACTGTGATTTCTGCAATCCTATCATTAAAAATAATCTAACAAAGCTATTACTTTTGGGATTTCATACAAGTAATACATGGGTAATTCTTTCCACAGCTATCAGTTAAGCTATCATCTCTTATGCTCCATTTTCAAGCATGACTCATGTTTTCCGCGCACCCAAACACATTAATGTCCATCAAAGGCTCCATTAACTGAATCATCATAAATTCATGCAGATGGTTCAATTCATGACATTAAGGTAGGATCACCAATCTGATCATAAACATTAACAGAAAGACGTATTGTTAAGGTTATATGTAAATGAGTGCACCTATGGGTGAAAATGTAACTTGTTTATTTCATTCAGCCTAACATCAGATAGCATGAGTCAGGTAGTAAGAAGCAAAATCATCACTGCACTACTTCATGGTAGTGCAGTGGGTAGCGTTGGCACACAGCTCCAGGGATTCAATCCTGAGCTTTCAATTCCTGGCTTTATGCCCAGTATTCCCGGGATAGTTCCGGATTCACCGGCACCCTCACCAGGATAAAGCAGCTCCCTGGAATGTTAAGCCAGGGAGGCTATAGCAGCCGTCACACTAGATGCAAATAAAAGTCAAAAAAGCCTGTTCACTACAATGGAAGAGGAAAAAGAGATTCACTTCCCGTAGCAGTAAATGTTGTATCCACTTCCTCCAATTTCATTTTGTACTAAGTTCATCTTGAACTTTTACTCTATGAATCCACCAATCTTGTCAGTGTGAAAAAATAAAAAGCAAGAGTGTGTGGCTGAGGTAATGTCTATCTAGAAGACTGAACATGGAGAACCTGCATGTCATTACAATTTCTGCATTTTCTGGTCCACTGTTAACATTATGACTCTTATCAATCACAAACAGTAAGCTAGCTTGCTAGTGCAACCCTGCCAAAGAAATTTGCAAGGCAAAAATCTGGTGTAAGTGCTACTTAAGAGTGCTTTCATAATTATCTTTAGACTAGGTTAGTTTTTACACAGATGAATCCTTTCAAACCACAGAACAGTTAGCCAAGAGTAGATTATGGCAACAAATCCCAAATCAACATTTTCAGGTGGACCTGAGATCAGTTCCCAGGATCAGTTTTCACACGCCCAAATGAACTCTCGGTGCAAACAGGTTCAGACAAACTTCAAGTGTCTAACCCAATTTTTTTCCCTTCCAGTTTGATCAGTGGTTAATTCCCACACATCAGCTTAGTCTAACTTCCAGAGTAGCTCCCCGGCTGGGAGGGTGAAGCTGTGGGGCAACACACTTTGAGGAGTGCACAAAGTGTCCTATTCTGTATACATGCACACTGATTAATAAGGGAAAGAGGCTAATAAACCAAAATAATGTTTAGAAATTTCATAAACCCACTCTATAGACAGATTCCATAGTAATGCTAAAGGAGTACCTAATAAGGAGATCTACCAGAGAAAGATAGTCCAAAGTACAAACAGTGTAAATTTAGTTATAGGCTGTGGAATTACAGAACCACCTATATACACAGTTCATCAGGCTGTAACTCTACATCTGACCCTATGCTCATGGAGTATGTGAAGGTATAAACACTGACAAAACACAGCAGAGGATTGTATAAGCTACACATCAGACCTATATTTAATTACCCTACTTCTGCTTCAGTTACCACTCTCCATCTGTACTGTAACAAAAGCTCTCTGCAGGTTCTACTCTCAGATCTCAAGTCTTTTGAGTACTCAAAAATCTTAGTAAGGTTAAAACAATTTTTCCCCCTACATGTGTAAGATGGCATGGGAAACCCTGCTAGATATTGTTACAACTGAAATTCTGGAAAACAACCAAAAATGACAAAACATTGTTTTCCCTACTAATAATATACTTTTACATGTCTACTTTAAGAAAAGATAAATATATTTTACTAGTGAAACAGACAAGTCACTGTGCAATCAGACACCAGATATGGCACCAATATTGATTTTCCATAAGTAGATTAGGTTATAAACACTGAACCACTTAAATAAAATATGTAGCTTTTATATGTTGATTTAATGGCCATGTTACTACACTAAATTAAGTTATATTAAGTTGTATAAGTGTCATAAGGAGAGTCCAGGGAGACATATGCAAAGTGCAGAACTTCTTCAATGGGGACAAAAAGAACTAAAACAGACAAAATCACAAACAAACAAACAAACAAAAAAACTGGGACAACAAGGAGCTAGGCTAAAACTAGCAAAGGCTTGGACAACTTAAACTTGAAAACAAAAAAAAACTATACACAGAGCAAACAATAACTGAAATCGTGCAACACGTAAACCCAGGTACAAACATAACCTTGAAAAAGTGGGGAAATGACTGAAGTTAAATAAGGTGACACATTGGAAAATACAAAACAGGTGTGCATAATCAAAGAAGTAAATAGAGCAGACAACAAAAGAAGAAGTTCAAAAGGTGAGTGAGTGTGCTGTCTAGTGGTCTGGGGAGGAATTGTCATTGGTGGCTATGATGATATCTACATATTTTTATTTAACATAAACCATAAACATAAAACTATTTACTTTTTGTTGAACTTACATATTTTACCTACGTGAACATTTCTGCCCTTAAAATCCAAGAATTATCTTTTTTTCAGTGAATGTAAAGGTAGGCACAACATCTTTTAGTGGATATGAAATGAAATGTATGTAATTTGATCCTTTTTCACTTGTTTGTGAGAAACAGACATTAAAACATCTCACATTTGCTAAGCGAGATCTATGCTGGAAAAGAAGTGCCTTTTGCAAACTAAAGCTGTTATATATTGTGCTTAAAAATTGGACTTTCCAAGTTCAACAAGTACTTCCCTTTCAACAATAATTACATGGTCCTAAATAGCATAAAGCTGGTGAATGATATACCATGACCAGTTGCCAGGTCTTTTCCACATAGTTTCTATCAAACTATGCATTCACACTTTTAAAAAGTAAAGCTTCATGTCAGAGCAACCTAGCAGTATTACTACTAGCTGTGTATTGTGATCCATGAATAAGCACTGGAAACTGCTAAATATTTCCGGCGGGTTCATGCCCGAAAATATGTCTAATATAATGTGAAAAGCATCACAAATCAGTCGTGATGTGACACATTCGCTTCACTACTTCTGGTGTAAAATAAGCTTAAAAGCGAGCATCAAAGCATTAGCAGCTGCAAAGCATGCACATGCAGCATGATTACCCAGTATGATGTTACATTTGGGTTTTTTGGTGCTTTTTTCATAAATACTCTTTTATATATATATATATATATATATATATATATATATAAAAAACTGACCTAAAAATCGATCGTAACAGACACTGAAATTGCTGATAGGAATTTCTCACGTTCTCACAGTTCAAATCATTGAAGTAGTTTGTAGAAATGTAACCAACGTCCAACTGTAAAGACTACTTCATGGGAAATTATTCACTCCTTTGGAATTAAAAGTGACATTTTAACAAGATTGCAGACTGACATTGACAAATTTCTCCAGAGTCAACAGCATAGCATGAAATTTTCTCAGATATACCTCTTGACATCTCACTGAAAACAAGCAGGTAGGAAAACAAACTGAATGAGAACTACTCATATTCATTGTCATTTGTAAAGGGATTCAAAACACTGGCCTAGTGTCACTCTGATATAATTTGTGCGCCACAGTGCATAAACATGACTATGACAAACTCCAGCCTTCTAAACATTTTCAAAGTTAGACCACCAAATTCAAATCAGCCTGGTGAGGTGAAATTCTGCTTCGTCTTCATCCCTACTGAGGTTTGACCCAAATTCTGATTTAAAATCAATTCACATCCAGCCTGATATGTGCCAGTATCTTTCCCTATGAACTACACAGACTGCTGTCATCAGCTCATCGAGCCCTCATGCTGCATAATTTTCATTTCACAGAATATAAATGGATGTGAAGGGTCAACAGGAAGATGAGATGAGACGAGACCACTGCAGAGCCGGAGATGAATTTGTAATAGAACACAGCGTACACAGTGTTGGTTATTTAGAGGAGTAGGTGGAAATTAAGCCATCGCTGTGCAATATACACTCACTGTCCACTTTATTATTAACACCTGTACAATTACACAATTATCAAATCAGGCTGTCATGTGGCACTGCATGAAGTCAGGCAGATACAAGTCAAGAGCTTCAGTTATGTTGATATCAAACAGAGGAAATGGGGAAAAAATTAATGTGGCATTATTGTTGGTTCCAGATGGTTTGAATATTTCAGAAACTGCTGAATTCATGGGGGTTTCACCAACAATAGTCTTTAGACTTTACATACAACGGTCCAAAAAAAACCCAATTGCCTAGTTGTAGAGACAGGTCAGGTCAGCTGGAGCTGACAGCAAGGCTACTCAAATAACCACTCTGTACAACAGTGGTGAGGAGAAAATCATATCAGAATGCACAACACATTAAAACTTGAAGTGGATGTGCTACAACAAGAGAAGGCCACCTCTGGTTCGGGTTTTCAGTGTGCTGCTGTCACATGATATGCTGATTGGATAATTAAATGAATGCACATAAGTACAAGTATTACTAATAAAGTGGGAAGTCTCATTTCATAACTGGGTATGTGTATGAGTGTTTTATGAGTGCCTTGGAGAAAGATAAGAAAGAAACCATGAGTCAGAGGGGTTATGTATGTGTTTGTTTGTGTGTGTGTGTGTGTGTGTGTGTGTGTGTGTGTAGCCTTAAATCTGGAGGAGGATTATTATTATCAGGGGCTTTATCCTCTTTGTCATCTGATCAAAGGCAGAAACAAGGACTAATGTAAGAGAGCTAAAATCGACATTTAGGTGAATTACTCCCTGATGCTTAAAAGCATCCACTTCTTTACAACAACATCATCGTAAAGACAAAGAGCCCAGAAAACTGTTGCTTCATAATATCAGTTATTTTCCAATCTTAAAACATCAAATGCATTCATATAATATTTCTTGGCCTTCCAATCACTTAGGAGCAAGACTAGCTCTATGACACGAGCATTTCATTGTCTTATATAGGGATGTCCCATTCTGTTCTTAACTGTTCTTATACCACAGCTCGAACTGGAGGTGTTGATTAATTTTCTATAATAGCATGACTCTTACAGTAGCTCCAGCCAAGTACTGGTTTCTATGAATCTGTTCATTGTATTGTCATACACAGAGACTTGTATGGTGGACAATCGGCATAATCTAAACCTAATAGATATACTAAAAACAAGTTATTTGTCCAACTATTGATATGGTGAAGCTTTCTGTAAGGAGATGCTTAGAAAAATTGGTGAAGTTTAAAATAAATACTAATTTCCTTTATACACATTACTGTCAGGAAACAGTTGAGGACTCAAGTGCAGGTACTCAGTGGTTTTATTAAACGTAGCAAACAAGACAGTAATCGAAACGTGCAGTCAAAAAACAGGAAAGGGTCAGGCGATGAGCAAACAACCTAAATCAGAGCAGACAGGACCAAAATCCAGAAACTAGATCAAACCAGAAAGACACCAGAACAAAATGCTTGGTAACGACTGGCACAAAAGTACATAAAGCATAAACTTTGCAATATGCATGTGAAAAGTCCTTTTAAACTGTGAATGTGATAGTGAAGGTGATTGAGACAAGTGTACGTGTTAAGTAATCAGTTAAGTTCCAGTTGCTGATTCTGTACAATTACATATAATGGGGGAAATAAGTATTGAACGTGTCAACTTTTTTTTCAGTAAATATATTTCCAATGAAGCTATTCATATCAAATTTTCACCAGACATCAGTATTAACTCAAGAAATCCACACATATAAAGAATTCACAACATTAAAGCTCATAAATAATGTTATGTGTGATAAAGTGGAAGGACACAGGAAAAAAGTACTGAACACAGTAAGAAAAAGCAGTTCTCCAAGGCAAGGTAAGGCAAGGAACCAGCTGAAATCCGTAGGTAGTTAGAAAGTAATTATATCCCCTATCTGTGTGAACTAATATCAGCTGGGTTAGTAAATTGATGCTCTATAAAAAGGCTTTTCATTACCAAGGTGTCACAAAAGAAAGGTCTCATGATGGGTGGATTTCTTGAGTTAATAAGAAAGTCTGGTGAAAATGTCATGTGAATAACCTCATTTGAAAGATATTTACTGAAAAAAATGTTGATGCGTTTAGTGCATATTTCCCCCACTATATATGCTGTTCTGCATCACACCAAACATTCATTGATTATAGTCCTTACAGCAGCACACAGCATAGTTTTTTATTCCTTACTTAATCACTTGCGATTACACATACATTTACCACAGTAATTCTGTACAATTTTATATTTGTATCTTGTGGCTATCCACAAACAAATACGACACTAGCTAATATGAGTCAGTATTAACACACTTTATTTTCATATTGTATTTTACTGAATGTCAAGCATGCAGTTGTTTGAAATGAAATTGAATTTAACAAATCCAATCACTACTCTGACAGTAATAGGAATATCCTATAACTTCATAACCATCAGTTTCACAGTATTATGTATAACTCACTAAACTGAACAGTTTTATTTCCCAGCTGTTGGTGTGTCTGTGTAGCCACTCACTTTTCAGCTGAGCTGTCAGGCTCTATAAATCGGATCACTGGAGGTGCGGATAGCGTCTCAGTGGCGAATATTCCCCCCTGCAGCTGAACTCCGAAGCCACTGAGAGGATCTCCTGTTAGAGTGACCTCGCTGGACTCTGTATGAACTATCTGACCTCCAGGACCCACTGAACTTGAGGCTAGAGATGCTGCTAAAAAAAAAAAAAAAGGAGAGCATGAAAACTCTAGTTATAAGTATGACTGATTTCTGGGTTGGTAACTGGTCCAAAAATAAATACATTAATTAAATAAAGTAATAAATACATTTTCGTGTGTCCTGAATCATATTAATATTTTCTTTATATTTTATTGACATTGAACTTTTGAAGTGGCCATTACAGATTAAAAAAAATATATCTGTCAACTAAACATTACAACACTTTATATTATATTGCACTGACATTTTTCTCTGAAGCTACAAACTCTCTAGAAAGAAATCAGAGGGAAGAACTCTTAACTCATAACTCTGTAACTGTTATCTCATTAAGACACCACAGACACACACACAGACACACACACACAGACACACACTCACACACACACACACACACACACACACACACACATACACAGACTAAGAAACTTACATGAGCTCTTGTGCTCTTTTTTCCTCTGTCTCCTCTTGAGCATGGAGTTGCGGGGGCTCATGGGATGGGGAGTGCGGGGCAGAGTGCTGGATGACTGACTCGTCATGCCTGATGTAGTGGTGGAGGCGGGGGAGAAATTAGTGCAGACTACAGCTATTAAAGGAGACAGCGAGAGAGAGAGAGAGAGAGAGAGAGAGAAAGAAAGAGAGACAGAGAGAGAGACAGAGAAAGAGAGACAGAGAGAGAGCGAGTGAGAGAGAGAGAGAGAGAAAGTTTCAGAATTTCAGATCGCGATAGACTGAATTTTATTGTTGTAATTCGTGTATATTTTCCCCTCACAATTGGATTCCTGCTGAAAACCCCCCGGCAGAAACCATCAAAGAACTTCTAATGGTTTCAACTACAAATACCATTACAGACCATCAGCTAACCATTAAAACCATTAACATTACTGGTCCTTAATGGTATCCACTAGACATAACATGCCACCAACAGAAGGCAACAAATCACCAGCAGAGACCAATAGGGACCATTACAGTTTCCACAAAAACCAATACAATTCCCATTATGACCATTACAAATTCTGTGAGAGTTTCTATTGTTTTTTTCAGTAGGGATGCACTGTTGACTTCTTGAATCTGATTGGTCAATAGGTGTTATCTATAATAGCACAACTCTCCCAGAAGTCTTCCAGAAATGAAAATCACAAGTTTATATTAATGTGCTCATTCTAATACATTACTGATTCAATAGTATCAACATACACAGGGCCTTGTATAGTAGATGCTCCATATAGTCTGAAAGCAAACAATGATAAACAGATACAAAACAAAGAAAAAACAAACAAACAAACAAACAAAAAAAACCCACACTGAAGTATTGGTGATATGGTGAACCTTTTTGTATGAAAATGTATATTTAACATTTATGGAAGGAGTCTCCCATGTCAGTGCTTTTATCTAAGGCTGTTTCTTGTATCTAAGTTTTCTAACACAGGAAAGTCCAAGGACATAGGATGTTGAGCTTTTTTGTCTCATCTTAAAGAATGTCAAGTTATAAATGTTTGTAGCTATTTATAGCTATTACAATGTAAGCAACTTGTTGTATTAACATTTCACAAACTTATACGTAACTATAAACTGCTAAAACAAGTGTATCATTTGTTAATTAACTAAATATTCCATTTGTGTGCAAATATGCTGTCGTTTATTGCCAATTATTTTTCTATAAAAGCACTCATGTTTTATTACTTATTTATTAAACAGAGTGAACTAAACAGATTTATAATTATTTCTCTGAATTAGTGCTTCGCTATCACAGTAATAACCTCCATATTGAACAATTTAGAGCTTTTGCAACATCAACATATCTTCAAATTATGAGGCATGGTTTCACAAATTCAGTGTGTCTAGCTAATGAATCAGAAGGAATAAATTTAAGTACTCAACCTGCAATGATACCATTGTGTGTGTTATTTGCAGCATGTTCTTTTGCACATATTTACATTTGCAGTAGTCCTGAGTGCTGGACGCATTGCTCGAGGTGGACATCCATGTGGAAGTCTTACAGTGAGTAGTATGCTGAGAATGGCAGTAGTTCAAACACGGGTCCCAAGAATGTGGGTGGTCGCTTTTCTGGACTTTCACTGCACACACACATGCATCACCATTACTATCACACATCCAGCTGAAATTTAAGTAGGCACTGCTGCTATTCATCAACGCATAAAACGTTACTCAGCTGTTCTTTGACCCGACCAAAACGGCTAATTTTTCGCATGTGAATAATGTCCCAATGACATTTTAATACTCACCATCACTACTGGCAACTTTCTGACAGCACGCCGGAGATGGCTGTTAGTTGTCTTCTAAATGTCATGCTCGGTAATTCATTCTTGCATAATGTGTTTTCAAAACTCAACAACAACAAATAATGTTGTTGTTTTTTTTAAAACAGCAACTAGCTGAGATGACCCATTAAAATGTTGTGCACAACAAAATTGAATATTATCCCACTAATAGGGTTCGCTGCATTTAGAGCATAAACCAGTGTAGCTAAAAAGGTAGTCATATTGTTTGGGTTCATTAATATTCCCCTTGGTAATAATCCCCCACAAAAACGCTTAAAACGCTTCGTTTGGCGTCCCGGAGGCCAGCTAAAGCCGTATTTGAATGATAATCTCCATTCTGAAACACTGGTGTGGAAAAAAATGAATGCTTCTGCAAAACAACGAGGAAGCTCATTTGGATCGGGTTAATGGTGTCCTTCTTGCTAGAGGCAGGATGAATAAATTTGTGTGTGGGTGTGTGTGGTCTGTCAAGTATGCTTATGTTCGTTGCTCTGGGCTTTAGCATCTCATCCAACCTTCTTCCAAACAACGTATGTTGCACAAGACAAGATCATTTTATATGTGCCTGACAGCTTCAAACCATATGGCTTTTATAAAATCTTGTTCATTGAGAATCATGACATCCACATAGCATTATGATAAAATCACGATGGTTATTATAAGAGTGCTTTAACACCAATTCCTTAATGGCTCAGTACACAGCTTTTGCAAAATTAGAGACTTCCTGTTATATTGTTATAATGTTTACTTTGACAGAAATTGAGAGCTACAAATGTGAGATTGGGTGAAAGGGGCAGGGCTCCCAGGATATTGTTGTTACTCCAATTTTAAAATGTAACGTTTCTACACAAAATGCATGAAGTTTTCTGGTCTACATGTCTCGCAAATTGCCTCCTGCCATTTTGCTAGGGTTAGATTAACTGAGGGCAAGTTATGAGGAGAAAACAATATTTAAATGAGGGTTTTTTTTCAGATATCAGTGAGATCTCCTGGAAGAGTAAACAGAAACAAGTTTAATGTGATCTCTTCACATAGTGAATTGTCATGCTTTGATCAAGGTGTTTAGGTCCATGCTTTAGAGAAACGGACATACACCTAATCAATTCAGTTTACAATCATATATTGGCTCCTCCAGCACCACAAAGTTTGCAAAATATCTGATTTGTTATTTAGTGCAAGATGAATTTTACTGTCTTTGCTTCACAGATTATTTAAATTATAATACTCAGAGGCTTTGGTCCAATACATGATTTACATGAGTTAATAATAATTTCAATCACCATTCAGGGTTGATTGGTTGATGTTTGGCTGACATTTGGGGTGGCAGTCATAACATGTGGCCCCCGTGTGCTTTCTGTGGCCTGAGATATGCTGCCGTTGCTCTACGTACATACTATGTAGCCAATAATTCATGGACACCTGACCATCACATCGATATGTGATTGTTCCTCACTCTGTTGTGACAAAGATGGAAGCACACAATAGTCTACAATTTTTTGTTGCTGTGGCATTAAGATTTTCCTCCACTGGAACTAAAGAGCCCAAACCTGTTCCTGCTTGACAATGCCCCTGTGCACAAAGCAAAGTCAATGAAGACATGTGTTGCCAAAGAAGTGAAAGAAGTCAATAGAGCTTCATAGAGCCCTGACCTCAACACCACCGAACACCTCTAGGATGAACTGGAACACCAACTATGCACCAGGCCTCCTTGCATGAGATGTTCAGCATGCACATATGAGTGTGATGGTCATGTGTCCAAATTTTTTGGGCATATAGTGTATTTTCAGTTTAGAACGTATGCTTATTCAATTCCCACTAATAATATTGTATCCTTATCTTTTAGTATTCACTTAAACAAACTGAGAAAATGAAGATAAAAGTGCAATTTTGTCTTATAACAACAAAGAGTTTATATCAGTGCAGGTATCTTTTCTCATCACGTCTACAGTAGAAAAAACTGAACTAAAATGAGGGTTTAAAATACACATGCTTGCCACTGGGATGATATCCTCAAGGGTTTTTTGTACCATCAGTTCAAGGAACATAACTGTAGCACATCTTTGCATCTTTGATGAGATTAGGGACTGCTATTGAACTTGTAAGGGAACATGTGCCAATTTTTACTTTTAAAACGAGATAAAACGAGAGTGGGTGTTGCTATAGGAAAGTGATCCACAAAGCTGATTGCTTTCTTGTAACTGTATAACTCAGTCACTACTCTTATACCAAAGCAATTTGCCAAAACTAACATATTTTAATGAAGGACATCATTTTTATTATTATTTTTTTATTTTTTAAATAACATTTCATTATAGTGGTGCTTGAAAGTTTCAGAACCCTTTGGAATGTTCTCTCTCTCTCTCTCTCTCTCTCTCTCTCT
>JAOUWY010000001.1:20573687-20588822 GCA_025728095.1 Prietella phreatophila | reverse complement strand
CACTTAGACATTCAACATCAGTAGGAAAATGCCACATGTCAAGCAAAGACACAATACTAAACTTCCTACCGGCTGGAGGCAGCTCATACTCCACTTCCAGCACTACACGCTCGCCCACGTTCTTCAGCAGGATGATGATCTCATCATGACGCAGCTTAGTCAGATTGATGCCATTCACTGACTTTATATAGTCACCAACATTCAGCTGGTCACTCCTGGAGCACAGTTTTAGTAGGATTTGATCCATTATTGAGAATAATACAGTGTAGACAATGCTGGTATCTGTTATTTAACTTCAAAACTATTTTAATAAGGTAGGTCTTCCGGTTGAGTGAGTAAGACCTTTATCAGAACAGATATTGTCATTTTCTGTTGAATGGTAAATCAATCTTCCAGAGTGAGAATTTTTTATCCGCTATTCAACAAGCCACAGGAAGTAAACATATGCTCATTTAGATGCAAATTAGCGAAATGAACACTTTTTATTCACACTGTCCTTTGGGCTTGCATGACCTAGCATAGTGATGCTTCATCAAAATGTGTTAGTAACCCAGTAGCATGCCATTTTCCTTCTTTCAAAGCCATATGGAATAGGGAACCACAAAACAACACAATCCTAATCACTGAATCCATTTCTGTTTCATTTACTTCACTCAGAAAGCTATTCATATCCTAACAACATTGATAATGCTGAGGATTCTGTATATAAACAAATAAAAGAAACAGAATAATGGTATTTTCCCCCCATTTTATCACATACGGTGCTTTAACTGATTTCTGATCAAATACATTACTATTCATTATTTACCTTTTTGCCTAAATGTATTGCTAAAGATGCACATTTGGATGATTATGATATTCCTGATGGTTAAATTAAATTTGTGGCAAAAAAAAACAAAAACAAACAAAAAAAACCAGGTAGGAATGAGTATAGACAGAAATATATAAGAATGGACAGATAGGGAGATGTTTGCACAAATAGGAGTGAGGAAAGAAAGATAGGGATGACTTTAGATAGAAAGGGACAATTATAGGAACACAGCAACAAGTACAGGTAGCCAGCAATGAGTACAGACAGACAAGGATGACTACAGACAAAAAGGGACAAATATATTCAAATACGGAGAAATATATTCAAATATGGAAGAATTTAGACTGTAGGCACAAACATAGACAAAAGATGAGTTATAGGGACATATAGGGATGAGTATCAACAGACAGGAAAAGGTATAGGCAGATAAGGATGGCTATAGACAGACAGGGACTTGTGTACACAGACAGGGGTGAGTATTCACAAAGAGACGAGTATCAGATAAATAAAACAAGTATAGACAAATAAAGACAGTATAGACAAATTGGGACCTTATAGAGAGACAGTTGACCATAGACAGATAAGGATTAGTACTGACAGATAGGAACGAGTATAGACATATAAGGACACGTACTGACAGACAGGGTTTAGTATAGACATATGGAGATCAGAATAGACAGACAGGGATAAGTATTGACAGATACAAATGAGTATAGTTAGATGGGGATGAGTATAGACAGACAGGGATGAGTATTGACAGATACAGATGATTATAGACAGATGGGGATGAGTACAGACAGACAGGGATAAGTATAAATAAATGTGGATGAGTACAGACAGATAGCATTTAGTAGAGGTTAATACATGTTTTCCTTTAAGGTCAGGAAAATACTCCTTCTTGCATTTATGCTAATGGGTATCTAGGAACATCCTCATTTCTGTTCTACATGACCCACTCCTGAAGGTTTCATTTATGCTAATTTATTTAAGTGTTAATTCAACACTGTCTGAGTTAACTGAATTTTGTGGATACTATCACTAATTTTACTGTATGTGCATGCATATGTGTGTGTGTGTGTGTGTGTGTGTGTGTGTGTGTGTGTGTGTATGTGTGTCCACCTGGCTGCTAGGCCTCCTGGTCTGAGGTTGGAGACACAAGGTTTTCCATCTTTGTCTGTTCCTCCTGAGATGGTGAGGCCCAGTGTGCTGCCCTCCTTCTTAATCAGCTCCACAAGTGTCACCCCCCGCAGCTCTTCTGCCCAAAAACACAGGAGCCAAAGAGACAGCCCAGGCCAAAAACTTGGAGTCAACAACACAATAATAATACACTGACCCCATAATAACACTGCCACTGATGTTTTATTACAAGCAAGCACCAGGACTGTCTACAGAACAGCAGGCTATTTACAGTCATTAACCTTTACCGGCTTTTCGAATGTAGGCTTCAGATAAAAATGTAGAGAAGAACAAAAATATGTGAACTGTGCTCACGTTTAAAGCTTATGTACCATAGCACTGTCAGAATTTAAAAAATGCCGAGATGCGTCATGTGACGTCAACACAATGTGCATTCAGACAAAGCCCTTTTTGATTCATGTGCGTCAAACATGAGTACAGCTGAAAGGTCTGATTGACCAACAATCATCAGCCGTGCAAAACAATATGGTGCAATTTCAATTTCACCAATTCAAGCAAAAAAAAAAAAAGCATAAAATCTCCACAAGTTGCATTGCAATTTGTTTAAAAAGACACAGCAGAATCAAGCATTGTTGGTTGCAACAATCACAAAAAAAATACAACTTGAAAAACCTCTACAGACTGCAAGGAAAATCAGTGCTAATGAAATCTTTGTAAATCTGGAAGAACCTTTTAGTTCAGTTTGGCCTTAAACACCATTTCAATGGCAACACGTTCCCATTTGGAGTTCGAGGTAAAAGGTCTTCAATGGTCAAAAGTTTCAACACAAGCCATGGTTGAAGCCATGGCTTTTGTACAATATTGTGTATGCTGAAAACTATAGGCATTTATGAATTCCAACAAGTGAAATTGCTCTGTTTTGAGAGTAAGCTTTTAATTAGCAGCAAGCTCTATTAAAGATTTGCTTTCAAACAGAGACCTGATCTTGTTCAATCAGTAACGCCTATTTACAACTAATTACTTATGATTATAGAGGCAATAAGTCTACCAACCAGCACTCCCGAAAAGTAATTTCCTCTTAAAAAGACACTCAATATTTCTAGACACGATAAGCCACAGACTCAAATCCTACCATTTGCATTTGAGAGTAATTAACATAAGCCATTGATTATTATTGGAAGACTGTTTCAAAAGCTTGAAAGAAAAATGTGATTGCTTTTACCTTGTGTGTTTAACCATAGAATGAACAACTCATTAAACAAAACCAATTACGTATGCAATGCATGTGCATGCTCACTTCACCACGCTTTAAATATTAACATTACATCTTCTCCAAAACTTAAAACATGAAAGGGAGCTGAGCAATCCTTGCCCATTTACACTCAGGTTAAAAATGATTACGAAGTCTAATGCTTCATTAAATATTTATTGCTGGCAACCATTTTTAACACAACCAAATGCATTTAATCAAGTGTTATTTAAGATTTTGATGATTTGTAGAGGCTTTGTGGCTCTTACAGTTTGTACTCTTATGTCAGTTGCAAAGTAGTGGCTATACAATATAAAGCAGCATTGAACAAATGACCAATATGGTGTCTTATTTTCATTATCTTATTATATATATGCAATTAATGGACCGTTCTATGAAATAAAGTCAAAGCGAAGCAATTTAAAACCCTTTATGTTTTATTGTCGACTCATGATAAGAGATGATCAACTGCTCGTGTAATTGGTTAGCATTGAGCTGAGCTGAAATATGCCTTCTTCTGTTCAGTGTGCTAAAGAAATTTATATATATATATATATATATATATATATATATATATATATAAACTTCCAGAAATGCTGTGAGAAAGCTGCCAGTGGCATGCATTAAATCCCCAAAGCTCTAAATCACAAACAAGCAACTAAACCAATGTGGCAGGAAGAGTGCAGAAATCCTCACGGCATTACGGATAAACATGTCTTCAAAGATCAAAAAGAAAGAAGGAAACAGGGCAGGAATAACACTATATCATGAGAGTATGAGAGAGAGAGAGAGACAGACAGACAGACAGGGTGTACCTGGGATGCTCTGTCTTCTGGAGACAAGGGAACTGTCAGGACCTGTAGATTCCTTGTTGCCTTTGGAGTAAGGCCCGTCATCTGAGAAGAAAAGAGACACATACATGTTACAAGCTCAGAACTGCAGAACTGTTTTTTTTTGTTGTGAGATAATAATAATAATAATAATAATAATAATAATAATAATAATAATAATAATAATAATAATTTGTTATGCTTCTTCTTCTTCTTCTTCTTCTTCTTATTATTATTATTATTACATAGCATTTAATTTATATAAAAAAATCTAAAACTAAGTCGCTTTACAATTTTGGAAAAGAAACACACATAAACTAGTTGCAGATCTGCACAAACGACACACAACAGAGGGCTCAGAAACCCTGAGCCCACTAACAACTAATTCACCATGCCTTCTGCCATCAATTCAAGTAAATGTTATCTGACACTGCAATATATCCACAAGGAGCGGTGGACACGCTTTACTAATGGAAGATAAGAGCCAGTGGAAATCCACTGCTCATGCACTGCTCAGTCTGGCGCTCCTCCACCACCACTGGAAACCAGCAGATAAATTCAATGAATTATCAAAAACATTCATGTGTATATCACATACTAAATAGTTTATGATCTTCAAATGAAATGCAACATAAAACAAAGGCAACCTGAGTAAACACACAATACAGATTTTATTTATTTATTTAAGCAACAAAAAGTTCACCAAATACCGAATTGCCTGCTTAAACTTTAAACTTAAACTCTGGTTTAGCAGTAATAACTGCAAACACACGCTTTCACTTACTTCTAGGACTAGGAATTATTTTGGATCATTGCTTTGGATCATTGTCTTGCTGCATACTCCAGATGCACTCGAGTTTCATCTTACAGACTGAAGACCGGACATTCTCCTTAAGGATTTAATTATTGCAAGTTGCCCAGGCCATGAAGCAGCAAAGCATCCCCACTTCATCATACCACCATGTTTGACCATAGATATGATGTTCTTTTTTGTGAAATTCTGTGTTTGGTTTATGCCAGGTGTAACAGGACCCCTATCTTCCAACACTGATTTACATTTATACATTTATTCACTTAGCAGACGCTTTTATCCAAAGCGACTTACAAATGAGAATCTGATACAGAGGTAAAACAGACAACTAAAGTTTTTTGGTAGTCAAACATCGTATACAACTGCCACTGTAAAATCACAACATTTACACCTAGGTTAAAAATAAATAAATAAATACTTCTAATTATCAATGCCCTGAGTGGTTACTTTCATATAAGCCATTAACCACTACAGTTGTTACAAATATTTTCAGTGCTGAACACGGGCACCCCAAAAACTGGTGGAAATGGCCTCTGGTAAAAATAATAATAATAATAAAAAAAGAACTAATTCGTCCGTGACCTTCTCATGCTACACAATGTAGTTAGCACTATAGTTAGTCGTGTGCATGTGAATATGGATAATCCACCAGACTGCAGTGTGGAAGTTGAAAATAAAATCCCATGGCTCTACTTCACTGTTTCCGTATACTGGAGTGTACAAAATGAAGTGTCAATTTTGCCTCCCTTGAAACAATGGACATTGTCTAACTTGAAAAACCATGTTGAGGTATGTTTCACTAATTTGCTTACATATATGAGTGTTATTTTCTCAGTTTTTGAGTCATTTCTGATTATTATATGGACTTGTGCCTCTTTTCTCACCATTATCTATGGTTATAAAATCATAATACCATAAAAATAACAATAAATTCAGAACTGTAACAAAACAGGTTATCTCAGCACACAAATAGTTTACTAGTGAAGTTATATGCTTTACAAATGACACCATGTTTAACAGCTTGTCATAGAATATATTAGACGGTAGATCTGAAT
Organism: Prietella phreatophila; assembly: GCA_025728095.1. Classification (NCBI taxonomy): domain Eukaryota; kingdom Metazoa; phylum Chordata; class Actinopteri; order Siluriformes; family Ictaluridae; genus Prietella; species Prietella phreatophila. Next base: position 20,582,929 of record JAOUWY010000001.1, on the reverse strand, counting down.
GCTACCACGCTGTTCTCACATCTCTGAATCTCTACTACACGCCTCAAAACACCTTTTAATTAAGCCATGCTCCGGATACTTGCTAAGGCTAATGTAAATGTTATTCTGCTGACGATAAAGTGATGTGCAAGTGACTGAGCCTGCAAAACCATTTGATTAGTTCAGGAAAGGTCAAAGACTCAAAGCTTTAAACTAATGAACGGGCTTACATTGCATAATAAGGACTCAGTATTCAAGCACACATTCTGTTTGTGATGTATGTGTGTGAAAGCTATTACTGACACAGCTCAACAAACAGATTAGCGACCGGAACTAACGTGTCTTGTCGTGCTACTTCACACCACAGAGACTCAGTTATATCAAATCTCACAACGATGAGAGGCTTCATTTTAATGAACATTTTTTCAAAGTAGCGCTGAATTAAGACGAAGAGAAAAAGACATACGTGCTTTGGCCAGACTTCCTGATTCATTCAGACAGCTCAATTTGTAGCCACTATCCTGGCAACAGATGGCACAAAATGGGAGTTCACCAAGGATGGGACACTAGTCCATCATATTGCACCATACACACACATTCACATACTCATTCACACCCAGTAACCGCCAGCATGTTTTTGGGAGGTGTGAGGAACCTAGAGAAAACAGAGGAAACCCATGCAGACAATCCACACAGGGAGAACATACAAAAATCCACACAGACAGCAACCCTAGCTCAGACTGAACTACTAGTGTAGTTCTGAATATGTTTCCCCAAATATGTGCCCTTCTTATCCATAGCACTGAATAACTGCCTTATGCACCCACATGCCACATTAGGAACAGCTGCTCAAGAGCTTCAACTTATGTTCACATGTTCAAACATCAGAATGGGGAAAAAGTGATCTCAGTGACTACACAAAATGGTAGGTTGTTAAATGGTCGATAAGAGACCAGAGGAGAGTGGCCAGACAGGTTTAAGATCACAAGAAGGCTACGGTAATCTAAATAACCACACTTTATAACCATGGTAAGCAGAAAAGCATCTCAAATCTGAGATCTGTGCCATACAGATAGTAGGGTCAGAATTTGGCATTAACCATAGGAGTACATGGATCCAACATGCCTTGTTTAAGCAGTGCTGGTGGTGTAATGGAGGTGGACACAGTGGCGTAGCATGTTTGCCTTCTTACACACCGTTGGAGGTTCAAATTCGAGTTTGCATGTTCTCCCCGTCCTTAGGATGTCCTCTGGGTACTCAGGATGTATCCCCCAGTCCAAAGACATGCGTTGTAGGCTGATTGGCATTTCTAAATTGTCCGTAGTGTGTGAAAGTGTGTGCGATTGTGCCCTGCAATGGGTTGGCACCTAGAGTTCCCTTGGATAGGCTCCAGGTAACCAACAACCCTGTGTAAGATAAGCAGTATGGAAAATGTATGAATGGAGGGTAGTATAATGGTGTGGGGAATGTTTTCTTGGACTTGGCACACACTGGGTTCCTTAATACCCGTATAACAATACAGTATTTCACAAAGCACAAGCAATGTCAAACTGCTTCCAAGAACTTGACAATGAGCCAAAGCATAGGAGTAAATCCTAGTCCTAGAAGTAGATGAAAGACTGATCTCCAGTTATTGGACGCGTTTGGTTGCAGTTATTTCTGCTAAAGGTGGCACAATCAGATTTTCGGTTTAAAGGGGAAATTAGTGTTTCACATTGGTGATAGGTGTTGGATAACTTTTTAGCTTCAATAAAAAAAATAAATAAATAAAGGCTGTATTGTGTGTTTACTCAGGGTGCCTTTGTTTATTTTGTTTTTTAATGCATCATTAATGCGCATGCCTTAAAAATGCAAATACCCTAATCTCCAAAATCACTGACCATGTTCAAAGATAAAAGGAAATAAAAATAGAACCTCATGCAAGGACTTTTGCAATACAATATTAACATACAAAATCATAGTAACCATAGTAATCATGAATCATTTTCATCTTTGTAATAAAAAAATTATATTTTTTTGTCGATGTGCCTCAATGTGCTGCCTGAAAATGTGGACTCTACTGTGGAGTACATGTACCACTGTTCTACTGGGTTCCGGTTATTGGTCTAAACACATTCACGCATTTCAGTGGTGTTATGATTTCTCTTCATTTAGACTTTCACCTTAATTACCCGACATTATCAGCGCTGAACAGAAAGAGCTCGTGTCAGGGAAGAGGACTGCACCATGTGTGATGGACAAAAAGCAAACAGAATGTAAACTCAGCCTTCACACTTCAGCTTAAGATTTCACACACAGATATATATACACACATACACAAAGGACCACTACCAGCTGCTCATAGGTCACATGCAACTGAGAATCACACGCCTACAAAAGGTTCCATGCATTCGACATAATTATCATACTGCATATAGCCGGTTCAACATTGCTAAAAAGAAAATTCTACCATAAAATCCTTTACCATAATAAACATTGCTTATGTCAATGAATGATATGGATTTTCTTTTGTCAAAAAACAAAAACAAAGAGACCACAGTCCCAAACAGTTGGTGTCTATTGACTCACAAAACTATGGCTCCAAGGCAAAAAAATCACCTCAATAAAATTGGCATGAAGCTATCACAAGCAAACGCACATATTTCATTAAATGTATCCACTGCCAGTGAATTTTCAGTAGTTAGAATTTTATTCATGCTCAGTTTGACCATGGAAATGCAATGCAATTTTTTTCACAAGATTATACTAAACTAAATATAAGATTACCAAACCTATTTCTAGAACCGTTCTACTCATTTCAAGCTTCTAAATGTTAGAGGTTTTTAAACTATCATTTAAAAACGGCATTTTGTATTTACTCAGGTTGCCTTTGTTTTTATCTTAGATTTTGTTTTCATTTCTGAAACAACGTAGTATAAACACAATATAATTATATAAACACAAAAACAGAAGAAATCAGGGCAAATAATTTTTCACAGAACTGTATGTCCGCATTTTCTTCTCCACTCCGGGCAGGTACTAGTGACCAAAGTTTAGACCAAATAAGTGCCTTACTGTATAGTCAGCAAACCTTTTGAAATAATTTGATTAAAAAAAGGGTGGGGAGAGAAATCTAGTGTGATTTATAACAGGTTACAATGACAACCAAGCTGTAACCAGTTTTAGACATGGATTAAGTGGGGTATCTGTGGGGCTGACGTAATTTAACTCTAGGAAGTGTGAAAAGGGAGCATTCAACAAGCAAATGATGAAAGCATAAAGCAGTGACATGAGGCGCATCAGGAAACTGATATGCCGCCATGTTTTGAATCATCTGCAAAAGGTTTCATAGTGCAAGCATCAAATAGTAGTCAAACCATGAGACAAGTGCCCGGACAAAGAGCATGAGCTGATCTTCCTCATGAACCACTTCAATGCCCAAAAATATAAATAAGATAAGAAGCTTGATTTGTTGGTTGCCAGCTGACTCTGGTGTGACCTTGTGTTTGGACCTTGGGTTTCTGTCTAAAGTCATATCACCCACTTTTGTTAACCAATATGTTGACCCTGTAGGGTTCCATGACAGGGAACTAGTAGAGTATTCCTTACAGTATGCCCCCTACGCTACTGTTTTGACTGGAATGTGGTAATAAGATCATCAGATCAACTGTTTGTAAGTCAAGGAGGCTACTGGATGGTGCACTGGTCCCCTGGATGGTGGGCATGATCACTTCAGCCTCTAGGTGGACCAGACACACAGCTCCTACTGTGACAATCCTCCACATGGTGATTCCTTGTGATTCCAAAAATGCCACTGTCTGCAAAATAACAACTTTGTCTGTCAGCAAATTTCTGCAAGCTGACCGTCGGCCCATTGTGTTCCATCCTACCTCCCTCCTGATAAAAGGTCTAATACAATCTTGGGCCTTGGACTGCCACCATTTTTTTATCACAAATTGAGAAAAGGGAAGTAACAACCTGCCAATAAACTTCAGAATGCAGACTGAGGTAGGCACTGAGATATTAGCTCTATTACTTTCCTCATGAAGAACTGACGACCTCTTATAGCAATTAAGCAACTCTGAAATAACACAGGCAAGCAATCAATATTACACAGAACTAATTAAAAGCTTTGGACAGAAAACATTAATCTGTAAGTCTGGATATCACACAGGGACATAGAATAATGTGTAAAGGGACAACGGACAATTGGAAAAGGGAGCCAGGATAGAGGGATTAAGTATCATGTAGGCCATGGACTTTGTCTGAACTAAACAACTGTCTTAGAAATGCCAATATGCACAATACACAAATCCCAAGCCTGGTTATCACCTTGTATAAACCTTGCATTCCAAACTAATAAAATGGAAATGAATATAAACAAATCTATACACTGAAGCAGTCTACACACCATCTGAAACAATTCTTTAAAATAAAGGTATTGCTCCTATTTTTTGGTCTGCAATATGCCTTACTGCAGCACTGAAGCAATTTACTGCAAAATACGTGGTGATTATGTTCATTATTGGCCGACTACGACTTCTGAAAAGCACGCAGTTATACCAAGTGCACTTTCCCAAACTACCCCCCCTGAATCGCATAGTAAAACAAGCAACACGGCATCTGGAAAACAAGCTGCAATTAGTGTAATAAGTAGTTCCCAATTGCTAGATGAATTAAATGGGAGATTCGTCACAGGCAAGACATAAAGGGGAGGATGGATCACTTGGCTGTGTTGAACAATGTGCCCTAGTGTTGTGTGTGGGAGGAAGAGAAAGGTGACAACTGGTAAAATTGCTGGTTGTTCATCTCAATGGTGATACACAAAAAGGTAGATTGTTATGTGACATGTTGGTGTGGTAAAAAGAAATCAAAATGCAAATGTGAAAAATAGGCGAAAAAAACATCCACCATACTATCAAGTAGCCTGAGATAGTAAAAATTGATTTACTATGGCTAGTGAAAATACTAAAAAGGTAAAATTTCACCCAGACATCCATTTTCTGTACTGCTTATCCTTACTGAGTCATGGGGAACCTGGAGCCTATCCCAGGGGGTATGGGGCACAAGGCAAGGGACAAGGCAGGGGACACCCTGGATGGGGTGCCAGTCCATCACAGGGCACAATCATCATACACTTCGGACACTTTTGGACATGCCAATCAACCATGCATGTCTTTGGACTGGGGGAGGAAATCCGAGTACCCAGAGGAAACCCCCGAAGCATGGGTAGAACATGCAAACTCTAATTAATTAACTAATTAAATGCAGCTTTCTCCATTTGTATTCTTTGGGGCAACCACATTTTAAAATTTTATAACTTTTCCTCTAGCTGAGATACATACAAAAGAGAAGTATATCTCAGTTTATCTGGCGTTTTCAGAACTATATAGCAGAAGAACAATTTCCAATCTTCAACTGTCCAGTACCAGTGAACCTGTACCCACTGTAGCCTCAGATTCTTGTTTTTGGCTGACAGGAGTGGCACCCGATGTGGTATTCGATCTGCCTCAAATTATATATTATGCATTCTGAGATGCTTTCTGCTAACCAAGGTTGTAACCAATGTATTTCTGCAGAACTGCTACTCACTTATTGTTTTTTGTATCATTTGGCAGGCATCAACAATCACACCATGGTGTGGTCACTTAGATTACATTTTTCCCCATACTGATTGACGTTGTGAGCATGAAGCTCTTGGAGTTGTACAGGTGTTCCTAATAAATTGAACAGTGAGTATACTGTATATAGTAAAATTGTCATTTAGCCAAAATAAAATAAAATAAAATAATGTCACATGCTGTGACAAATAAAAAACATTTAGGACACATGTAACAATAAAACAGAATTTGAAGTATTTACATGTATATTTACTTGTCCTTAAAAATTACTGGAAAATTCCAGTAAAATCTGAACACTGAAAATCACCTCTAGGTATATACACTACAGCATGTTTATCGGCACAAATTTCTGACACACTACTTTGCTCAACACTCTTTCTCTCTCTTTCTTTCTCTTTCTCCCAGAGGGAGAACATTAGACGGAGCGCTGTAGCATGACTCCTGCTTCTGTTCCTCTTATATGCACCAGAGCCTCCCAAATCCCTCTGCAAATCCCAGCGAGATAACTTGATCTGTCGTATTGACTTGAAATCACCATGCAATCTGGCACAATTCCAAAACAAATCACCAAGGCATTCCCTTATGTGCGATTTAAAACTTTATCAATACCTTAATGGATAGGGGCTTGGTTTTCCAAAAGTACTGTAGTGCTAAGATGAGTGTAAGATAAGGGAAAACACTAACACTAACTTCCTTTATGAGATAAATGTATAAAACAAATAATCATTCAGAACCTCTCATTTCCTTTACCACACACAAAGCAATAGAAGTTAAACGAAAGAAACATTACAGAGTGTATAGCATGATTTGATATGATTGATACAATGGCAATGTGATACTAGGTGTCTTGTATTCTCTACGCTAATACACTAATTCAATGGTGTGCAAGTAGAACATTAAAACAGCTGCAACAGCTGAACAAGAAATATGCCACAGTGAGCCATGATGATTTGATAGTGTAGAAGTGGAAAACCTGGTGCACATACACATATAAAAAGGGGGGAGGGGTTACTACTTGGTATTACAACCAAGGTACAAATAAAGAAAATGTACCAACAAGGGTATAGGTTACTCCTTAAGGTATATTATTCCCTGTAGGTTTCCTCTAAGGAAAAAAAAAAAAAAAAAAGTGTAAACAATTTTTTTTTGTTTAAACCACATCATCTCTCAACGCAGTACGTGAAAAAAAATATAGCAATATTTGTTACAATAACACACAAACTAATTATAGTACCACAATTCTAATAGCTACTTATTCATATCTCTAGTGCAGGATACAGTAAAATGCACACTGTGTTCACACGCTTCAAAAGGCGACAGCAAATTAAAGAAGTGTGACGCTCACCAAAGCTGCTCTTTACTTCTCTCCGCAGTCCACACAACATGTTGGAGCGTGGTCCTCACACACACACACACACACACACACACACACACACACACACACACAAACAGACACACACATACACACACTTCCATGCACACAAAGACCGAAGCGAAACTGTGTGTGCTGTACAGAGCAGACTCCTCTGTCAGAGTGAGGCTGTGTGTGCAGTGATACATACACACTCACACACACACACACACACACACATGCACGCATACGTGTTTAGCTAAGGTCTACGTAATCCATCTGAATGAACATCACTTTCTCACTGCAGCACCTTTTAGGTATCTGCTCCATTTGAGACTGCAGATGACATGACTAACCATAGCCATAGAAAGGAATTAATGTGTAATTAATTATTATATACTTATCAGATTATTTATCAGATTAATGTAATTAATCTATCTGTACACAAAAACTAAATTCAACACAAATCACTGGGACTTTAATGGTGGACAAGCTTTACTCTTGACCTACCTACTTTTGACCAATCCTGCATACTGCCGAAGACACTCTTGACCAACCCTAGCTACTCCCTTAAATACTCTTGACCAATCCTGCCCGCTTTCGCAAACATCTGTGACCAATCCTGCCCACTCCTGCAGACATGCTTGACCAATCCCGTTCACTCCTGTTGACATGTTTTACAAATCCCGACCGGTCCCACAGATACTCTTGACCAAGCCCAGCCACTGCCACAGACACTCTTGACCAATCCTGCCCACTTCTTCAGACAATCTTGACCAATCACAGCAACTACCGTAGATACTCGACCAATCCAGCCCACTTCCACAGACATCTGTGACCAATCCTGCCCAGTCCTGCAGACATTCTTGACCAATCCCATTCACTCCTGCTGATACTTTTCACAAATCTTGCGTGCTGCCATACAAACTCGACCAATCCTGCCTACTTCTGCAGACATTCTTGCCCAATCCCAGACACTCCCATAGACATTCTTGACCAATCCCATTCACTCCTGCTGATACTTTTCACAAATCTTGCGTGCTCCCATACAAACTCGACCAATCCTGCCTACTTCTACAGACACTCTTGCCCAATCCCAGACACTCCCATAGACTTTCTTGACCAATCCCTGTCACTCCAGTAGATAGTCTTGACCACTTCTGCACATATTTGTGTAGATATTCTTTACAAATCCTGCCTGCTCTCACAGACAATCTTGACGAATCACAGCCAATCCCGAAGATTCTCTTGACCAATCCTGCTCACTTCCGCAGACATTATTTCAAATCCTGAATGCTCCCACAGACATTCTTGACCAACCCCAGCCGCCCCCATGGACAATCTTGACCATCCCCAGCCGCCCCCAAGGACAATCTTGACTAATCCTTGGCCAGTTCCATTATTGCTTATCAATGTATTGTATAGTTTAGCTGTGCACAAAACATTTGTAGGAATCATTCTACCCAGGTGCTCAAAATGTTGAATAAGGATGAGATAAAACACTTGAGAAATGTTTTCAAATTGTTTTTTATTTAATCACGCAAGGTTTCTTATTTGAAACTGTATTATGCCTGTGCTGTCCTGTAGGCTATTTATGTTTCCTTCAGAAAAACACAGAACTTGCATTGTTTTGGCTGTTCTTCACTGTCCTTTCGAGTACATTCATATTTGGTTCATATGAAAGCGCCTCCTAGAGGAGACGCTTACAGTAATTCACCCAGTGCGAGAATCTACGCATGACGTCCTGATGAATAATAAATCTGGATTAGGTGTGTTAAAAAGCACATATGGTCAGTTGTCTACATACTTTTGGTCACATATTGTACATTTATAGATATTGTGCTTGTCCAAAATCCTGAATAATTAAGTCCAGCTATTGTATTGAACATATAAGACAAATCAATAAGAATGTTGAGATTGAACTGAATAAGGATGTTTAAGAACCATTTTAGGGAGCCATTTTTTTTCCTTTTCTTTTTTCTAGCTGTTCGGCAAAAAAAATAATTCCTATGTTTGGGCTAAAGAACTGACTATAAAGCATTTAGCACTGAAGCAGAGAGAAGTCTGCCTTCATCTCCAGCAGCTCCTCTGGCTCCTCTGGCCCCTTCTGAAGGTAGAGATGTCTCCATCAAACACACACAGACACACACAAACACAAACTTGCACCCCCACAGAGAAGCTCACTCTGATCTTCAGCCTAGTCCAGCCCTCACTCCTACTGGCACCCATCACCAATATCTCTCTCTCTCTTTCTTTCTTTCTCTCTCTCTCTCTCTCTCTCTCTCTCTCTCACACACACACACACACACACA
>JAOUWY010000001.1:20534087-20544998 GCA_025728095.1 Prietella phreatophila | reverse complement strand
AGCTGAGGGCAATACAGACACACGTGACATGACAACCAATGACAGGACGGGGAGGAGACATGACATAAACAATAACACATACACGTGTTGATACACGTGTCAGGATGTCACTGCTGTCCACAATGGAGAAGCTAGCGCGCTGCACAAAGGGGGACTCATGACAATACCATAGTAAGCCACAAATTTGAACCTGGATTATAAGAGATATATAAATACATAACTAAATATATGCATTGCAAAATAAGATAACTTCAGATCAGTTTCAAAAGAAAGGTTGCTATAGGTTTCATTCTGCTCGGTCAGAATGAAAACCTGCACCCACACCAGCCCTTTCCAGATAAGATTGGACACCCCTGGTTTAGAGTCATGCTGACTCTAAAAGCATATAGAGATAATATAAGAGTAGAACTGAACAGCAGTTGAAAACTGTAAACCATTCCATAAGAATGGAAATTCTCAAGACTGGAGTTGGACATACAATATACCCTGATAAATCATTAGTTTGTTGACTTAGAAAGGTACAAAAAATATTGACTCTCTAGTGGCTTTGGGACGATTGATGATAGTATCGGGAATTGCGATACTCACATGATGGCTATAAAGCTGGACAATTTAAATGTCAGTGGGAAAACATGATATCTGCAGCTTTGAAATCAACAAAAATAAAACTGTTGTATCTTGTACTACAATATGTTTCCTTTTAGCCTTTTTTATAGCCCTTTACAAAACTTATTAGCTTATGTTGTCTGGCTTTGGAACAAAGCAATATCTTTTTCTGATGCATCTTATCTTCAGTCATATGTGCTTGGCAAACAGATACTACAAATAGTGATGCACCAAAAGCAAAATTTTGGGCCATAACCGAAACCAAAAATTCAGGATGCACTTGGTTAATATTAGACTTTTTCATTCATTCAGTGAATTTAATGAATCTGAATTGAAAAACTACAAACCAAAAAAAGATCACATTTTTATTGAAATTAACACATCATAGCAAAAACAATATTAAATATATTATCTTTCATTCAGTTCTGTAACAATCAAATTTAACAGTTTTTTTAATCCAATTATCCAAATAATGTAATGTTAACTATTATAATGTTAACTTCAGGCTAGCATCTCGCAAATACAAAAAGTTTAAATATGCTACAAAAAACATTTTAATGAAAACAATAGGCAAAACACAGAATGGCAGAGGGCCTCTATTCTGTTGTTCTTTTTGTTTTGCTGTACTGTACGTATTTTACAGGATGTTGTGTTTTCAGGTGGTGTATCAAACCTGTCATGGAAAAGTGCTTCGGCACCATACCCCCTATTAAACGTCTGCGAAACAAACACTGCAGATTGCAAATTTGATGTCCTTATCAGAGACTTTGAAGTATTTCCAAACTACTGACATGATCACCCTTTGCCGGGTAGCGCTGTGATAACTGTTGGTTAGATCGAGAATGAAATCTGAGTGCTGAGCACTGAGGGGCAGGGCGGGGCATGGCGGCATATATTTTTGGCTCATATTTTCTGCCTTTTTTCCCTTTCGGCCAAAAACCGAAAATGCAGCGGCCAAAATTTTGGTGCATCACTAACAATAAAGCAATGAATCTCTTTGCTCTCGAAACAAGAGTGGGGGCATAAAAAAAATTAAACAGTCTGCTGTTTATCAGGTCTATTTGACCATACATGAATTAAATAAATTTGATTTCAAACTGTTCAATACAGAGCACAAGCAGGTGTAGTTTATATAAATTTTATTTTATTTATTTATTTTTGCTGTCATAACTAGCATGGCAGCGTATACATCTCCACAGGCCATACAATCAATCTCCGATAGTTTAGTAGGAGTAATGTTTTTAGAGCTACATTACAAGAAAGTATATCAGTACCAACCTACTCAACCTAATACATTTATATACATCGAGTGAAACAAATGGACTATGAATAATAAAATCTAACATCAAATCAACCCCTGGATGAAAAATAACCATGCAATAGACAATGTGGTTCAATCCAGTTAACAGATACAAGATAATGTGCTTTTTTTTGTTATAAGTATAATCTGTTACTCAGATTATACTCTTTGGAACTCTGAACTAAAACCTGTATAGCTACATCTTCCTACTTTTTTCATACATAAAAAGCTGTATTTATGGTACAAGCATGCAATTAGAAATCACAGCATTCACAACAAAAGGAAATTGGTGTGCCATTAAAATTCGTATACATTTTGTGTGAGTTACATAAACATCTGGATGGAAGTTACAATGTTAAGTTTTTAAATCAGGTGAAAAAGCACCCTGTGTGTTGAGCATCTAGTTGTTATAAAAATGAATCTGTTAACACAGCATCACAAAATGGAGTGCAGATGTATAGCTCTTTAGCCTCATCAGCTATCTAATCCCGTTAATAGTGTTAATGTGAAAGCTGACCAACAAAACAGAAAATTCATTTATCTTTCATGATGTATGACCTTTCATAAACCAGCAGAATTCATATGTTTATTGTCTGTCAAATTGTCAGGTTAATCCCCTCTTGCTGCATTCAGCACGCATAACCAGCCTGAAGCGTGACAGTGCACGCTTCTGAGTTTTCAGTGACACATATGTTTTGATATGGTTTATGTCCTGTTTCAGCCCCTGTATTGTCATTCACTGTTTCGCTTATGTATCATTATTGAAATCAGTCATTCTCTGTTATAGTTTCTCTGGTTTTGGTTCTGTTTTGGGCTCAGCTCTGATTCTCTACCTTACCTATTCTAGCCTGTTTGCACGATCGCATAAGCTTGCCTGTCTGATGTTTTTGATCTTTCCACTAGATCTTACCTTACAGGCACTTGCATCCGTCTTCTAAACACATGACTGAATATTTCATACTGTTCATGAATAGTTCATAATCATGTTGACCATGGATGCAGCGGGAGAGCGAGGAGAGCATCATGCCAGGAATGTCTGGCCAGCATCTGACTCAATCTAGTTTCCCAAGTGGACTGCCATATACCTCCCGGACTCGTCTGATGGATTTTTTGGCTACCTGGAGCAGTTCCTGTTCCACTGCCAATTATATTTTCAGGCCTGGCAACCCCTAAGTCTAACAAGAGGCTGTTGCTTGGGTTCATTGTGTCCTGGTTCAGCCCAGCCCACCAGTGGGTGGAGTGTCTGGCCAGTACAGTGTTCAGTGGATTCAACAATGTCATTCAGTTTGCAGAACTATTTATAAAGGAGTTTAAGAGTCCAGGGCAGAACTACAACCTGGATTAACTTTTAAGGGGAGTCAACATCATGACTTCTGAGCCTGTTCTAACGTTCCCCACATACTATGGGTTAATCGAGTGGGGGTTGATTACATGTATTAACAACCTGGATTAACTTTTAAGGGGAGTCAACATGATGACGTGTGAGCCTGTTCTAACATTCCCCACATACTATGAGTGAATCGAGTGGGGGTTGATTACATGTTAAACTCCTTGTGTGTCTTTGTTCAAGCATGAAGTATATGCTCAGTTGCCACTGTCTGTGTCGTTACAAAGCCTTCGTTCTGTGTTCTCGTTTCTAGTTTTTGATCCCAGTTTCTCGGTTTTCATGTTTTGCCTTTGTCCTGTCTGCCTTTGTTTGCCAATCGCCTGTGCACAACTGGGCTTTTTATTCTAGCCATCTGTGCCTGCTATCATTTTGACATGCAGAACATTTTACAAACTGTTTGTATTATCTGTATTTTATTTATTTATTTTTTTAAATGTTTTATATAATGTGAGGTGTTTACACTGAAATGCTAAAATACAGTGCTGTGAAAAATTCTTTGCCTGATTTCTTCTGTTTTTGTGTATATCTCATACTAAATAGTATTAGATCATCAAACGAAACACAACATAAAATAAATGCAACCTGAGTAAACACACAATACAGTTTTAATTTAATAATTTGTTCATTGAAACAACAAAGTTATCCAAAACCTATCACCCATGTGAAAAGCTAATTGCCCCCTTAAACATAAAATCTGCTTGTGCCACCTTTAGCAGCAATAACTGCAACCAAACACTTATGATGACTGGAGATCAGTCTTTCACAGCACTGTGGATGAATTTTAAAGTCCTGCCATAGCATCTCAATTGGTTCAAGTCAGGACTAAACCATTCCAAAACTTTAATTCTGATTTATTTTGAGCCAATCAGAGGCATACATTCTCCTATGCCTTGGATCATTGTCTTGCTGCATAATCCAGTTGTGCGTGAGTTTCAATTTACGGACTGAAGAACTGACATTCTACTTTAGGATTTTCTGGTGGAGAGCAAAATTCATGTTTCCTTCAGTTACTGCAAGTTGCCCAGGTCCTGAAGCAGCAAAGCATCCCCACACCATCAAACTACCACCACCATGCTTAACCATTGGTATGATGTTCTTTTTGTGGAATTCTGTATTTGGTTTATGCCAGATGTAATGGGACCCCTGTACAGTTCCATGTTTAACTCATCAGTCCACAGAACATTCTTCCAAAAGGTTTGAGGACCATCAAGGAATGTTTTGGCAAAATTCAGACTACTCTTAATGTTCTTCAGGGTTAGCAGTGGTTTTCACCTCACCACTCTTCCATGGATGCCATTTTTTCCCAGAGTCTTTCTGATAATGGAGTCATGAACAGTGGTCTTTATTGATGCAAGAGAGGCCTGTAGTTCCTTTGATGTTGTCCTTGGCTTTTTTGTGACCTAGATGAAGAGTTGCTGTGCTCTTGGAGGAATTTTGGAAGTGCCGACATTTTCCATTTGGAGATAATGGCTCTCACTGTTGTCCTCCGGAGTCCCAGAGCCTTTGAAATAGCTCTGTAATCCTTCCCAGACCGATGTATTTCAATCACCTTCTACCTCATCATTTCTGGAATTTCTTTCAACTTTGGCATTGTTTGTTACTGGGTAAGATCTTTTAACCAACTTCATTCTATTGACATAGTTCTAGATAAGTGTTGATTTGATCTAAAAGGCATGGTAGTAATCAGACCTGATTGCATCTAGTCCAGCTAGTTTTGGGTTATTAGTAACTATGGGGCCAAATACATTTTCACACAGGCCCAGTTGGTATTGCATACATTTTTTTTGCTTCAATAAATAACATTTGCTTCAATGCATATAATTAAAAAACTGTATTTTGTGTTTTCTCAAGTTGCCATTGTTTTATCTTAGTTTTAATATTTTATTTTCTGAAATAATTTAGTACTGAAATACACAAAATCAGAAGAAATATGAAAGCTGTGGTGAAGCACATTTGAGGGCATTTTCAAACCTGTAGATCTGTGTTTTGTTCCAAACAAGCACTTAAATTGTTACAATGTTGTATTTTCACCATGGCTGGGTTCACTTTCACATGGCAACATTTCAAATGAGTAAACTGTCCTCTCATTGGTCAGAGTGCGTCTGTTTATGTTCCAGAGTTCAGGATGGATACAGCAAATCCGCGAGCTTATTGTGGCTTTCTTTTGTAGTTGTCATTATTACAATTGATCTAATTTATATGCTCAAAGTGATTAAAGCCCATCTCCTTGAGACACAAGGTGCAAAACAAACATGCTTTTTACCTAACGCAGTTTCCATCATGCATTGCTATACAGGTTTGTTGGTCCTTTGGGTCGGACTGCTTTCTCACCACAAGTGAACTGCTCCAGATTTCGTTTGCACCTGAACTAGGTGGTCTCAGTCCGATTGTTTTGGTGTGGATCCGAGCGCAATTGTCGTGTTCATATATGTCTAAAGAAACAGAACCAAGGGAGAAAACACACCAGGTTCCTAGACAAACGCTCCAAACAAACCAGGTGTGAAAATGCCTTAAATGGCCCTTATTTTCTATTGTTAACTTATAATTAGATAATTATAATGTTGTTTTCATAACTATATATTTAATCATGCGAAGGGTTTTATCTAGTTTAATTTTATAACCATTAAGTTTCCTTTATATGAACTGAAAAGTGCTCTCAATCTGTTCATCAGGATATGAAGAGGGCAGAACTGCAAAAATGGTCAAAAATTGTGGGATTAGAAATTTAACATGAATAACCACAATGCTACAGTTGCAAAAAATATATAATAAATTACTCTTCATGTTCATTCATTATGTTGCATCATAGTCTAAACAGAGAAGACATTATAAATATAATTTAAGATTTATTACAATAAATTGTAAGCAGTGCATTCCATTTTCATATGGTTATGCCAAATTAAACTTAAATCTTGAAGAACTCGACTCCCTGCAGGTGATTTAGCAGGATTAGAGAGCAAAGGCAGAAATACAGGATGGAAGAGTCTAAAAACACAAAAATGTTTGGCTTCTCTTCGCTTATTAAGCCTTGCCATGGGCCTCTGAGCCACAGAGACATAACAATTGCTTTAAAAAAAATTACAACTACAGTACGGTCCCCTACGTATGTTTAGTCTGATGAATGGCAAAAAAAGGGCAAATGTATTGTTTTTAGCCAAAACGAAAACATTTACTTCTCGCTCACCTGATCTATTCAATGAGCACTGTGTTTCAGCATTGGAAAATTCAAGGTCTGCCTTGTAGTGTATTCTTTAATGCTATTTCAGGCCAAAAGCTTTCCAAACCTTTGAACTCTTTAAGTGTACAGATTCAGTATTGTGAAAGGACTCAGTTTTAATATTTGTTATTTATGCTGCAATAAACTCATGTAGAAATCTACCTTTACTCAAATTTTTAGAGCCACTAAAAACAAATGAACTTGTCTTTTCAGTTTGTTAGTGGAGAGAAAACAATGTTTTCGAACAACTGTCTTCTTTTTGAAAACCCACAATTAACAAAACAGTTGCTGCATGGCAAAGCTGCAACTAAAACACTGCGACATGAAAGCCAAGAAAGGAAGCCGGAGGGCCCTGAAGCGCTATCGTATTGTCACACAGTGTGTGTGCAAGTCATAAATCACCTGCTGTAGCACCATTTCAGGATAAAGCTTCACAACGTGGATGAAAGATAAAGGCCTTTGCTCACATTCATCAGATACTGTACAATTTCTCAAGAGACAGGACTCTAACACATAATCATGCTCAATCATTTCCTGAAGTGCCGGTACAGATGCATACTGAATTGTGTTCAAAATTTGCACGAAAAAGTGCAGTGAAACAACACACAGATGGTTTCTGGCTAATGGCTCAGTATAAACAATGTAACAAAGTGAATTTAGTGGACTTCAATTGAAGTTTTATTGTACACACTCTTAGATGACTGATGTGAACATGGTCTTGTGAGCTGCAACAATTTATCTTTCAGTTGCATGGTGTAATGTGTGGTGCTTTCTGGTAGTTTGTCGTCTCTTTGCTAAATTGAGTGAGCCTGAGTTTTAGTCGGAAATCCCCAGAGTCGTCAATCCAATCTCAGCATGTTTATCAAACCCTCACAGCCTAATAATTGTCTCACAGCTGATAAATCCTCTCAAATAAAACTCCTTCAAATCTTTGAAGAGACTGAGCTCTGCAGCGTTTGCTTAGTGAGAAGAGACAAAAAGTTGTTTGGACATTTATGATTTTAACAACTAGGTCATAGTCAAATGAAGCTGTAAACTTGAAAGTTGTTCACTGCCAAAATATACAGTTTTGTGTGATATAAATGAGTAACCTGAATGAAATTTCTTTTGCTGGATGGAATACAAATGAAGAAAATCTACAAATGGGAATTTCACAACTTTGGCCTAAACCATTCAACCAACCTTTTCACAGAAAATTCATAGAAATGTGTGATGCTGAGAATACAATTCTATTGGACACATGAGTTAAGCTCTAAACCACTTCCATTATAGCACACAAAGCCTGACTTCTATGCGTCCAAGCTTTTGTTCAGATTTTATATCATTCTTTCCAACTAAATGTCTGAAATAATAGATTAGTTTTTATACTTCAGTATAAACATTTTGACTCCTTCTCAACATTCCACTAATCTACCTTTAATCATAAAGTATAATATTCTGACATTTATTACTCATTTATTACATTTACACTCAGTTATTAATCCTGAAACATATTATTCCATAACTACTATGAATTGTTAAGAATTATATGTAATTACAAAAGTGAGGAATGTAGCCACAGAAATTAAGAAGTTAAAGAACTTTAGCTGACAATCCTTTTCACTGTTAGATGAGATGAAAGTGACAAATCTTTTCTCTTTTCACCGCTTTAGACTCTATTCAAGGTTCTCTGTGAAACCTTGGCCAAAACCCCCACAGTAAGCATAGGCTGTAGAAATGGTTCATGCAAATTAGGATAGGAATAGCTGGTATTCTTAAAGTATCATGAAATCACACACAAAGGTGAAGACTAAACACAACATCTCTAAATATAAAGTATTTTGTTAAACTAGATACTTCAATATTTCGGAGTAAAACCTGATTTTGGCTGTTGTAATATAAGAATCCATATTTCAAGGGGCAATGTTGGACAATTCAAGAATTACTAGCCATCTTAAATGTAAAGCTATGAATGGTTAAATGGTTATGGTTATAGTTATCAGAGGGTTTTTTTGTTGTTGTTTTTCAAATCCAGCACTCTGAATGTTGCAGTAAGATTGGAAATTCATAGGTAGCTATGAAGATGCAGCTATGAAAAATGTAAAACTTGTTAATTCATCATTAGGGTTCACCATTTAAAAACCCCCAGCTATTTTAAATATCATTCTAGGCCACACTGACTACGTTTACATGGACAGCAGTAATCTAATTATTGGCCTTATTCCGAGAAAGACAATATTGTGGTTAAGATGTTTACATGAGTCGCTTTTAGAATACTCCTTTCATGTTCCTGTTCTTAAATGCTATAGAACATACATCGATTAACAGCACACGTCATTATTTCGCCATGCCGTCCGTCGTCCCTCCAGAATTTCACGAATTGACATACAGTTTGTCTTCGTTATGGTACCGTATACAGTTTTGGGTGTTTTTATTTGTAATTTTTACGAACGTTTCATATATAGCCATGCTGTACGTGCAAATAGACGACTGCTTGAAGCCGTGGGCTGCATCCCAAACCACGTAATTACCTACCATATAATATATAGAGATACATGTATTTCTCCTAATATATAGTAGGTAAGTACGCAGTTTCGGATGCAGCTGTGCACTCTTGTTTACCGTCAAATGGTTGAGCACTGCCGTGTGTGATCGTGGCCTGTCACAAAATGTGGTTAAAACTCCCACATGATGTTAATAGTGTGATTAAGGTGTGTACATGTCTGTAATACATGTCAATAATGTGACTAAAACAGTAATGCTCCACATGTCTCAATTTGATTTGTGTTTACTTCGATTGTGACTTTCATTGAATTAAGGTATTAAAAAGTTGTGGTTTACATGGTAGATTCTTAATCAGAGTATTGTCTTAATTGGGTTAATATCGGATTATTGTTGTCCATGTAAACCTACTGATTGTTGCTAAATTGCAGAATTAGTGATCATCTAATCTTCATAACCTAGCTTATTATATCACTGTTAAAGAAATCTCTGCCATGCTTTATTTAAATTTTTTAATGAAGTATTTTATGCTGCAACACATTAAAGATCAACAAACATAAAGTACACTGAACTCATCAATTCATGTTGCAGTTTGAATTGTTTTCTTTCATTTTACATGTCAAGGTCCCCAAACCTGAATCAAACAACCACTGAGCTCTACAGCTATAGAGATTTTTGATTTTGCAACTTAGATAGTAAGTTGCTCTGTGGATAAAAAAAAAAAAAAAGCTTTTTAATACACTTGATTTCTTTTGGCTTGGCTAGCAGAAAATCAAATAAATTCAGACTGTGCTCACATACCATGTTTCTTAAGTTATTTTATATGTAATTTAACCTTATCCATTTGCTCTAATCCTCTAAAACACACAAAAAGTATCATATTTTTGTATTTAAATTGGTACTAATTATTTATGTAATTTATATTTAAATGTATTGATTTAGACTATTTACACTGAAATGGAGGATTTTTTTAAAAATAAATGTAATTATAATAATTTAAAAATGTATATATTTCTGTCTTTCTGTGGGTTTTCTTTGGATTCTCCGGTTTCCTTCCACATTCCAAAAACATGCCGGTAGGTAAACTGGTGACTCTACATTAACCCTAATTGTGTGAATGAATACAGTATGTGTGTCTAGGGTATATTCCTGCCTCATGCCTAGTGTTCTTTGGATAGGGTACAGATCCACCTCAACCCTAATCAAGAAAAAGGGATTACTGAAGATGCATGAATGAGCATTTAATTCTTACAGATAGGTTCTTTAATATGTACATCCATGTACTGTAATACACAATCATACAATTCATATTCCATTATTAATAAGGTGAAAGGTACATAGTAGCATCACTAAAAAAACTAAAGACGAATCATTTACAATATACAAGCCAAAAAAATAAACTGCATAAAAAACCTGTTTTATCTTCAAACTACAAAAAAGCCAAAGTACTTTTAATTTGAGTGTAAAGATATCACCTACTGACCAAAATGATTAACAAATCAATTAATCATCTCATCAGCTTTAAAACTGTTTGTAGATGCAGGTGAAATATCAAAAAGATTCCCAAAGACACATTAAGTACAAACTGTACTAAAGACATGCAGCTACAATCAAATAAGACTATGTGGGAAAACTCTAAAATCCAGAACTTCCTGGCTAAATTCCAAAAAATGCTGCTTGCAAACTTCCATAAAATCCACCAACCCCTGAAGCCCGCTCCAAATTACCTAACTGCCATACAAATAACGGAAACTGGCACATGAAACAGACATTTAGAGAAAGCAACTCTGAGCAGCTTTAAAAAGTAAGACCCACTCACCACCCCACCTTCCACACACACACACCCACACACACACACACACACACACACACACACACACACATATATATATATATCCCACCCAGCATTAAAGCTTGTGC
>JAOUWY010000001.1:20514135-20526879 GCA_025728095.1 Prietella phreatophila | reverse complement strand
TGCATGGCAGCTCTGCTACCATTGGTGTGTGTGTGTGTGTGTGTGTGTGTGTGTGTGTGTGTGTGTGTGTGTGTGTGAGAATGGGTGAATGAGACATAATGTAAAGTGCTTTGTATAAAAGCACTATATAAGTGCACATTTACCATTTAGTGTATCTACAGTGTAGATGAATTTCTGAAGAAACTGAAGAGCTGAAATGGAAAATAGCTAACTACTGACCTCCACTGAGCAACAAAGCAGAAAAATGAATGCATGTTTATTTCAGATTTCAGTGCCTGACAGCAAAGAACACATTCTCCCCCCCCCCCAAAAAAAAAAGAAGTCTATTATCATAAACATTTGTGGCAATAGGCAATAGGCAATGTGGGTTGAAGGTTCCTTTTAGTGTTCTGGGAAGAGATGAATAAAAAAAGGTTTATATTTTAAGGTTTATATGTTTAAGGTAGGCTTCGCACTGAGGAAAAAACAAATAGCATGAAATTCAATAAAGAAGCATTCAATGTAAGTGTATTGTTGAGGAATATATCATTTTTAATTTTTAAAAAACCCAATTCCAAAAAAGTCGGGACAGTATGGAAAATGCAAAAAACTAGCAAAAAGAGTCATTCAATTCAATTCACCCTTAACTACATTCAAAACACATTATTAACTCATTATTTGATATTTTACTTTGTGAAGTTTACTTATTTTTGAAAGTATACACTCATTTCAAATTTGATGACTACAATACACTCCAAAAAAAGTTGGGACAATCAACTGTTTAGCACTGTTTAACACCGTTTCTTTTAATAACACTTATTAAGTGTTTGAGAACCCCATTCAACCATTATGCATTTCTTCAGCTGCACAACTGTACTGGGTGTTCGTTGCCTTATTTTGTGCTTGTTTTGCGCAAGATCAGATTTTTTTTGTGTTATTCTTTTAGGCACATTATATTTGTCAATACCCCCGACTTAGAAGATGATCAGATCACATATTATGGAAAAAATTTATTCAGAAAAGCATAAAATTCCAAAGGGTTCACATACTTTTTCTTGCCACTGTATATTGTGTACTGTAGAAGGTGCCCCTATTCCTACCAATTTGTCTTTGCTGAATGTTGTTCTCAAAGTGTTGGATTATTCCCTGACACATCTGCTGGCAGGTTGGTGCGCTTCGACCCATCCTTGCTCTTGAAGGACTAAGCCTTTGAATATCGTGGAAAAGTTTTTTTTGTTTGTTTTTTTTTCCCCATGATTTAATTCAAAAAGTGAAAGTTTCATATATTCTAAATTCATTACACATAAGGTGAAATATTTCAAGCCTTTTTTGTTTTAATCTTGATGATTACAGTTTTCAGTTCATGGCAATCAAAAATCCAGTATCTCAAAATTTTATAATAAAGAATTTATAATACAGAAACGTCAACCCGAGAAGAACTCAAATCAGAGAATTAACACAAAACAAACAAACAAAAAAACCCTCAAAAAATACTAAGTCAAAGAACATTCACAAATCAATCCAATTTTTATTTGCCTTCTCCATACTGTCCCAACCTTTTCAGAATTGGGGTTGTAGTTCAGATTTAGCTTTATATGCAGCTAGCTGATTAACATTCATCTCTCAGACTCCTCTTACAGGAAGTCTGTAAGTGGGCAGGGTTTACAGGCGAAGCTCAGAAGTAGGTGCAATATATGCAAATCTTTGGTGTCTGGTCACAGTGTGTACACTGGCCATGTGCAGAGCTGAGGCTCACATATTTTTTAGCTCTGGATCATACAGCTTAAATGTGAGCTGACAACCATGATTAGTTTCTGCTTCATCTTCCTCTAAACCAATCAGAATGACAGAGGGCCTGCTAAGACCTTTTTGCTGACGCACATATACAGTACATTAGTATATGTTGCATCAAAAGTCTAACTTTATGAACTTTTTAAATACATGATATAAAAAAATGTTCACATAAAGTTTGCCGGCATTGTTCATGCTAAAAATTGTTCAATGGTAGAAGGGGTACAATATACACTGACTTGGGTAAAAGTAGTGCTACTGTAGTAATAATTCAATCTAGTAAAAGTAAAAGTAGGCATCAAGAAATTTACTCAAATAAGAGTAAATAGTCATCTGGTGGAAAAACTATTTGAGTAATTGACAAATTAGTTTTCTATATGTCTATGATGTGAAGTGCTGAAGTGGATTCAGTAGCTAGCTAGATCATGTTAGTTCATCCATGTTTCTAGCTAAAGTTTTAGCAAAGATGCCCCTTATATATTATCCTGAGCGTCGCCTACAGGTCTGGGGTGTCAAACTCAAATTTTCTGAAGGCCACATCAGAATTTTTGTGATCACTTGGAGATCCATAATGTAATGCTATATATATAAACACATGGAATCTATCTAGTAACACCAATAACCAGCTCTGAACATTTACAGGAAAAGTAGGGCTAACAGGGCTATTCAACTGTATGAACTATTAGGTTATAACATTTATTAAACTGATTAAAGAGTTTTATATATGTTTCATATATTTTCATTGTTAACAAATAAATTTAGCTAAGAATGAAGTAAAAGAAGAGCTCACACAGGCTAAAAACATACATATTCTTAGTCTCTCATCTCTTCATCAACATTTCCTTTTTTGTTTTTTTGCAGGTCTCATCACTGGGCAATAAATTTCAGGATTTGGAATCAATTACTGAATCAGTTTAAAGGTCAACCCTGACGTGTACCTGAAACTTTTTTACACCTGGGTCTGACTTGCTATTCAAATGCACCGTTTAGCCATCGAGTTTCAGCCCTGTGAGATGTGAACCCATGTATGATGTACAGTGGCACAAGCGGATCGCTGTTAGTTGTTCCACTATGGATCTGTTATGAATTCTAGATATAGTGTAAATCTTGAGTAGTAGGTACTACCAGCCATTCCAGTATCATTGCTGCCTTGGTATAGAGCCCACTGCACTTTTGTTTTTGTTGTTTGCTCATTTTGAATTTGGCAGCTTTTCTCTGATCAGACATTCCAATAACGATGGTAATGAGTCTGCTTACAAGGGCAAGGGCAAACAGTTCGTTATCTGGTGCAGTCAAAACAACCTAGAGCTGAACATGCTCAAAACAGTAGCGATGACAGTGTACTTCAGAAACACCTAGCCTAAATCTAGGTGTACTACATCCACAAATTAATGAAGTTCCACCTGGCACTATAACTGCTGATACAGCTGAGTCTGTTCTGTGCACTTTAATAACTATCTGGTTTGGTTCCGCCACCAACTCCGACATCCAGCAAATGAAGGCTTCAATAGACTGTGAGGACTGCTAAGAGAATCAGGTGCAACCCTGCCCACTCTCCAGGACCTGTACTGTACACCTCCAGGGTCAATAAGTGGACAGAAAAAATAATAACAGACCCCACACATGCTAGGCATAATCTCTTTGAACTCTTCCCCTCTGTTAGGCACTATAGAGAACACTACACCAACATGACTAGGCACAAGAACAGTTTATACCCACAAGTCAAGTTCATGTGCTCATGAACAGATACGGACTCTAATGTTCTTTAATATGTGATTGTTGTGCTATAGTGCAATACTTTGTAACCCATACATCTTTTTGTTTTTGGCACATATATATTGGCATATTAGTAATTCCAGGATTTTAGGATTGCAGACATTAATGCAAAATCAAGCAAACTCCACAATATTTGGAGAAGCTTGCAATTTTTCTAAATTACTGCAGATTTTCCGCAGATTTGGGCCAAGATGCGTCATATGACGTCATCAAAATACGAATTCAGTCAAAGCCCTCTTCGATTCATGTGCATCCTACATGAGCACAGCTAAACAGTCTCATTTACCAACAGACATCATTGCGAAAGACCTCAAAAAAAATATTTTGCAATTGCAATTTCACCAATTTAAGTAAATTTTCCACAAAAAGCACAAAAAAACTCAGCAAATTGCATCACAAATTGCATCACGAGGATTTTCATTCACAAGAAAACATTCTGCAATACAGTGTATTTGTTATATTGGTCTATATTATTTTTTATAATTGTTCTCCTTTTTCTACTATAATATATGTTTCTTTGTATTCCAGTGTGTATTGCACTAAATGTAAGTATTAGAAACACCTGTAAGCTAGAATCACAAGGCCAATAAAGCTGTTTTTGATTCAGATTCTGACTTTTTGCAAGTTCAGTGGCCCAGATCAAACAAGACATTGGGCTGTGTTAATCAAATTATAATTAAAATTTGATTAACACAAATTATATTTACAATTATAATTAGATGAACACAAACAAATATTGACATTATAATTATAATTTGATTAAACTGTGGTTTGCTATGTTGTGCTTTAATACCGGTTGCTATAGTTCAGTAGGTTATGCTGTAATTGGTGTTTCTTTCTTAACTTTGACCCCTTCTCTTCTAACGGTCTCTGCAATCTTTCAAAAATTCACATGGATGTATCCTCCTCATCCATAGATTATCTCATAGCTTTGTCTTCTTCTGCACGTTTCTCACTTTTCACATTGCAGTCAGACTCTACATCTACTGACGCAATGACACGCAACTCTTGCCTCAATTCCTATTTCTCGTAAAAACTATTAAATATTGATACGTTTGTTCCATAGAACCAACAGCTAAGCACCTTATTTCTCATCTTCTTCATTTTATTTCTTATCTTCAGTTATATTTGTTCACATGGCTGATTGAGTTTTACAAACACTAAACATCAGAGTGAGGCCATTTGTATACAAAAATTTGTATTTTATTGAATGAATCATAGAATGAATCACGGTGCTTTTTGACGTGAGCATCAAGCTTCTCTGTCTGGATAGTGATGCACACATTTACCACAAGATGTAACATTAAACACAATAAAAATGCAATTTGGGAAGAAACGAATAAGCAATAGTTCCATTGCTTTGAAATGGTATTTAGCTTTTTCAATGAAAGTCAATTTCACAAAATTAATGTACAAATGTAATCAATCAATTTGTTCGGCAAAATTTTATTGGTTTAAACCCATATTAAAAAGCATAAAAATCAAAAGAACTCAATTCTCACCCACATATATGATTCTACCTTCAAATTTTTGGGCACAATTCCTGCCTGAGTCTGATGTTGTGTGGGTTGACTTCAAGAAGACTGCTAATGGGTTATCCGATGATTAGGGTACCGTTTTAACCCTTCTAAGCCATCTAAAGCAACAATATCACAGTTCTTATGAGGTCACTTTGCAAAGTAACAGTGTATTTTGCATAGAATTAGCAAATACACTAAATGTGACATAAGGACATTCCAATGATAAATTATTAATGTAAAATATGGCTAAGTTTATCATTTCAATTTAATGTGTAAAGAGATTGTACTTTTCTTCTTGCCCTGATCTTCAGGAAATTTTGGATGATGAAAAATTCTGTCGAACACTTGACTTCATATTTCACAGCAACGAATGTATTACAGGGTAACATGCTTCAGTGAATGTTATGGGAAACTAAAGCTGAAACGTGCATTTTTCGTAACGTGTACTGGATGATTCATGGAAAGGATTTTTCAGACATAAGATCCACATGAGATCTTAATTAGATTCACACCTAGATGCAAAAAAATTCTTTTTTTTGGATTTTTAAATTCTGAAACTTGTACCTTGGTCAGAAAGCACCACTTGCGTCTTGTACTGATGTCTCAGTAATCCTTCGCGGGAGGAAAAAAAACGGAACAAGTAGAACCAAATTACAGCTCTAATATTTCCACAAAATCAAAGAGGAAATGTGGCAGCGGAAAGTAGCACTGTGATCAATAAATTTTTTCTAAACTGTTAACAAGCCTGAATAGTCAGAAATAAAGGACAAAGTGTGAGTGATGCAAATCAGCACCTTCGTCACACCCCGGCTGCTGTTTTGCTTTTTGAGGAAGTATTAAGGATCTGATCTGATGTGAACGTTTATAGAGGAGATAATTGAAGCCTGTCTGGAAGTTGTTGATCAAACAGAAATGAAAACAGAAACATTTACTGACAATTGGCATCAAGTTTAAAACAATAGATATGTCTCATCTGGCGAGCGCCTGTGAGACTAGTAAAAATAGGAAAGGTCATTACCAAAACATTTTTGAGAGCAACATTCACATTTTGAGAAAAAGCACAGACTATGACTACCATCATGAAAATGTTGTTAAAACCAGTCATTATACTGTACATTATTGGCATATTTAAAAATCAAGAAAGTTAGCCAGCACAAACCTGCAGTATAAATTAAGACAAAAAAAAACAAAAAACGAAACATTGAATTGCCATATAAACAAACAGGACAGGATACTCTGTCTGCACATAGCTGCCTCAATGCCTCAATTGACAGAAGAATTAGTGCTCACTTAATAATAATAATAATAATAATAATAATAATAATAATAATAATCATAATAATAATTAATATTCCATCCATACATTTTCCATCCTGCTTTTCCTAAACATGGTTGCAGGGGAGCCTGGATAGGCCCAGGGAACTTTGGGCACAAGGCGGGGGACACCCCAGACGGGGTGCCAACCCAATGCAGGGCACATCACACACTACAGAAAATGTAGAGGTGCCAATCAACCATGTCTTTTTGCTGGTGGAGGAAACCTGAGTACCCGGAGGAAACCCCCGAAGCATGTGGAGAACATGCAAGCTCTACGCACACGGGCAGAGGTGGGAATTGAATCCCAAACCCACGAGGTGCGATGCTAACCACTATGCCACCATGCCCCCCTATCAATGTTATATATTATTAAATATTTTTATTGGCATAGAAGTAAATAAAAAAAAACCTTCCACTTCTGCTTTTACACTGATCATGCATTTCATGCTCCCAGCTGTCTGTGTTCTTGAATTTTTATGGAGGTTTGTGGACGTCACATGCAAAAGACCTGTGTTGGGTTTTTTTTACTTTTGAAGATTCTGCATTCTCCATGTGGATATTCTGCAATTAAAATAAAGGAATCTTTTAAATACTATTTAATGTAAATATTATTTACATTAAATAGCATATTGACATTCATATATAATATGAGACTCTAAACTGACCCCACTCCATTCTTGACAAATCTGCATATTATTTAGAAGTAATTTAAGCTTGACAAAAGCCTACATAGGAAGCTCAGCAAACCATTTTATAATTAAACTAGAGAACTCAGAAAAAAAACAGGTGTTTGTTGTACTGCAACAGCAGCTTAATGAAATGTAACCAGTGTTGATTACATGAGTTTAGTGTAGGGCTTCTTTTTTGGCCTAATTACTTCATATACATGAAAGGCACAAACATTTATCAGATTCTGTCAGTTCAAATTCGTACCAGCTTTTTTTCTGTCTCAGCAATAATACACAGACAAGCTATTTGAGTAAGAGCGCCTCCTTGTGGAGAATCTTCAGCCTGCTAACTATGGGTGAGAGAGTGAATGACAGGGGCATGAGCTAAAAAGTGCACTTGATGTCGTATTCAAATCAGAACACCAGTCTATGGAAGAAAACGGGATAATGAAACTATGTGAATATAAGATTCTGTTGATGATCATTTATATATGCTACTAGCCAGTGCCTTATGCCATCTGAAAATGACCTAAATGCCATTAATATACAAAACAGTTGATAAAACAAGAGAGTAAAGGAAGGAAAGAGAGGCACAAAAAAAGAGAGTGGGAGAGAGAGAGCAAAAAAAGCATGTGCTCTGACCTAATTTCACTCCTACACACTGCTACAGCTAGTTATGACAAAATTATACAGTCAAGCAGCTGCAAATGAGTATATATTCAGAATGGGTAAGAGAAGGCACACAGCAATCATCTTTCACAGTTATCCAGTACGACAGAGCAGCTCTTTCTCAGCTACCCAGCACCACAGAGCAGCTCTTTCTCAGTTACACAGTACCACAGACCAGCTCTTTCTCAGTTACACAATACCATAGAGCAGCTTTTTCTCGGTTTCCCAGTATCCCAGAGCAGCTCTTTCTCAGCTACCCAGTACCACAGAGCAGCTCGTTCTCAGAAACCCAGTACCATAGAGCAGCTCTTTCTCAGCTACCTAGTACCACAGAGCAGATCTTTCTCAGCTACCCAGTACCACAGAGCAGATCTTTCTCAGCTACCCAGTACCACAGAGCAGCTCTTTCTCAGCTACCCAGTACCACAGAGCAGCTCTTTCTCAGCCACCCAGTACCACAGAGCAGCTCTTTCTCGGTTTCCCAGTATCTCAGAGCAGCTCTTTCTCAGTTACATAGTACCACAGAGCAGCTCTTTCTCTGTTTCCAAGTTACCCAGAGCAGCTCTTTCTCAGTTACACAGTACCATAGAGCAGCTTGTTTTCAGCTACCCAGCACCTCAGAACAGCTCTCTCAGCTAGCCAATACCACGGCACTAAAATTATGTTAAAATTAGGAACTCCTACACAAAATGTGTGAAGACAATCTAAGCTTGTACTTCCCAATTATTTCAGACATTTATCACACGTCATCTTTTCTTATTTTTAATTGCTAATTCACAGGAACAAACTCACATGAAAAATTCTGAATTCTGAATGGGGAAAGGGTGATTATTGGTGGTATCTGTTTCTAGGACTCCTACAAAATCCAAAGGCTCCATGACACCTCAGATAGTGTGAGATTCTTTGTAATAGGGACAAATATAGCGAGTGACACATGACAAAAGAAAAGCCAACGTTGCAGATCCTGGTGTTTTTCTCAACCTTCTCTGTTTGATGCACTTATGAAATATTCAATATTCAGAATCTTGTCTCTGTTGCTATAGGCAGACCTTGGCTGAATAGTGAATAAAGGAGGCCTTTCTTTTGCTCTGCTAGAGAACATCGAGTTCTTTGACAAATATCAAATTTCTGAGCAGGATTGATTCTTATATACAACCTAGAAGAGAATGAATCATGATGCTTTGATGTGCATATGTAGCTGTTCCATTCTTATAGAGCTTCTTTTTATGAAATTCATTGTGACACACAATGGACACAATATGTCTGGGAAGATAATGTACAAGTGATACTTTCAATGTTCTGAAATGGTACATGTAATGTCTGTACCATTATAAATATACCCTAGTCTTGGATTTACCTATAAACAAAATTAACATTATAGCTGCCATTATGATTGATTGTGGTATAATTGTGATTAAAAATGACATTTTCTATTCTGTTAATTTTATAACACTAATGATATTAATAGTAGTGCAGTAATATTCATACGCCTCATGAGCTTACACCTAATTACTAATTACACCTAATTTTATATATGTCCTAAGCCCGGCTGAAAAAAGGAGGAAGGTGGTCGTTGTGGCGAAATGACCGGAGCCAGGAAACTGGGGAAATTAGCCACGGATCTGTATGGTACGGGGTGTACAGAGCTCGTGACCATCCAGCACCTACAGCAGCATACTGGCTTCGAGGACACCCTCAACCGGATGCCAGCTCAGGACTAATGAATGAATGAATTTTATATACACAGTCAACTGAAAAATAAGTACACTCCATGGAAATTGTTGGTTTTTTTGACATATTTGTGCAAGGAAACATTTGATCATCCTTTAAAGAGTGCCTAGTTGATATACTTGAACAAAATCACAAGGAAAAATAACTGTTTCAATTATTTGTTCAACAGAAATATGAATAGATTTGATATTCTTCTCTGGAAAAAGTACGTACATTCTTGGCCTCAGAAGATTGTATTGCTCCCTTTAGCATGAAATTTTGCGATTCTTGGAGAATTCTGCATCAGATGGTCTGCTCTTGGGCTGAATTTGCTGCGACAGCCAGTCCTGGACAAATTGACAGACGTTTGAAATCTGCACCATTTGTAGATGATTTACAATCGAATTATGTATTTCAAATCATTTGGAAGTTTTTTAAAATCCACAACCTTTTTTTTCTGAAGGCCTTATAGAACTCTTTAGATCTTGGCATGATGACACCACACATCTCAATAGCAAAGGAAACACCAAACACTAGATATGAGAGGGGTATAACTAAGACAGGTTCCTAAGCAGGTTCTGTTCACTGGCACCCAATCTTGAACACCTGATTCAAATTTTAAGGAACTGACTCATGATTTTTTTTTTAACTCAATTTTATGTCATTTGATAGTGTATCACCTCTCTATATATATATTTCAGTATC
Source organism: Prietella phreatophila (assembly GCA_025728095.1). Classification (NCBI taxonomy): domain Eukaryota; kingdom Metazoa; phylum Chordata; class Actinopteri; order Siluriformes; family Ictaluridae; genus Prietella; species Prietella phreatophila. The sequence goes on along the minus strand of JAOUWY010000001.1, from coordinate 20,516,744 downwards.
AAAGGCCTCAACTGTCAAGTAGTACAGGATTCACAGAGGTATGACAGTTATACACGTTTAAAAAGTTTGATAGATGTTTCTTGCTTCTCTGATAATTCTCTAGCAGTTTCTTCTCTCAATTTTCCTCACTCATCAAACAGTCTTACTGCAGTTACAAAAACTGTAGCCACTTTGGTACCCAGCCCTACCCATAGCATAATCTATTTTAATGCTTACTGTCAATTCTGATGCATCTGTTGCTTAAACACAGCTTGTGCCATGAAGTCCTGGGATGCCTGTCATCAAGTCTTGTGCTATAGGGACTATTAACACAGCAGCTACCTAATCATCCAAGGCTTGAGTTGCCCACAATGGAATAGACAGATGTTCACTTCTCTCTGTTCAGCACTTCAGACATGACCAGGACAGTGATTGTCTAATTTTAGCCATTTTTCTACCATAATTTCAGTGTCTCTGAGAACTTGACCAGACCATGTATTGGTCATATTCAGTCTAGTTGAGCAAATTAAAATGCTCAGTGTCTCTGAGAACTTGACCAGACCATGTATTGGTCATATTCAGTCTGGTTGAGCAAATTAAAATGCTCAGATTCGTTCATTTATTCATTCAGGCATTCACTTTCAGTGAAAACATAATTTTGGTGTTGGTGCAGTGGATTCAGAGACTATCCAGTCCATCACAAGGTTCCATGCACACTCATTCACAACAAGGGGCAATTAAGAGTCTTCAGTCCACCTACCAGCATGTTTTTGGGTGATGGGAGGAAACCAGAGTACCTAGAGGAAATCCACAAGGACATTGAGACCCTGTAGCTGTGAGACATCAACACAACCCAGTGCACCACTGTGATGTCCACTGTTCAAATTTTCATGGCAAAAACTCCACTAAAACATAAGCCTTTTTCTTTTAGACAAATAACCTAGATGTACTTGATGTTGAAAATGCAAGTAGCAAATACATAGCATACTTATGATACATTTGTTTACATCTAAATTAGAAAATGTCTTTACATCATCATTTTTATTTTCATTAGCTGATTTTAGTCATCCTTGAATATACGATCATCAGTACTGTAAGACTCTTGATGAAGATATATTACAAGGAGTGTAACAATGTTAAGGTGGGTGGTACATGTAAAAGTAACATCCACATGAATGCCCAAAAGAACATCACACTGCCTCCACCAGTTTGCCTTTTTGCCATAGTGCATCCCCGTGCTATCTTTTCCCCTGCTAAGTGATAGACACTTTAGATACTTTTACATGTACCACCCACCAGGCCATCCACATGTAGTAAAAAAAAAAAAGATTTATCAGACCAGGCCATCTTCTATTCCATTGCTCCATGGTCCAGTTCTGGTGCTCATATGCCTATTGTAGGCACTACTAATGCTGGACAGGTTTCAACATGGGCACTCTAACCAGTCTGTGGCTACGCAGCCCTATATGCAGCATGCTGAGATGCATTGTGTGTTCAGACACCTTTCTATGATTGCCAGCATTCACTTTTCAGCAATTTGTTCTACAGTAGCTCGTCTGTGGGATCAGACCAGGCGGTTAAGCTTTCACTCGCCACTCATATCAGTGCACCTTGGGCGCCCATAAACCTGTCACCTGTTCACAGGTTGTCCTTCCTTCTACAATATTGGTAGGTACTAACCAATACATACTGTGAAAACCCCACAAGAACTGCCATTTTGGAGATGATCTGATCCAGTCGTCTTGCAATCACAATGGTCCTTGTCAAAGTCGCTCAGATCCTTAAGCTTGCCAATTTTTCCAGCTTCAACACATCAACTTTGAGAACTGACAGTTCACTTGCAGCCTAATATATCCCACCCCTTGACAGATGCCACTGTAATGAAATACAGTGAAATACCCAAGACCTATCAGAAAGAGAGATGAAACTTTAGGAGTGGCCAAATTAACAATTTGGTACATTCTTAAAAAGAAGGAATCCACTGGTGATCTTGGCAACACCAAAAGGCCTGGAAGACAACAGAAGACAACTATGATCGCAGCATTATTTCCATGTTGAGGAGGTATTATTTTCAAAGTCTGCAATCAAGAGGCACGTTCATGAATGTAACTACAGAAGTTTTACCTGAAGATGCAAACCACTGATAACACTCAGGAACAGAAAGGCCAAATTAGACTTACAAATGGGATATGTTCCAAAGCATACCACATCATCTGTTAAAAATGGTGGAGGAAGTGTTATAGCATGGGCACGTATGGCTGCCAATGAAACTGGGTCGGAAGTAGCAGGCTGAATTCTGAAATGCGTAGAGCTGTACTTTCTGCTCAGATTCAGTCAAATGCTGCAAAACTGATAGGACGGCTCTTCATGATACAGATGGATTATGATCCAAAACAAACAGTGAAAGCAATCCAAGAGCTTCTTAAGGCAAAGAAATGAAATGTTTTTAAATATCCGATGACCTCACCCTAATTTAGCATGCTCTTCACTTACTAAAGACAAAACTGAAGGCAAGAAGACCCACAAACAAGCAGCAACTGATGGCAACTGGGAAGCACTCACTCTTGGAAACGTTAACTTTATAGCCCGAAAACGAGCCAAATCTCTGGAGAAAGGAGAGAATTCCAGGT
>JAOUWY010000001.1:20473923-20485558 GCA_025728095.1 Prietella phreatophila | reverse complement strand
TCACCTCCTTCTAGAGATGGACAATAGAGAGTGTCCTGACCAGCTATCTCAATGTGTGGTACAGGAACTGCACAGCCTCCGACCGTTGGAGCCTGCAGAGAATTGTATCACCTAGCTCAACTATAAGTTCTGATTTAAGGATAAGGGTTTCTAATCTCACAGTGTGGATTTGGTTCGTGCCTATGTTTGACCATGATAACGTTTGATGTATCTGAGTTGGCGTACAATGTATGTGTACAAATTTCCTGCCAAATTGGACCTGACACCCTTGACATAGTGCTGAGTATTACAGGATTGTCTGGATGACTCACAGCTGCTCAGGCATATTATAAGTATTTTTTCTCCCCTGACTCAACAATATTTTTCAACAAAAACAAAATAACCTCTGCACTATCAAAATGCTATCAAGTCTACCTGTTTAAGAACTACATTGTAAAGGATTGTAAAGGTATGTGACTGTAAAAGTGATTGTAAATGTGACTGCAATATTATGTTTAAATCACATATGAATTAAAATATATATTTAAAACATATTTTATACTGTGAAATTGTTCAGTGTCCTGTTTTTTTTTAATGAGATCAGGATCATTTTGATCAATTGAGATGTCTAAAGAGGCAAAACTATATTGTAGATCTTTTAGCATATTCTATTCCTTATCCATTGATATTGACATTTAACATTTAGACAAAACATAATACATCCAAATATAATTCATCCTTTAAATAATTGTAAAGTTGTGTTTGGGAATTTAGAAATGCCAGAATTTTTATGTACATTTAATATTGAAGGTACAGAATTTTTAACGTATATTTAAAACCTAGCATAAATAGTTATTTAAAAAAATAAAGTTGGTTTGAATTTAAATAAATTCATGATAATGGCAGAAAGTGTAACAGATGGCTAGGCGATATTTTGATATCAAAATGATGAAAAAAGCTATTTAGAGTCTAACTAAAATGCAACCATTAATGCAGATGAACGAACCTAAAGCACATCCTCACCCTAACCTGCAACGTAGCACAATGGTTGCTGTTGGCAATAATAAAAATGATGGCGCCATGCAGAAATACCATCCACACTCTGTCAACATACTGCTGCGATATTTCTGAGCTTAATCCAGAAGGAACAATCCAATCCACTCGGTGGCCTGCAGTGTGTGAGCGTGATAAGCCGTTAGCCATTTAAAAGACATACACTGCAGAAGGAAACACTCCAAAACTAGCTGCAGGCTTCGAGGTATTTGTGGACCGGCACAGACAATATTTCACACAGCCAGTCTAAGCAACTCACACTAATCCGAAGAAAAAGTGCGAGCATGTGGAACGGTGGAGAGAGTCAGACATAAGAGAAATAGCGAATGTTGTTTCCTGCATCTCTCAGTTATATTGTACATGTGTGAGTTTTAATATTTGCCATCACAGATTTGCTGCATCCTTTAACTTTGGAGCTTGATAGATTTAAGACTCTTTGTAGGTCCTATTGCATAAAATTCCATAAATGCCAGTTCCTGATAAGCAACTAATGCGACTGAATTACAACACCACCTACATTTTAATGCTTAAACAGTGATTAGTCTATGGTCATGGTGATGTTTCCTTTCATGGTCTCACTTCATGTTACCGCTTCGTGAACACATGAGACACATCTATTTGACTTTGATGCAGGGAAAATAAACACAAACTTTTCTAACCCTTCAATTTTATACATTCTGTCTTCATCATTGTCTATTTAAACACGGCTTCAGCTCACTAATAATCAAATCAGATAATGCAAATAAAATGGAAAATCTGTGAAAAGTCTGTGACACTACTCCCCTTTCTGAACTACTATCTTAGGTCATAAGAAGAGCTCGGCTTTGGTCCAGTCAGCTGCTTTCTGAAAAAAAAATTAAATGCATGTGATTGGACAAACCTCAACAGAAGGTTAGAAAACTAGGGTTAATTAACTACAGGCAGATTTTTGGCAGAGGTTGTCAGGTTTTCATTTAATAACTGTTGATACTTGATAGTGTTCATGATGCCATGTATCCTAACAAAATGTCCAGGTCCTCTAGCAAAAAAACGCTCCAAAACATTAAAGAGCCACCACCATATTTAACCGTGAGCATGAGGTACTTTTCCTTATCGCTACCTCTCTGTGTGCGTCATAACCACCTCTGGTGTTTATTGCCAAAAAGCTCTATTTTGGTTTCATCTAACCATAGAACCCGATCCCGTTTGAAGTTCCAGTAGTGTCTGGCAATCTGAAGACGCTCGATTTTGTTTTTGGATAAGAGTAGAAGCTTTTTTCATGAATCCTTTCCAAACAACTTGTGGTGATGTAGGTGACTTCAGATTGTAGTTTTGGAGACTTTCTGACCACAAAATACAACTAACTTCTGCAATTCTCCAGCTGTGATACTTTTTTAGGCCACTTGAACCATCCTCTTCATACTGCATTAAGACAATATAGACACACATAATCTTCCAGGTTTTTTCATAACAATTCCATTTAACTGGAACTTATTATTACCCTGATGGTGGAAATGGGCATTTTTAAAGCTTTTGCTTTATTCTTATATCCACTTCCCATTTTGTGAAGCTCAACAACCTTTTGCTGCACACCACAGGTATATTCCCTTGTCAAATCCATTGTTATGTATGACTAAGGGAATTTCTCCTATGCGTTACCTCATATTTATATCCCTGTGAAACAGGAAGTCATGGTTGAACAATTTCCTGTTCCTGGTCACTCAGGTGTACTAAAAAGAAATATTAATATATTGTACAAAATATCTTGTATAAAAAAGAAAATATTATTGTTTGGCTTTAAACATTTTTTGAACAATTTGGTCTAATTGATCAGCTAATCTAGTCTCCTTTGCCATGTTCCCTGGTAGGTGGACCAGCTATATTATATTGCCCCTGAATGTGCACATCCAGAGGGTATTCCCACCTTGCTTCCAGTGTTCCTGGGATAGGCTCTGGACCCACCATGACCCTGACTAGGATAAAATGGTTGAAGATGAATGAAGTAATTACTCAATAATATGGGTTTGGGGGGTATAATTTAAAAAACTCTGCATTCACACTGTACATAAAAATTGCTTAACGCCACTTGTCTTCCCAAAGGTGTTTTTATAAGCAGAAAATTTGACATTGACCCCAAGTTATATCTCTGATTTTCAGACCACATGAGATGTATCTGAAGTTACATAAAAAAAATTCACGCATCATAATTCACTGATGGAGGGCAGCAACTACTGGATAAAGTAGTGTCTAGTACTATGTTAGCCCTCTTTTACTTCTCTAACCTCTTTAGAATTTGTCAGATTTGGGTTTGGCATAAACAATTTTAGGTTAGTGATTGCTAGCATTGCCCCATTCTGTTTGTTCACTTTTGGATCAGTGGGCCATGCTGACAGTGTTGGAAATAAACCACATTATAAAAGATAACATGAAGTAAGCAGGAAACTGAGCAAAAATGATATACAAAATAAGCAGATTGAGGTAGCCAACAAAATCACACTTAACCCTGCACAGTAAGCCAATAGCAAATTAGAACTAGAGATCTACCACAGGCGTGCTCATCTGGCTAACTGCACATTATCAGTGAGAGTGAGAGGAAGCTGATTAGAGTGATATCCCAGCAAGTCCATCTTCCATATGGCACTTAAACTAATGTTATTTCAACTCATCCAGTTATGGCCACTTTGGTCTGAAATTGTTGAAACCCCCATTTTTTCAAAGTGTTCCAAATCAGCAAAGTTATGATGAGGATAACTTCAAAGTCTCTACTTGTTCATTTCAGCATGGCTTTTCACCCTAAGTGCTGCTCTTGATTGTACAGAAGATGGTCAATATCAGAATAATGACACATTTGAATGTGCTGAATGGCCCGTAGCAAAGGGAAATGTTTGACTGAAATAATGAGAAAGGCTGTTTCTTAGCAAAATCTATATTCCAGTCTTTTGCTGAACTTCCATGGTCACATGTCGAAATTACTCTGCATTCTCTGGAACAAGGAGAACAGTAGCAACTTGCTGCAGGCCAACATTTAGCTCAACTCAGCTCCTGTGCAAAAAATGGCCAATGCACAAATGCAGAATATTAAACTTTTAATGGACATAACAACAAATCACTGGTCAGAAAATTAGCAAGAATTAAACAAATGCACTACTGAGACCTCCTGTGACGCCATTTGAGCATTTCTGTTTCTGCAGAGACCTGTCTGGGGAAAAGCTAGAAACAGGGAAATTCACTTATATAGTGTTCTTTTATGCAAAGATAAAATCATGAAAATTATTAAAATGTTTGATGTAAAATTCAAACTAACATGTCTGGGTGTACAAAATTGAAATAAAGTTAACATAAAATAAATGAAATTTGTAAAAATTTACTTAAAGTGCCTTCAACTAATATTGGCACCCTTGGTAAATATGAGCTGTGAAAAATTGTCTTTACTGTTTAATATTTTGTTCACAAAATTCACAAAAATACTCTGCTCTCATCGATATCAAACAATTGCAAATACAGGCTTTATACCCCCAAAATCTTTGTTAAATATAGGTGTGCAACAATTATTAGCACCCATATGAATTCATATGAGAAAAATATATTTCAAGTATATTCCCATTGATATTTTACATTACACACACACACACACACACACACACACAGACACACATAATTACATATTTATTTTAGTACACCTAGGAACAGGAAATTGTTCAACCATGACTTCCTGTTTCACAGGGGTATAAATATGAGGTCACACATGGGCCAAATTCTCTTAGTCATTCATAACAATTTGTAAGACCAAGGAATATAGCTGTGATGTGTGGCAAAAGGTTGTTGAGCTTCACAAAATAGGAAGTAGCTATAAGAAAATAACCATATTTAACAATTTTTCACAGCCTTCTTTGCTCATATTTATCAAGGGTGCCAATATTAGTGGAGGGCACTGTATATATTAAATATAATAATATAATATTTTTGCCATTTTGGGCCCATCTTTTGCCTAGGAGTGGTTGCAGTTATTAGATTATTTTCATTAAATTTAATCACATTTTATAATCCAGTTATTCATCTTAAAGCAGAATATTCAGTAATTACTCTGAATAATTTAATAATTCAGTAGTCAGTGGGTCAGTGAGAAGTATTTTCAACCTGACCACTAAGCAAAAAACAAAAACAAGTGAAACTAACTTGTTTGGATTCTATTTTAAATGAAACCATAAGAAAAACTACAACTTTTAGTCCTGCCCCTCATTCTAATCTTATTCCAAACATATCTCTTGCAAATTATTTAAAAATCTGCAAACTTGTGGCAACATTAATTCAGAAGCTGCAAAGGGATACTTCTGCTAAGTGCTGTCTCAGAAAGTCACAGAAACTATTATTACAAAAGGAGAACAGCAAAACAGGCATATTACTGTATTGTGTAGGAACTATATCGACAATAACCAAGGTTTGTATACTCTTGTCATACTGAATGTCTAAACCCATAAAATAAAATAAAAAACTGTAGCAATTGATTTGAACACCTGAAAAAAAAAATTCATGCAGAAATACTGTTCACTCACTGAGCTTTGAAGGTAATGTAATCACTTCCAAACATGTAATGATCAAAGGCAAAAACTTATGAATATGCTAGATTGCTGTATTATGCATGTGTATCATGTGTTTTGGCCTATGAAGGAACACCTGGGTTGTAGTGCACTACAATAAGTGATTCCAGGGTCAATGTACTGCAGTATATTGGATAGTGTTTTGAACATGAATTTATTTAATTTTCTTTACTATACATTAAATCATTTATTATTTTCCTTTCATTTTTTATCATGCATATGAGAGAAAATAAGACAGAATGAAGAGTAATTATCCTAAAGTTGTTTCACAAAAGACCAATTACAATGAGGGCATATTCATATAATGTAATCTTTCATTTTAAATCTCTCCAATCACAACTGCTGCTTAGAGAGTTTCTTTACTGCATGTTCTATAATGATTACCCCAAAGCTCAAATAAAAAGAGCTGACCAATGAGATCAACAGGTACACATCATCAATTGACAATAACAATGACAATTTTCCTCTATTTGGCTTCAATGAATGCTGCTGATAACAAAATTTTAATTTCCGTTTTTTATTGCATCTGGTATAATCAGCACGCTTGCTCGTGCATAGCTCCTTATGATGATTAGAATAGTGATCTTTCAAACGCATGGTCCTAATTACAATAACAAACCCAGGACCTCACAGACACTAACCAAAACTGACAGATAGACCTGAATAACATATTTCACACTCATCAAGGGTCATTTTCTAACAATCACTGTACTACGCTTTAGTGTCTGCAAATCTAATTTGCCTTTACCAGGTAGATATGATTTTAATTTTATCTTGACAGCAGTAACCAAAAACTGATGATGATAATGATAAATATGGCCGTACACTTTTTGAACTGTATAGATGGAATAAAGCTGAAAGTGCGTTACAAGATAAAATATTTGGAATAATAATGCAGGAATTGTATTGAAATTGTAAGACTTTTAAATATACGCTGTTGGGTGGTACAGTGTTGGACTGGTTGTATGTCACGTCAACACCGGAAACGTCATTGCATCGTACTCCAAGTAACTCAGAGCAGTCTACAAACATGGCTGCCAAAGACTACAGCACCAAACAGCCTAACCTCTTTCATTATCACGTGCGCCTTCATTCTTATTGCACGGACCTGGACTCCATTACATTAATAACAGCATATAAGGACACTCATTCCACCACTACAGTGCATTTCAAAGTATATGCTCTGTGTCTTGTACCTGGGATATCAAGTCTTTGTTATTCTGCTCTGTGGTCATGACTACGTTTCTCGTTTTTTGTTTCACATATTTGTCTTTTAACTCTGTTTGCACATCACCTGATATGTGCCTGTATTCTGCTCCTTGCTATGTAAACACTCAATTCCTTTGTGTCTTTGTTGTTACTAAGCCTTTGTATTTTTCCTGATTCTTACTGGTTTGACTTTGAATTAGTTCTCTAATGTATGTGTTTTGATCTATCTCTGATATCCTGTTTGCTAACTGCCTGAGCACATTTACAATTTTTTGCCTCTGCCTTGCATTTTGGATTTATCGCACAGACTTTTATTAAAGCTGCCTTACCTGCATTTGCATCTGTGTGAGTCTCTCTAACGTGACTGTGTTTGAATGGTATTGTGTTGAAACAGTGTTGTTTGGAATGGTACAGTCCAGATGATTTTACAATGGTATGTTGAACTAAACGATATTACAACGGCATACTGTTGGAATTTTGTCACAATGGTATGTTGTTCAGATGGTATGATGGTCCAAGGATATGACTTTGAAATGCTATGATTTTACAGTGGTATGTTATTGGAATTTTATGTCATTAGATTGGAATGTTGAAATGGTATGACAGTAGAAGGGTGTGATGTTACAATGGTATGCTGTTGGAATTTTATGATGGCACAACTATATATTGGAATGGCATGAGGTTACAGTGGTACTTTTTTGGAATGGTATGACAGTACAAGAGTATGATGTTGAAATGGTATTATGGCACAACGATATGCTGCTGAAATGGCATGAGGTTACAATGGTACTTTTTTGGAATGGTATGATGTTGCATTAATGTCATTATGTTACAATGGCATTTGATTTGGCTGATGCTATGATTTAATTTCACAAAAATGCGAGTAATGTTTCAATCCATATGTATGTTTGCTATTGGAACCCCAACCTCCTGATTCCAGCAACAATGTTTGGTGACTTCTTAATCAGCAGAGTATCAATGTCCTGCATGATTGTGATTGGTTTTATAGTAAATCGAATTTACTACACACTAATACTGCTGCACCAGAAACAATCTCTGTTCCCATGCACACAGTAAAGGCTGCATACATTATCACCTCATTTAAAAAAGTTGGGAAGGTAACAATCTGATTGCAAAAAAATAAAAAATACCACACACAAAATGTGAGCTTTGAAAAAATAGAATAATGTGATAGATTGTCATGTACTACTTCCACCACACCTTCTCTATATCTTACTACTACTATGGAAAATAGATTTACTAAGGACTGAACGAAGAACTTCACAGCAGCTAATCTAATTGCAGGTTTAACGCATTGTAGAAACAAAGCCACAGACTATTAAGGTGCATGCCAAATACAATAAAATTAAAGAGTGCAGCAATAAAGTTACATTATGCCCTTCACAGTGGGTTGGGCTGGCCTTTAGGACCAACAACTGCATTACCCAAATGTAGATTAGTCAGGTCTTGGAGATTCGAGTCAGTGATCCAAAGCAATATTTGTGGGCAATGAATCAGGATGACAGATACAAGAGGCCCTGCAAAGATTGATCCATTACTTTTCTCAACATTAGTCTGGGCACTACATAGCCATTCACTATTGGAGTCAAGGTTATCTGCATCACAATTAGTAACCTTTCTGAAATGTTGTTGGTATTTTTTTTTTTTATTATTGTATATTTTTGTGTTTTAAAAGGTTTTAACCCATTTAAAATGGAATTCTAATAAAATAATTCTGTATGAAGAAATACAGCAAAAAATGTTTTTCATAAATGTAAGTGGTCTACTTAGTAGATAGAGTATCAAGACAAAACCAAAAACAGAGAGAGATCCTCAACATAAAAAGGTATTGAGATTTATCACTTGGTGTAGGAAGTATGTTTTTTTCTGGGGCACTTTATTGGAGCTCTTCATGTTCTCCTTTGAATTTGATATCATATCTGATTATATAAAAAGCCCTTCCAAAAGGTTTTCACCTAAAGGTGCATGGTTTGTCATCAAATTTTTACTGCGTTGGTCAAAAATTGATAGCTGCATTTCACCATCTATATTTCTACAGTCCTGGGACAGCAAAATGTCTCAACACATTTGATTATGCTTCACCTGGCTAAACATGATTGCTTCATTAGGATGAACTTGACTCTACCATTGTCATGGCAGCGGTCTTCTTTTCTAATGATGGAGAACTTAACTCTTCCACTGGTGAGAATTCTGCATGTCTCTCACATGTCAGGACTGTGGAACCACCTGTGATAATGTCTGGTTATAGCTCTAACTGTTTAGCTAATGTCAGTTGAGTAACAGGGAGTGCACACAGCCCTGTATTGTAATGATCTGTCTGTTTAATTAGATCCTCAATTAAAACACTTTCGTCAGTTCCTTTTCTTCTGGGAACGGAACAGAAAACAATGGCAGTTTGCAGAGACGGTGTTAAAAGAACTGTATTAAACCAAATTGAAATCCTTTGGCTATACCATATTGAGAATATTTTGATGTTCAGATGGTATCATGGTGGTTTCGTGGTTAGCACTTTTTCCTCACACCTCCAGGGTTGGGGGATGGGTTCCAGCCCTGTGTGTGCGGAAAATGGATGGATAGATGAATAACTGTATTGTATCATTAGTGGCTTTTATGATGCTGGGACAGCAGAACGTCTCAACCCATTTGATTATGACTGACTAGTCTAAAATTAATTCCTTCATTAGGATGAACTTGACTCCACCATTGTCAAAACAACTGTCTGCTTTTCTAGTGAAGGAGAACTTCCACTGGTGTGAATTTTGCATGCCTCTCACAGGAAAAAAGTTAGGAAAAAAGACTCTAAGTGCCAAAATGCTTTGACTATTGAATATTGACCAAATTCTGATGTTCAATACTTGGTGTCTTCACAAAAGTCAGAGCCATGGATCTATAACCAAGAATGAATACTGAACGATTTATCACATACAGATCTTGCATTGAATTACTGTATAATGGACCTAGGTGATGCTCAAAATAAGTAGCAGACTAAACTATACTAAATATAATTTCTTAAAATTATGTCTTAATACCTCAGAATAATAAAGCCAATTTCATAATAGATTTGACATATGTCTGAATATCTGATGGCAATACCTTTTAAAGATCTGAAGATCGAAAGATCATTTTTCGTTAACATATACCTTATAGACAAGTGACCAAAAAAGAGGGAAAATGGTGTATGTTATGCTGTGGGGCATTTATTTATTTTACAGGGCATGGTCTCCTCCAGAATGACCCTGCCTCAATCTACAGGGGCAAGAGGGCTCACCTGAATGGTTTGATGATAATGAAAATTATGCCATCACATCTCACCACACCTACAGGAGATTTTGGTGTGAGACAGCGCTGTCCATCACCACCATCAAAATACCAACTGAGGGAATATTATTTGGAAGAACTTTGAAACACTTTGAAAGACATGGTGCTCTGAAAATGTTCTGTTGGCTCGCAGAGGCCCAGCACCTTACTAAGACACTTCATGTTGTTATGTAACTTATTATAAATAAAACACATTCATGTCTACACATAAAATGTTGTAATTATGCAAATGTTTGCTAAATGTTTAAGTTTTCATTCCCAAAATTTACTTTGAGATCAAAGCTCACATTTGTGAACACAAAAACATTTAAATATATCTATTTTTCCCTTAGATTAGTCAATCTATGGTTGGATAATGGTTAGATAATCATAATTTCAATTCCATTATAAGCCTTTACTCCATCAGACCACGGCAGCTGTTCCAACATACACAGATCAGTCTGGAAGAAAATTAGCACTTTTCTCTTTTTCCGTGACGATTCCTGAAGTATCATTAACACCTGAAGGTGTGAAAAAATCCAAACTACAGTTCAGAATCTGCTAGTGAAAAGCTTTCTGTCAGACATGGATTCCAAAAAGAAATACTGCACCATTTTTGCTGTTTATTTGTGTTTGAGACAGAGTATTCTAAAAAATTACATCATAAAAATGACATCAGATTACATCAACTACATTGGTTCTGATCCTGAACATTTTTCACCTTTGCTCCTTATTTCTTGAAACAGAAACAGCTCAACAAAATAGTTAATGGAATTTTGTGGTTGTGAAATAAGTCACATTTCACATGGAAATGTCAAACTAAAGAAAAATTAAACATAACTAAAATACAAAAAAGTCAATCTGTAGTCACATGCAACATCTGTGAGCGGTGTGATTTCCCTCAGTCTTTCTCTCAAGGAATTGAAGTGGTGTCAGGCTGGCATTTTTATAGCGAAATAGTTGAGTGCAGTCACTGAAACAGAAAGGCAGAAAAACTGGAGCAGAGAGCAGATGGATCACCGGATTTCTGCAAAAAAAAAAAAACCCTGACATATCACAATACATTAGTGAACTAGATCAAAGTTACTGTTAAGAACACATTTGTTCAATGAAAGGTATTCAGATTAGAATAGAAGAATGGGGGATGTCTCACTGTGGACCCTTACAATACCACAGGAGTCCAAGAGAACCAAGGAAGTCCAACAGCCAGGAGTCCAAGAGCACATAATTAGCCCCATCAATTGTGAGGTCCCATCATATCATGTATACCAAATAAGGCAGTTAGTTGCTCTCGCAAAAGTGCATTCAGCAGTGCATACACAGCAGTCTGAAAAATAATAATAATAATAATGGCTTTACATGTATTGGAAGAAGCATGTACAGAGAGGGAAAAAAGTATTTGATCCACTGCTGATTTTGTACGTTTGCCCCCTGACAAAGAAATGATCAGTCTATAATTTTAATGGTAGGTTTATTTGAACAGTGAGAGACAGAATAAC
>JAOUWY010000001.1:20439418-20452212 GCA_025728095.1 Prietella phreatophila | reverse complement strand
TGATTTAATGAGTGAATGAGTGAGAGGGTAAGTGAGTGATTTAATGAATGAATGAGTGAGAGGGTAAGTGAGTGAGTGAATTAGTGAGAAGGTAAATGAGTGAGTGATTTAATGAGTGAATGAGTGAGAGGGTAAGTGAGTGATTTAATGAATGAATGAGTGAGAGGGTAAGTGAGTGAGTTATTTAATGAGTGAGTGAATGAGTGAATGTTTTACTGAGTGAGAGAATAAGTAAATGAGAGAATGAGTGAGAGGGTAAGTGAGTGAGTGTTAATAAGTGAGTGAATGAGTAAATGAGTGAATGTTTTAATGAGTGAGAGAGTGATTTAATGAGTGAGTGAATGAGTAAATGAGTGAATATTTTAATGAGAGTGAGTGATTTAATGAGTGAGTGAATGAGTAAATGAGTGAATGTTTTAATGAGTGAGTGAGTGATTTAATGAGTGAGTGAAGTAGTAAATGAGTGAGAGAGTGATTTAATGAGTGAGTGAATGAGTAAATGAGTGAATATTTAATGAGTGAGTGAGTGATTTGATGAGTGAATGAGTAAATGAGTGAATGTTTTAATGAGTGAGTGGTTAAATGAGTGAGTGAATGAGTAAGTGAATGAATGTTTTAATGAGTGAGTGAATGAGTAAATGAGTGAATGTTTTAATGAGTGTGAGAATGAGTAAATGTTTTAATGAATGACTGAGAGGGTAAGTGAGTGATTTAATGAGTGAGTGAATGAGTAAATCAGAGAATGAGTGAGTGAATGACAGAGGGTAAGTGAGTGAGTGATTTAATGAGTGAGTGAATGAGTAAATGAGTGAATGTTTTAATGAGTGTGAGAATGAGTAAATGTTTTAATGAATGAGTGAGAGGGTAAGTGAGTGAGTGATTTAATGAGTGAGTGAATGAGTAAATGAGAGAATGAGTGAGTGAATGAGTAAATGTTTTAATGAGTGTGAGAATGAGTGAATGTTTTACTGAGTGAGTGAGTGAGTGAGAGGGTAAGTGAGAGAGTGACTAAATGAGAAAATGAGTGAATGTTTTAATGAGTGAGTGAATGAGTATGAGGGTAAGTGAGTGAGTGATTTAATGAGTGAGTGAGTAAATGAGTGAATGTTTTACTGGGTGAGTGAGTGAGTGAGTGAGTGAATGAGTGAATGTTTTACTGAGTGAGTGAGTGAGTGAATGACTGAATGTTTTACTGAGTGAGTGAGTGAGTGAGTGAATGACTGAATGTTTTACTGAGTGAGAGAGTGAGTAAATGAGTGAATGTTTTACTGAGTGAGTGAGTGAATGAATGTTTTACTGAGTGAGTGAGTGAATGAGTGAATGTTTTACTGAGTGAGTGAGTGAATGAGTGAATGTTTTACTGAGTGAGTGAGTGAGTGAATGAGTGAATGTTTTACTGAGTGAGAGAGTGAGTGAATGTTTTACTGAGTGAGAGAGTGAGCGATCGTTTTAATGAGTGAGTGAATGAGTTGGGGATTGAGTGAGAGAGTGAGTGAGTGATTTAATGAGTAAGTGAGTGAAAGAGTGAGCTGTAATAAATGAACTTAACAGCGTATAACAGAATGGATCAGAACCAAACCGTGAACATTTTTATTTTTTTTTTAAACATTGTAATGAAACCTACCGTAGTGCACCGTACTCAATGTCCCTGCCACTGTCTTACAGGACGAGTTGTCTCCTCCACACACTCCACATTTATCTCTCCTGGCCTTGGAGTTTAAAATATGGTCACAACCTGCTTGCTGCAGAAACACAGTGCAAATACAGACCAAAGCTCAGTTCTAAAGTGTAATCAATTATGGCTTGTGATGGAACTTTAGAGACTTAAACTCAACCACACACACACACACACACTCACCCTACACAGGCCCTGCACACAGATGTCATTGGTATCAGGGCCACACGGCGTGCCATCTATCACCCGGTCCTTGAGCTGATAGTAGGCTGTGTTTCCTGCCACTCTGCAGAAGAGCTTGCAGCGGTCCTTCATTAGAACTTCACATAAAGAGGACAAAATGCAAAAACGTCAGAGAGGAAATCAATTCTTGGAAATCAAAACACCATGATTATAAAATCTTTTCTTTCCATTGATCGACCGAGATCACCTGATGTTCTAATTAACGCATTAATCTTTCGTTATTTCGATCTAGACATTCGGTGCATTTCCGTTTGACATTCAGGAATCAGAACCGGAACAAAAACAAACAAAAAAAGTTTCGAATTTCCAACACTATGCGTAAGAAAATCCAATAAAAATATATGAGATGAGACACTTTCCCAGGACAAATCTGTCCTTGAGTATGTCTAAAAGTTAGAATTAGCAAAGTTATTCGGGGGATTTATTTTTGAAAACAAACCTCAAGCCTCAAGCCTGAGCGCCTTAAAATGGATGAAGAGATACCGTTAAAATGCCGTTAAAACCTGTATCCAATTAGCACAACGAAAAGAAAGAGCTAGCTAGGAAAAAATGGACCACGTGAGGAAAATATCGAATTACCGCTACGGGAAAACGCTACATAAATAAATAAATAAGTAAATAAATAAATAAATAAATAAATAAAGGTCTTACTTCCGCTATACTTGGGCACCCAGCGCACGTTAGGAGGTAGACCGTTGATGTTAAAATGGCGTCCGTCGAAAGCGGCGCACTGCTCCTCTCTGAAGTCCCGTCTCTGTTTAGAACATGGCTCAGAGTTGCACGAGCGAAACTTCATCCTGCGCCCCACGCAGTACAGTCCCCCGTTCCTAGGTCTGAATAAAGCGGTGCACACGTTAAAAAAAATTTTTTAAAAAGAACTCAAACGAATGAATCCACGAGCGATCATGTGATCATCAAATTCAACGATCTTACGAAGAAGTCCTAACTGTCCCTATGACTTTATTTTTTTCCCCCCCGTTCTATTTTCCGATTCTGCAAAAACGTCAACAGGAGCCCAGTGTACTGTAGATCATTATTTTGGTATGAATCGTACAGGTTTGGAAAGACGTAAACATTTTACAAACTGCACCATTAATATGTTTTTCATTCCAATGTGGGGTTTTAAGTTTATGGCAAATGAATGATCGTTTGAACGGGCAAAAATAGTAGAGATTACAGCCGTAAAATCCGTAAACAAACAACAACAAATTGATGATTATGAATTCTCATGATTCTCATGGTTTAAATGGAAAATGTGCACTTATATAGCGCTTTTAATTGTGCCTCATTCACCCACGGTAGCAGAGCTGCCATGCAAGGCGCTAACTTGCCATCAGGAGCAACTTGGGGTTCAGTGTCTTGCCCAAGGACACTTCGGCACGTGGAGTCACCCAGCACGGGAATCGAACCTCCAACCCTACGATTAGTGGACAACCAGCTCTACCACCTGCGCCACAGTGGACAAGAAGGAACCAATGATTCGCAGTGCTTACGCAGGTCTGTTGCAGTCCCGGGTGGCGATCTTGATACCCCCTCCGCATGTGCGTGAGCAGGAGCCGAAGAGACTCCACACGCCCCACTCTCCATCCACCGGACCCAAGTCGTGCTCCTTCGGGATGCACATGCCATGCTTACAGTGCTGTTTAAATAGAGAAAGTGGGGTGCGAGACTGACGTCAAATACATGCAGGATTCACTTAAGCTTGGTATACTATACAGTCATTTTATTTTAAATCTGAAGGGATTTGAAGAAGAAGAAAAAACATCCTATTACGTTAATCTTCAGAGTTCTAGCCGAATATTTCCTCTTTAAGAGCAAATCCATACTCGAGAGCGAACTCTGCTCCGAGTTAGGGAGTGTTCTGTGCGAATATATATGGGACCTGGTGTAAACAATGCCGGGGAGCTCAGAATATGTTAGGGTTATTAATTGTTGGAGCTCAGCTGGTACTAAGTGTAGGGACGAGGAGGAGATATATTTCTGAGAGAACGTCAGAACATCTATATTACGGGCTCAGTGGAGCTTTACGCTAAGCCATCGAGGCATTATCTGTATCTGTGCATGTTTAATAGCACTATTAACTCGAATACTTGCCCTTCCATGGCCACAGTCAGTGCCGTCAGCCCAGGGCATGTGCTGGGTTCGACAGCCCCGCTGAGGTCCTTCTAGACTCATGCACCAAAGCCGCCGACACTGCATCTGGAGAACACACACACACACACACACACACACACACACACACACACACACACACACACACACACACACAGTCCAATGTGTTGCTGTTTCCTTCGACACTGGATTTCTCAGTATAATGACTAATCTTCACTGGAAAGTAAACACTAGATGAAACTGATGAAAATATTGATCCCTATAAAAGCCATTATCTCATCTTGTAATTACCCTGTGACTTCCTGTAACTTCTCACAGAAACTTTTTCTTCCAGTCTACAAAATAGGTGTAAAAATGCAACGTTTGTCTCTTATTTGGTGTCCTTTCATCTATCCGAGCTTACACCTACAGTGCCATATACGCAGCGTTGAAGTTTTGCATTACACCTTCACAAGACATTGGAATGGATATAGAAATATTTAGCATGTGTTTACTACCCACTGTATTTCCATCCTTAGAGCAAACTTTCTCACTAGTATTTCCACACAAGCTACACTCGTTATGTCTGTTCCTCGGATGGCCTGCACAGAGCCCTGACCTCAACCCAACTGAACACCTTTGGGATGAACTTTAATGCTGACTGCACCGCAGGCCTCCTCACCCAACATCAGTGCCTGCCTCACTAATGCTTATGTGGCTGAATGAACACAAATCCCCACACTCACACTCCAAAATCTAGTGGAAAGCTTTTCCAGCAGAGTAGAGCTTCTTATAACAGCAAAGGGAGGACCAACTCTGGAACTGGATGTTCAACAAACACATACGGGTGTCATAGGACAGGTGTCCACAGATTGTTAGGCATAAAGGTCAGTGGTAGTGCAGTAGTTAAGACATCTAACTACTGATCGGATGGTCATGAGCTGAAATCGCAGCACTGCAAACCTGCCACTGCTGGGCCCTTGAGCAAGGCCCTTAACCCTCAAATGCTCAGATGTATAAAATGTAAGTTGCTCTGGATAAGGCCGTCTGCAAAAATGCCATAAATATAGCATACTGTATACTCCCGAAAAGCTTGATTTGCATGAAACATGTTTTTTAAATATATAAATATATACTTTATATAAGGAAATGCAAGTAAGTACGTAATTTGAGAGAACACTCAGGACTACAGGAATTCTCATACACTGATGTACCTCATCTTCCTGAAGAGTTTAGCTCCAACTTAGGACAATTGGACAGACTGATGATGTGTTTGTTTGGGGTTGAACTTGGTTTATCCTGGGTTTGAGAAAAGGACACACCACTTGAACCTGAGCACGTGCAGAAGTGCATCTCATGATGCAAAATCACCACTGACAAGCAAAAAAATAAAATAAATAAATAAATCAGCAGCCCCTTTCACTCAAGGCATTAGTCAAGTCTTTGTTTGCACTAAGCACAAATGCACAATGCTTCAAAACAAGCAAACAAGAGCATCCCTGGAGAAAAGTCTTACCCACGTGCGCCAAAGCCGCACACACGCACGGTCAGCTGGCCACCGAGATTCCCGCAACGCAAACTGAGCATGCTGCGGTGCAGCTTTAAATCCTTACCTTCGTCGTGCGTTTTCTGTAGGCAAAAAGTCAGATTTCTCCTCCAGCTCGGCATGGCCAGCGGTTTTGGCAGCGCGTGGTAATAACAACAACGGAAGCAGAAGACAGAATGTCAGCTGTCGGTGAAGAGTAGGCTACAATCCTCTCCGAGACCGAACCGAACAGAAGGCAGGAGATGTTTCGGCTGGCGGTTTGCTATCCGCGCGCGCTCAGCACTCGAAGCTGTTTAATGTCACCGCGCGCTGGGGAGAAGTGTGCCAATCCCTGTGCGCCCTGTAGGTCCGAGAGGCCACGGAGCTCGAGCTGAATCTCAAATGGCTTTCTAATGATATATAGTGCACTAAGAAGAGGGCAAAAGCTATTAACTTTTAGTGCACTTCGTAGGGAGAAGGGAGTAATTGGGGATGCATCCCATTATGCTTCGCTCTTTTGACGCTCGAAGTCGTTTCCTGTGATTTGTCCCTGCAACGTGTGATTGCTTCTTCTTCTTGTGAGGGTGTAATGACTTTACAGTCAACTTCAGAATTATTGCCACGTTTCATTCATATTACACGTGCAATTGTTAATATTTCAACTACAACCTTGAAATATTTGAGAACAATATTCAGTTTTATTTCAGCTTAATTCAAAAAGAAATCCATCTTACACAGCTTACTCCTTTTCAGGGTCACGGGGAACCTGGAGCCTATCCCAAGGAAGCATCGGGCACAAGGTGGGGTACACCCTGGACACTACGGACACGTTTGACACGCCTATCAGCCTACCACGCATGTCTTTGGACTGGGGGAAGAACCCGGAGTACCTGGAGGAAACCCCCGCAGCACGAGGAGAACATGCAAACTCCGCACACACACATGGCCCCGGCAGGACTCAAACCCTGGAGCTGTGAGGCGAGCGTGCTAACCACAAAGCCACCGTGCGCCCTCATTTGGGAATCCCTACAATTAATAATTGGTAAGGTCTTCAAGCAATCACTCCTTAGGTTTGTGCATGCGGAGTGCTCTCTTCAATTCCGGTCTCAGGAGGGTTCAAATCTGAAATGGTCAGTGCAGTAAAATATGTATTTTGTTGAAGGTTGTGACCTAAATTATTCGGGCACTTAAGTTTTCATGAGACCACCAATCTGCACAGAATCCCCAGAGCATCAAAATGCATCAATATTCACTGACATATTAAAGAGTGGTTGGGGCTTTTTCTTCACTCCAATCATGTAGAAGTTGAGCATGAACAAAAATCTGAGCCATGGCGAGTTCTGAACATTTGAGGGCTATAAACAACAACTTACTCAGGGGTCAAAACAGTTTAATAGACAATGAAATAAATATATAAAACAACTGAACAATAACTATACAATATACCTGCATAACTTAACTTTCATGATGCCCCAACTGTAGGTGATTGACATTTCGATCACCAGAGCTAGTGACATAGCTGGTAATAATGAGTTAGCAACTTAATGTGTTAACATAACATCTTATTCTAGATACCAGCTAGCTAGTTAACCACAAAGAATTTCCATTTCAATTAAATGAACACGGGAAAGCAGACCAATTATCCATTTTTCGTACTGCTTACCCTACACACAGTCGCGGGAGAGTCTGGAACCTATCCCAGGCGACTGGAGCACAAGGCGGAGGGGCACCCAGGATGGAGTGCCAACCCATCGAAAGGCACAGAAGGGCACGAAGAAATTCACACACTACGACAACTTGGAATGCCAATCAGCCTACAATGCATGTCTTTGGACTGGGGAGGAAACCGGAGTACATGGAGGAAACCCCCGAAGATGAGAGGGAACATGCAAACTCCGCACACACTGCAGTGGCGAGAGTCAAAAACCCCAACCCTGGAGGGGCAAGTCTAAAGCCGCCGTGCCCCCACACAACTTATTGTTAAGTGTGTGGTGAGTAATAGTTAGTTTTGAAGCTTAACAACTCCAAGAACATTTAAATTGTGCAAATCTGAAATTGTTTTTTTTTTTCTTGCAAATTAAAAAAAAAAAATTCTAAAATGTACATGACTTTTTAAAAACGATATATTTAATGTTTATGGTATATTTAACTGCTTATTTTTTCTCCTGAATATCTAGAAGATGACTTCAGCAACCTTCTATGACTTGTGCGTTGAAAGTTGTTTGGTTTTGGTGATGGATGATGAGGGGATTTGTGTAGCTTCCATTTTTGTCAAACATAGCAAAGATACTCTCTCAGGACTAGGAGCGATGCTATAACATTTGAGGGTGGCGTGTGTCCCATTGGGGCAGATTTGGGAGGAGCTGCAGGACGTACATCACAAAAAGCTACAGGGAATTTGTTTTTAAACTTGTAGCACTCTCTAGGATCACTGGGGGTTCAAGCTGATGTACTGTCGTTAGGCAGACTGGGGTGCTGAATATGCAGGGATCAAGTATAGTTTGGTGATTTTCCTACTGGGCTACATCTCATTGTTTGTTCATTGCATGATTGAAAACTCTGCTGCTGTGGATGGTCCCACATAAATAGGCTAAGGACTTGGACTTCCCAAAAACGGTTAATGCTGAAGACTCACTCTTGCTTCAATGCAATGTCACCTGGATATAATTTAGATTTGCCCTGATGAACTGCCATAATCATGAATGTACTCATGTGCTCTGCTCATACTGAAGATCCTTTCAAGGGTTCTTCCCCATGTCATCTCAGTGAATTTTTCCATGCCATTGTCTTGCTCTTAGGGATCTAAATCTATATTCTGATTTCTGTTAAGCAGCCTTATGAAAATATCTATTGGTAAATGAGCTGTACAAATGAAATCGCTTTGCATTTCTCATGCAAGTTTGTCTCTGTCTGGAATGAATCTGTGGGTTTCTCCTTGTTGCTCACTCCGCAGGCCGGTCATGAAGGACACAACCACAAAAACTGATGTGTTCAATGATGTGTTTTTATGCAGGAAATTCACCAACCTGCACTGGACTTCCACATACACTCCTGCTCTAGGGAAATGCATCATTCAACAGCACAATAAACACACTGAGTGAAAGCAGGGCATGCTGGAGATTGGTGTTACAAATGCTTTCACCTGTTATTCAAAACACATGACCGGTGCTCAAGGGGACATCGGCATTTACCGAACAGTCTTTAAGCTTTGAAGGTGATTAGGTCTGTGACTTATACAAAAAAGGCAACCCTGCCAGTGTAAGAGCAGATAAAATTAGAAAAATTAACTAGGCTGTTATTTAAACCACCTTTTACTTTTTGCTTTTCGATATGCTTCAGCTACAGCAGTTTGTGCGTTTCAATTTTAAAGAATGGAGGTTACACTGAAAAAAAATTGCAGAATTAAAAAAAAAATCATAAAAATTAAAGTGTACAATTACATATAAAAGTTTATTTATTAACCCAGGGGCACGGTGAGTGAATTTCAAACAAAATATCATTAGCCATTCCACTTAAGATATTAAATACAAGATTTGGGTTTTGAACCTTCAGATCGCTTATTAAATCTACTTTCAAAGGACACATCAGAAAATCCTGAATTTCAAACACGGCTGCGAGCAATCAAGCGTAGTGAACATATTACCTTTGAAAAACTTTTGAAGGACTTCAGAAATTGACTGAAATGTAGTTCAAACTGTTCTGGTCATCTGGATTTACTGGTTGTTGGAATGACAGGTCATTGGTTTAAGAACGTCTCTGAGGGTTAATGAGCTTGTCTGTCTGTGTGTGTGTGAACCCAACTAAACTAGGTTCCGTCTCACTGCTCGTTCTGCTGGCCGTCTGTGATGGCGGTCACAGTCCCTTGGCCTTTATTCACGTCGCTAATGCAAGCCCACTGTCCGCCCACAGACTCCTTCCATAGGGTCACCTGGGAAAGCAAGATGACAAACATCATCAGCCTAAAGGTCACCTTATCAGTCAAAATAACGTGCTTTGGTTATAAAGTACTCTTCAGCAGGTTCATATTCGATTTAAGCCACGAAGACAGAATCTAATTTTCAGGCTTCTGGTTACACGAATATGCTTGTTGAACAAATACCAAACAAGATACACTCAAGAAATTGTTAACAATACATGTTAAGACAATAAATTATGATCGTCGTAAGGTAGCACTTTTTCAGCCAAGAATGACACTATTCAAAAACTGCTATTCTGATCAAGAAAGAAAAAAAAAAAAAAAAAAAACACCCAACAACAACAGAGCTATACTTAGAATGTCTCAAACTTTTTTAGCAACCTATAAGCACGAGACTTACTTTGATTCAACACCAACAAAACCCCAAAAGAAGCTATGTCTACGTCTGTATTAAGTCGGACACATAAGGATAAATGCTCTGTGCCTACATTGGCATTTCTCAAAAACTGCTCTTCCACACTAAAACGTCTGAAAACGGTTACACCCTTATACTGTACGTGTAAAAACGTAAGAAGTTTTGACCTGCGTCATTACCGCCAGGCGTTTATTTAAAAATACAATCTGAAAGCTGTACGAAGAGACATGCACCTTTGACAATGCTACCAAACTGGATAGCAGGCACAACAACTGTAGCACAACATCGTCCACCATCTTGTTTGTTTTGAGTTGAATGGGTCACATGACTGTCACGCGACTAGAAATACGTCGTCGTTTTTGAATTTCTCCATTTTCTCAGTCCACACTACAACATGACATTTATCCCAAATTTATCCACTTCGGAGAGTGTTTTAGAAGAAAGAAAAAAAAAGCTAAGTTTTCGTTGGACAAAAACACCGTCTCAGGGTGGACGGAAGGCCATAGGGTTGAGAAAAAGACACATTTTCAAATTGATCCGGATAAATGTAGACATGCCCTAGGAATCGAGACATGCCCTAGGAATCGAGGTTTTGGACCAAACATCTGGTTTTGATAAACAGGCCACTGCAATTTCCTAAACTTAAATATGTCACATACAATGCTGGGCAAAAATCTTAAGCATTCTAAATCTTTCAGATAAATTTTGTCTGACATGGGGGTTATTCTGCATGTGTGTAACTCCGATTTCAGAACAGGCGCGTATACCTTAACGCTCAGTCTGAGTGCACCAAACATCATGATTAGGCAGACATACTTCACTACATCTGCTGCTTTGCTCACATCTGCTGCTCTTCAGGAACCGGGGCTATGTTAATTAGCAGTAAATCCCGTTCAGAAAATGCAACATTAACATATTTGGTGCAAAACAGAAGATGGCTAAAAACTAAAAACCTTTTTAAGGTGCTGAATATGAACATCTGTTTCTTCTTGAGCTAAAAATATAAATCCACTTCAGAGAAAAGTCTGAACAAATGTGCACAAAATTTACTAAATGAAATAATGCAGAATATTACTTTGAGGAGTAATTTCTTACACTAACCTCATCTTAAAATCACATTAGTAATGTTCATAATATACCAATGGTCTGGGACTTTTCTCCCAGTTACTGAGAGTCAGGAAATGTCACATGCTTGTGTGAGAACATTAATGTCCTCGTGTGGCCGACTCAAGAACAGCATCTCCAACCGACAGAATGAAGCTGCCATTATCCAGATCCATCCCAGAATAAAAGATCACACCTTTAATTTCCTCACAGGCTTCCTGATCATTTTAAAACTGATTTTAAGATTCTATTATTAATTCTAAAGGACTGCCCCAGACTACACTCAATAAAATTGTTCAATGCTTTCTTGATTTCAGGTCACCAAACAAACAAAGATCCAGACTAATGTTTGCACCCCAGCCCCCACTGTAGCTAATTACATTTTTATTGAAGTCTGGTTGTATTTTCTTTAACTGTTTAAGAATATTTTATTGTGTCCCTGTAAAGAAAATTTTAATTTGTGTTTTAAATACAATAATACCAAATATATAATTATTATTATTGTTGTTAATAATAATGTAACAATGTCTCCACACATTGAGGAAATGAACACTTTTTAGCACAATGTATTCCAAAAAACACAACGCTTTTTTTTTTTTCCATAGCCTATATAAATGTCTTTGACACGGAAATCATTCTCATGGCTGGATCGGGAAGTTGTTGCAAAGTTGCTATAGACTTGAACAGAAAACACTGCAAGCACATCTCTCTCACACACACACACACACACAGACACCGTCTTCAAACTTATTAACAAATTCAAAAAGACTGAAAGTGCAGTGGACCAACCGAGAAGTGGACGTCCACGAACATCCACCGGCGAAGGCACAACTGACGTGGTGCTGACAAACATAGATCCGACAAACAGAGTCCGCTATATATGGAGACTTTTGGGACACCCTCTAATATTTAATGCATTACAAACATCTGAATGAAAGGCTTACCAAATTGTCTGGAATTTATTAGCGAGGACCTCTCCATGAAAAAGCAGAGTTATTCATGAGCCATCATCTAAATGAAATCAGCCGGAGGCGATCTGACAGCCTCCTCGGGTGAAATAAACGTAGTCATTAACCCCTGTACCATAAAGTATCAGAGAATTGAGAGTTACTACACAAAACAAAACACAGGTTTATCCAAAAAATAAATATCTTCATTAAATACAAGTGTGCAACAATTATTGGCACCCTTTTAGTCAATACCTCCCTTTGCCAAGATAACAGCTCTGAGTCTTCTCCTATAATGCCTAATGAGATTGGAGAATACATTGCGAGGGATCTCAGATCATTCCTCCATACAGAATCTCTCTAGATCCTTCACATTTCAAGGTCCATGCTGGTGGACTCTCCTCTTCAGTTAACCCCACAGGTTTTCTATGGGTTTCAAGTCAAGGGACTGGGATGGTCGTGGCAGGACCATATTTAACCATGGGCACAAGGTACTTTTTCATATGGCTACCTGTCCGTGTTCACCACTGCAAAAAAGCTCTATTTTGGTTTCATCTGACCATAGAACTTGATCCCATTTGAAGTTCCAGTAGTGTCTGGCAAACTTTGGATGAGTAGAGGATTTTTTTTTTCTTGAAACCCTTCTAAACAATTTATGGTGATGTAGGTGACTTCAGATTGTAGTTTTGGAGACTTTCTGACCCCAACTAACTTCTGCAATTCTCCAGCTGTGACCCTTGGAGATTTTTTGTGCACTCGAACCATCCTCTTCACAGTGCGTTGAGACGATATAGACATGTCCAATTCCAGGTTAATTCATAACATTTCCACTTGACTGGAACTTCTTAATTATTGCCCTGATGGTGGAAATGGGCATT
>JAOUWY010000001.1:20418685-20429897 GCA_025728095.1 Prietella phreatophila | reverse complement strand
TATAGTAGAAGTAGCTATACTGTAAGGAGACAGAATTTATTTGTTGTATGGGTAAATGCAGGGTGCGATTTGCAACACTGATAACTAAAACTCCAAAATACATCTACACCGCGCAACAGTTACTTTCACACTGCTTTTCATCACCTCAGTCAACCAAACAAGTGTGCAAATACTGCAGAGAAGCCGTTGTGATGACGAGAGTAATAATATTATTTAAACATTTAAAAAATTTCCTACAGACCCCATGCAATTTCACCACTGCCCACTAGGGGTCCGCGTATCCTGTGTAGTGCGGGGTAGTGCATAGTGTAAGTATATAGTACATCACTTGGGACACAAGTTTTGTATTTACTGTCTGGAGTGTTTTCCCGAACAGAAGTAACGTAATGAGTAAATCTCCCCCATGCGGCGCACAGACCAACTAATTGATTATGAGATTCGTTGACAACGATTTTCATAATCAATTACTATTGATTTTACCGATTAGTTGTTGCAGCTCTATATACATGTCTTCAGAACAATCTGCTTTGTGTAGACCTTAAGTTAACTTACACCTGTTTAAGCTGTCATTTAGCTGTGATTCTAAATAATATTTTTTTTTAAATTCCAGTTACAGCTTGTTTAGTATGAAATTCCATCTATTTGTTTCACTGGAGGATCCAGGGGTGAGGCTAGAGGAGCACTGGTCCAAGCTGAAATCTGATGGTCCCTGATGTGCACGTGTCCTGTCACTCATCGCTGATCTACGTCAGAGCTTGCTACTGGCTGAAAAACCCGTGTTTTTTTCCCTATTGCATTTCATTAATAGCTGTTGGTCAAAGCGTGCGTTTTTATCGTCCTCGTCAGCTTAAGCTCCAATGGAAGTTCATATTTAACCCTCTACACCCTGTCCAGGGTGTACCCCGCCTTGTGGATGCTCCCTGTGATAGACTCCAGGTTTTCCCTTAACCCTGAAAAGGAGTAGGTGGCTGAAGATGGATGGCTAGATGGATGGATGGAGAATGCAATGATTTGCAAATCTCATAAACCCATATGTTATTCACAATAGAACATAGAAAACATATAAAATGTTTAAACTGAGGAAATGTACCATTTTTAGACAATAATAAGGTAAATTTGGAATTTCATGACTGCAACATCTCAAAAAAGTGTTATAAAAAGGTTAGAAGATACTCTTTTATACCCAATCATGTTACTGACCTGCTGCCAGTTAACCCTAATTAGTTGCAAAATGTTCCTCCAGCTGTTTCTTTTTAGTAACACTTACTTTTCCAGTCTTTTGTTGGCCCCATCCCTACTTTTTTGAGACTTGTTGCTGCCATCAAATTCAAAAAATTACCTTATTTTCCCCTTAAAATAGTACATTTCCTCAGTTCAACATTTTATATGTTTTCTATGTTCTGTTGTGAATAACGTATGGGTTTATGAGATTTGCAAATCATTGCATTGTTTTTATTTAAATTTTCCACAGTGTGCCATCCTCCTCTTCTTTGCTGTTGCAAAACATCTTCAAAGATTCCGGCTTGAGACCAGCTTCTCTTGCCTTCAGGAGATCGTCTATTATATCCACTCTGGCATACAGGAGCTCAGGATTTCCAGTCATGTTCATGATCTCATAGTTGTTCTTACCTTTCAAAAGCATCCAGGTGATCTTATTGGCCTGAGTCTGGTGGATTTTCTCAAACAGTGGTAACATATAATCATGTGCCATCTGGATCTGGTTGTCTACTGGTGAGGACTCTATTCTACCGATGGACCCTGTCATTTTACTGAGGAACTGGAAAGTATGAACTCCTCTGTCCTGAAGACTTTTCTTCAGCTGGGAAACTTTGAAAGTTACAAAATTTAAATGTTGTGGAGATGACTGTAAACTTTGCAAGGTGGCGCTTTTGTAGCACGGAAGCACAACAGTGATGCACAAGCACAAACATGTTTATATCCAAAACTGTGTTGTTGTTTTTTTGTTCATCCTTTAAAATATTACATAAATACTTAAATAATATAAACTTATGTATATATAATTGGACAAACAGTTGTGTTAATGTAAACTTTTATAATTTTATTTTATATTTGTAACAATCAGTTTGTGGATTTTATTTTAAATAAATGAAAAAAATGGTACTGTAGGTTGGCTGATTGAGCTATTATGAAAATAATCATTAGTTGTAGCCTGAAAGGAAATTGTCACGAGGTTGGGGCAGGGAGACGGAGACAATCGCAAATCAAACGTGTTTATTAAATGAAAGCATAAAGGTCATGCAAAGCATAACATAACATAACCCTAGGAACATGACTACAACTAGGAACATGAATAACTATAACTATGACCATGAAAACATCTAGAACCTCAATTACAATGATAATTGGAACTACAGTTAGGACTATCGACGAGCAACGTGTTTCGTTGCTCGTGAAACTTAAATACCCGAGATAACTAAACTATACATGTGAAACAGAAAACACCTGTACAAAATCAGGGACCAAGGCCAAAACAGGTGCATAGACAAAACAGGTGCCACAGCGCCCTCTGTCGGGCGCCCTGTGACTGAAATTCTCTTTTATCATCTTATATTTTATATTATGTACGCTCTTATATTATGAACTGCTCTCAAATATATGATGAATGTAATCATTTAGTTACCCCTTTGAATAAGCTGATCAACTGCAATCCTTGATTATATTATTATGTACTTCTGTGTCAACATGACATGGGACTTATTTTGTATCATAACTATGTGCTGTGTGTTTTGACTAAATCTGTCTGACACCTGGACCAGTAGAAACCGTCCATGCACTGCTGTTATCAATGTGTACAATGTGTATAAATTCTTCTGCTTTGAATGAATAAACAAGAAGTCTCTTTTGAACACGCTCATGTCTGTCAGTGTGTTTGTGTTCAGATCGGACTCTCCAGGCGCCTGACTCTGCTGCCAACCACACTTTCTAGATCATAGCAACATAGAACTAAAAGTAACTCAATGTTACTAGAAGGTAATGGTAAAACAGGCTGGAAGGCACGACGGAGATCGAAAAGGCGTACACGGTAGATTCCTGTGGGTTGAAATCTAACACAGCCTTAATATAATATCGAGGTGCTGTTAAGAAAATAATGAACACCAGATTTGAGCATTCAAGCCCTCTGTGGTACAATAGATTATAACATACTGTATTTCCTATAGAAAGTAGAAGTCTTTGGTCATGGCATCACAAACTAACTATTCATCCCTGCTGAAACGACACAGAATTCACAGAAATTCTAATGGTTTCCACTACAAATACAATTTAAAATCCATTAACATTATTAGTCCTTAATGGTATTCACTAGACATCACATTCCTCCAATAGAATTCAACAAATTAGCAGTAGAGACCCACAGGAACCATTATAGTTCCCATTAAAACCATTACAAATTATATGAGGGTTTCTATTTTTTTCAGCATGGCTGTATTTACAAAAGAGTGCAGCATTTTTTGTGACAGTATATAATTTATAGTCATATTTATGGTTATTGTTAGTTTTAGTGTAAATTTACACACACAAAAAAACAGCAAAATTTAGTCAACTAAAACTGAATGCTATTATCTTTTTGTACTCAAATTTGCCAATATGTACTTTCTAAATTTAAAACCTTTCTTAACCAGCTTGAGTTACAATCTGTGTGGCTTTTCACTTGTTCTTCCTGTGTTTCTTCAAGGCCAGGTCCTCCAGCTTCCTCACACTATCCAAAAACATGCAGGTAGGATAATTGGCTGTCCTAGGTGTGAATGTGTGTGTGCAGAGTGTCCTGCAATGGACTGGTGCCCCATCTTAGGGGAATACTACCACCTTGCACTCTGTACCCTACTGTTTGCACTTCAGCATTTGTAGGTTGAGGGGCCCAGTACCCCAGTGTCTGTGCCTCAGCATTTGTAGGCTGACGGGCCCAGTACCCCAGTGTCCATGCCTCAGCATTTGTAGGTTGAGGGGCCCAGTAGCCCATTGTCCGCACCTCAGCATTTGTAGGTTGAGGGGCCCAGTACCCCAGTGTCCGCGCTTCAGCATTTGTAGGTTGAGGGGCCCAATACCCCATTGTCTTCATCTCAGCATTTGTTAGTTGAGGGGCCCAGTACCCCAGTGTCCGTGCCTCAGCATTTGGAGGTTGAGGGGCCCAGTACCCCAGTGTCCGCGCCTCAGCATTTGTAGGTTGAGGGGCCCAGTACCCCAGTGTCCAAACCTCAGCATTTGTTAGTTGAGGGGCCCAGTACCCCAGTGTCCGTGCCTCAGCATTTGTAGGTTGAGGGGCCCAGTATCCCAGTGTCCGCACTTCAGCATGTGTAGGTTGAGAGGCCCAGTATCCCAGTGTCTGTGCCTCAGCATTTGTAGGTTGAGGGGCCCAGTACCCCAGTGTCCTTGCCTCAGCATTTGTAGGTTGAGGGGCCCAGTATCCCAATGTCCATGCCTCAGCATTTGTAGGTTGAGGGGCCCAGTACCCCACTGTCCGTGCCTCAGCATTTGAAGGTTGAGGGGCCCAGTACCTTAGTGTCCGCGCCTCAGCATTTGTAGGCTCAGGGGCATAGTATCCCACTGTCTGCGCCTCAGCATTTTTAGGTTGAGGGGCCCAGTACCCCAATGTCCGAGCCTCAGCATTTGTAGTTTGAGGGGTCTAGTACCCTAGTGTCCGCGCCTCAGCATTTGTAGGTTGAGGGGAACTGTAGTGTAGTGTTCCTATACTGTAATTTAAAAACAAGATCCTAAATCAAAGGTAGGGGAAAAGAGTAAAGACAGAGAGTATAATTAAATATAGTCTTAAGCATAATCTCAGTTAAACACATAATGTAGATTGTGTATTTTTTATCTAGTTCTACATATTGTCCATATTGTTATTATTTGTACAAGTAAGGAATTTTAAAAAATCAACAATTTTACCTTTCAGAATCAGAGCTGCTGTAAGATGGCATTTCTATGTCTCCCACTGGCTTTTCCTGGTTGCTGAGTATGGGGGATAAACTCTGGCTGTTTTGATAGAAAGGGTTTGGTCCCAGTCCTTCTCCAGTTTCAGCAACAGAGTAAAGGAGGACTTCCATGTCTTCCGCTGGATCCAAGTCGGAACTGCTAACATCTGTACAGAAACACTTTGTTCCTGCTGCTTCTCCAGTCTCAGGAACACCTACAGAGTGAAACAAAGAAAAGGGAGTCGCTGTATACAGAGTAGATTAGAGGATACAGAAGTATATGCTATTTACAATTATATGCTAGTAAACATGGATAACCACCAGTGGCAGTTAATCACCTGGTTAATTTTTGTCTGCGTACATGATGGGTGCAATTCATGAAGTGATGTGTGCTACATTATTTGCAATAAAGACAATGGGTTGTGCGAATTACCTGGATAACACTGCAACAAGGTCAAGAGAACCAACACACCTTTGATCTCACTGGAAAGTTGTTCACACCACTTGGAGAGGCAATGTTAGCCTTGTAGAATATGCTGTAAGTGTATACAGAGTGGCATGTAACAGTATAGACTGTGTGTTCAGGATACCTACAAGCCCTGGTGATGTCCACCACCCAATGGGCCAGTCTCTGTTCTGACACTGGAGCCACTTGCTTCTTTAAACCATGACAGATGAACAGTTCAAATGCTACTGTTTGGTCTAAATCGTACTGTGGGGTGTGTACTGGGTAGATAAGGGAATGTTCTGCAGGGTCACCTTCATGGAACTGATTGGTTTAAAAAATTTAGTAATATCACACTGGGCAGAAACCCTGGGTCTTTGGTGTCTCGCTAGAGTCATCGGGCCACTGGTGCATATAAGGTAAGCTTAATATCAAAAAGGTTTTGTAAAAATCATTATCGAAAAGGCACTGTTTATAGACACCCATGTCAGGGTTTGTGATGAGCAGCCTTAAGGGACTAAGAGGGTGTTGCCATGTTTCACCCCATTCCGAATAGTCATGATACATTTGACACTGCATATATAAATGTACGAAAAATGCACTCAAGGCAAAAGAGTGTTGGAGGACAGATTATCTGTAGCTGTTAAGCAGATGGCTCCATATGTTGTCTGTCAAGTGTACAAGGTAAGGAGAGGGAACGATAGTTGTATGGCAGTAGTATTTATAGCAAATACTGTGTCATACATCACTTCATGGCTTGATTGGCAGGTCTCAGCATGCATGTGCCCTAGAAGGTATTCAGGTGATTCTCACTACCCTTGGTGGTTAAGACAGTTAAAATATTTCCCACGTCCAAACTGAGATTAAAATGATACTCATACTAAGTTTTTGTTCCTGCACTTGGGTTATGTTGACGTATCCACTCAAACAATCTTCATAGTCTTGAATACTCTCAAGGTCAAAAGACTGAAAAGGAGGCTTTGTTTGGTCATTGTCATATAGATGCCATTTGTTTTCGGAGGATTGGAAGCACATAGTCATGTGATCATTTTCCCCAAGCAGCACAAACTGAAGTGCAAAGGTCCTAAAAGAAAGATAAATACACAAGGGACACAGAGCATCCCAGGGATAAACAAATAATTTGCACATTTAAACAGTTTTGTAAAATGAGTTTTGATGCATTTGTACAGTTACCTTTTCTTCTCATCTTCAAAATACAGCAGTGGTGGAGCCGAAGAACTCCACAGAATGAGAATTAGATCTGCTGGATCTTCCAAAGCCTTCCGAAAACTTAAAAATACATCTGGTTCACAACCAGACGTATTCTCCAAATGTTTTGATACATCAAAACTGTTGCTAGGACAAAAATCACATTACATGTATAAAAGTGGTATAATACAGAATATAAAGTGAATAAATCTTTACAATCTATTAAAACTACTTTGTTAAAATACATTATATGACTGACAATTAGAAGTAATATCTATTTTTATTACTTGTAATGAGGGTGATTATTACTTTGAAGTGGCTTATACACTTACCTGAGCATTTCATTATAGATGTGACTATCCTTTAGGGGTTTTGGTTTATCAATGAATTCACATACCAGCTTATCAAACAGAATGAAATGATCATAGACAGAGCCATAAAAGTCCATTTCTTTCCTTGTGTCATCAACCTGAACATGTTTCATCTTCTGCGCCCAAAGGATTTTAGCCTCAACATACCTTCCGTCACTTAATAAAGCCATAAGCTCTCTGAATAGCTCATCTGAATCCAAAAGAGCTTTTACATTTAGATATTTTAAGTATGTAGTGTGCAAAGCAGCCAAAAGTGAGTCCAAGACACATGTCCTTTTAAACTGGTACGGGCCAGAAGAACCCCCTTCTTTAATGTAACAAAACCTCTCGTCATCCAGGCAATCCAAATGGGAACTGAGAAATGCAAAATAAGTAAGGCAGAAAATGTAACATCAAAATGTTTTAAATATCCCTTTATTTTTTCTTTAACATTCTATTTAAAAACCAGCACTATAACCATGAATAAACCGGTTTATGTTGGTTAACTAGCATGCTAACTAGCATTCTAGATCACTGTTCACAGATCATGTTCACTAACCGGTTTGTGATGGATATCCTGCAAGCTAACTATCATTTTACAACTTTCTACACAGATAAGAGAAGAATGTGCCTTTAGTTTGAGACTTGTATTATGTGGCCTAAAATAACAATGAACTGGATTACACTAGAGTTTTTAAATATTTTTTTCGTAGACATGCACTGTTAAAGGATTGCTAAAGTACACAGTCACAACATGATTGTTCTGACTGATCGCCATCTTTTCCACCATGTATTTCGGTCTGTTATACCAGTTTTATAACTGATGCATGACATAGAAAGAAGTGAAATTTCATCACATGTTATGAGGACTCAACCCTCCTATTTAACAATCACTTTCTCTTAATTACTTGCTGTAACATCCTAAATTTAGCTCTTCATGTTAGAACACGCTTTTCAACTTGTCTCCGTAAAGTGTTGTGGTTTTGAATAAGGCTTTTCTGAAGTGCCTAGAAAACATTGTTTGAGCAGAATTACACCTAATTGTTTTCATAGAAAGAACATATTGAAAGTTTTATTTACCTTGCACTTCCCATGCTAAATCACTTTTAAAGTTAGCACACGAAGGCTACTCTATTATGATGCTGGACTATTTCCTGAAAAAAAATCTAGCCACGTGACTGCAGATCACTTTCTTCAACAACCTAATGGGGCCGCACTGAAGCAAAAACCACAAAAAGGAAATGAACGGTAGTGTATAAAGATACACAGGAGAAAAACAGTAAACTGTCACTACATCTTCCATGACAATCAGCATGAGAGTTAAAGCCATAGTCTGATAAAGACATAATCTTACAATTAGATTAGGCCGGTCATAAAAGTTAAAATAGTCTCTTAAGAGGCTATATCTTTATATACATTTTCCACTGAACACTGCGTTATGTACCTGATTAAAGATTAAAGCAGAGGGTTGCTTTTTAAAAATATGCAATAATCTTTTACGTGTACACCATAATGTGAGTGGATACAAACGAGTCATTTTGAATATTTATCATTTTTGATGCTTTCCAACAAACAGAAGGTAAAGTACCACAGATTTAACTGCAATTACTACCTTCATTATTTAAAAGTTTATAAAGATAATGTGACTATTTATTAGAGCCAAAGAGCTTTTTGTTACTGAACTTTCTGTTCACAGTATTCGCAACCTCTGAACCATTTTGATAGTAACTTTTCCTTTGAACACCATGCCAATCAAATCACCAGAACTGCCTTTTTTCATCTAAAAAACATAACTCACCTCCGCACATCACTTTATTTCTCTGCTGCTGAAACTTTGATCCATGCCTTCATCACATACAGAATTGACTACTGCAATAGCATTCTCTATCACACATCATCCAAAATCCTAAATACATCCAGAATTCTGCTGCACATCTGCCCTCTCGTTCTTGTGACCATCACTCTTGTTCTCCAGATGCTTCACTGGCTTCCTGCCCCACAATGGATTTAATCTGAAGTCCTTCTTTTTACTCACAAAGCTCTTCATAACCAGGCCCCCTCCTATCTCACTGACTTTCTCCAATATCACATTCTTTCCCATAGACAGGAATTTGTTTCTCTGATAACAAATTCCTGTCTACATCGCCCAGAAGTAAGCACCATACCTGGGGCAATAGAGAATTCTCCATAGCTGCCCCTCAGGGCACAAGGCATGGGACACCATAAATGGGGTGCCAACCCATTGCAGGGCACAGTTGCACACTACAGACAATTTGGAAATGGCAATCAACATACAATGCATATCTTTGGCCCCAGAGGTACACGGTAAACATGCTAACCACTAAATCACCGGGCCCACCCAAAATGACATTTGGTTGGGGGCTTGAATCCTGCTTCCACCCTGTGTGCAAGTCTCACCTTGTCTGTGACTGCATACAGCCAAGATCATCTCAATCCATGCATACTCAGTTAATAATTCTGTATAATTGTCTTACTGTGGCAAAGTGAGTGCAAAATTATGTTTTCTTCACCAAAAGTAACAGTGTTCATGATTTTGTGTTTTTGGGAAACGTGAGTGGTTTGGGGACCGCATGGTGGTATTGCTGTCTCATGATTCCACGTTTTATGGTTTGATCCTCAGCTTGGGTTACAGTCTCTGTGGACTTTCACCAGTTTGTATGGGTTTCCTCCAGGTTCTCCAGTTTCTCTGACTGTCCAAAAACATGCAGGTAGGTGGACTGGCTATGCTAGGTTTGCATGTGTGTGTGCATGGTGCCCTGGAATCGACTGATGCCCCATCTCAGGTGAATACTTGAGTGAGTGTTCAAGATGTATTCACCAGTAAGCACCCAGTGTTACTGGGATAGGCTTCGGATCCACCATTACACTGACTACAACCTGAATGTATAAATGAAATAATTCAACGTAAGGATATAAACACCTGCTTTGCTTGCATATATATGAATAAACTTGCATGTGTTAAAATAAACACATTTAGAGTGCAATGACATTTAGTCTTGTTGCATTAGCGGGTTAGTTAGCAAAGCACTTCCAGTGTATTTTTTTAATGGTGTGTGATATTGTCTGTATAGTGTAAGTTTCCCTACATCACCACAGAGTATAAAGGAAAGATTCTGGGGTCTCTCCATCCTAAATAATGGAAACTTTGTAGCTATAGTAAAATATTAAATTGCCATTCGGAAATATTAAAATAAGAAATTAAATGTCTACCACAAAATACAGTAGAATACAATAGAAATCAGTGGGTTTTTTTGTATTTTTATTAGTTTTTTTTACAGTGTATTTTTTATTTATTTATTTGCATTGTATTGTAAGAGCAAGTAATTGATAGATTTTACAGAATGGCTCGCAGGTCTTGCATTGACTCTTGATCCATGTGGTTAGACAGAACCTGCTGGTGTCTTGATAAACCAGAAGGTTGTGTTCCTATCCATAGTATGGTTGTTAAAAAAGGGTGTTCACTGTATATAGAGAACATTAGTACATATGAAAATTCACACCCAATTGTCATAAAAGAAAAAACCCAACTCGTACCATGCTTATAGTCTTCTGCTTGGGTTGTGTTGACACAAATGGATGAGCAGATGCAAACATCTTTCATGATGTAAAGTCAATCAAAGTCAATAAACCGCAAAGGTCTTCCTCAGGTGTTATAGAGCTGTGTTTCTCAACTCCAGTCCTCAAGCCCCCCTCCCAGAATGTTTTAGATGTCTCCCTATTTAACACACAAGCTGATGAGTTGAACCAGGTGTTTAATTATTGAGACATCTAAAACGTTTTGGGAGGGGAGCCTGAGGAGTGGAGTTGAGAAACACTGTCATAGTGTATTCATATGCTGTCTGATAACTTAAAGCACTTAAACAGGTGCTGTTTTCCCCTCAACCAGCACAACTTCAAGATCAAATTTCCCATAAAGAGAGAAGGTACTGTTTGTGAGACACTGATCATCTGTCTAAACAGCTAAATGTCAGAACTGGGGGTATTGCAGAAAGTAGGTTTAACAAAACTTAAATGCTCTTTTTTTTTAAAACCCTGTTTTACTACCAACTTATTCATTGTTATTTAATGTCTATTAACTAGTTCTCTCTAATCATGCTCCTGTCTGTTAGATAATATGCCTACTGTATTAGGGATGTAATCAAATACAAATATATAATTTACAATAAACAGATAAACACAGGGTACACGACTGGATGTATTCTTTCTGTTTTTTGATGAGACTGTAATTCTTGTGATGGTCATGCCAATAAAGCTTT
>JAOUWY010000001.1:20402310-20417098 GCA_025728095.1 Prietella phreatophila | reverse complement strand
TAAACTGGACTACTGCAACTCAGTGCTTTCAGGCCTCCCAGCCAGCTCCATCAAACCCCTTCAGATGATTCAGAATGTTCATACCGTATACAACGTATTTACAAGTTAAATCCAAAAACAATCAAGATGGATCCCAATAAGTGAGGACTAAAACACGAGAGAGTATGCTGTTATATGAAATTAATCAGTGACGAATTGTTTGTTTGTTGCTGTTACCACCCTAAAGCTGATTGTTTTTACAAATACATAGTATGAATGCAGCACTGTGAACAAAATTGTCCACACTATTTGTTCGTTCACTAACTTTTAAACTTAATAGTTACACACAAAGATTGATGTGACCTACGCAGCCTAACGCTTTGCTGCAATGCCTTTAGTCGCCAAAAGATGGCGGGAAAACTCTCACTGCACTAAATTGTGAAAAAAATATATATTCAAAAATAAGTCCAAATACATAGACATGTAGCACCGTGAAAACGTGTCCATACAATTTGCGGATGCACTAAAATGAACTATTACACAGTTAACAAGCTTGGTTAGCATGTAGGCTAAACAGTCTAAGGGTTAGTCTATGGTTAGTGGTTTTGAACGCACCCATGTGGTCCAACAATCTATTTATAACTATGCACAAGCGTCAGGTTTCTCAGTGTGTGCTCCAACAGAGACAGACCCTTGAACTAGAAGATATGGTCTAAAAAAGAAAGAACCCCCTCCTTTTCAGTGAATACTGGCAAACCGACTGATTTGCGATATTGGTGTTAATATTTGAAGAGCTGAAATGTCGAATGTCACCTACCACATTTCCAACCTGTTGGAAAAAATGACATCCACTGACAAAGACTTTCGGTAAGAGCGCCTGTGTTTAGTTTGAGTGGAAGCCGCATGACTAATATTAGGCTATAAATATAGGACGGTAATGGATTGTCCTCCAGTTTCTCAAATAAAATGTCTTTTCCGTTTTATACGAATGATATAAGATAAGATAACTTCACACTGCCAGCACCAGCATGTGTCACACATACAGTCTGTGTGAAAATAAATCACTTCCAATAAATTACCTAATATAACCTTATAACAAGATATGAAAAGCTTCATAAATTAGCAGAATAATATTTATTAACACTTGTATATTGGACAATTTATAATTTTTAAATGCAGCTCTGGCTCTTTACAGCATACAGTATGCAAAAACAAACGAACAAACAAACAGGATGAACACTTCAAAAAGTATTAATGTATAGCAATAACTTGAATAGTTGAACTAACAGCATCCACTATTCATATCCATATGCACGACCACGTTACTTCCATAAATTTTTCTGTTTTCACACTGTTTACAATGTTTACACAGTTGTTCATGTTTATACTGCCACTTTAATTCCACTCACATTTGCTGCTTCTACAATGTTTCAATGCTGACACCCACTATATACTGCTCTGGCCCGTCGAGGCATGGACTCTACAAGACCTCTGAAGGGGTGCTGTGGTATCTCGCACCAAGACGTTGGCAGCAGATCCTTTAAGTCCTGTAAGTTGCGAAGTCGGGCCTCCATGGATCGGACTTGTTTTACCAGATGCTCGATCGGACTGTGATCTGAGGAATTTGTAGGCCAAGTCAACACCTTGAACTCTTTGTCATGTTCTCAAACCATTCCTGAACAAATTTTGCAGTGTAGCAGAGCACCTTATCCTGCTGAAAGAGGGCACTGCCATTAGGGAATACTGTTGCCATGAAGGGGTGTACTTGGTCTGCAACAATGTTTAGGTAGGTGGCACGTGTCAAAGTAACATACCCAGGTAAGCGACGCACACGCACCCGGCCATCAACATGATGTAAAAATAAATGTAATTCATCAGACCAAGCCACCTTCTTCCATTGCTCCATGGTCCATTTCTGAAGCTCACGTGCCCATTGTAAGCACTTTTGGCAGTGGACAGGGGTCAGCATGGGCACTTTGACTGGTGTGAGGCTACACAGCCTCGCACATGGATTTTTTTTTACTTTGTTTGGATTCCAAGATGGATTTAGAGATTAAGTATGATGCTAAGTGATGATGGTAAAGTAATAATCTGGCAAACAGTCAAATATACAGTACATAGTTTTACATATTTTTACACATTCCAGAAAACCAGATTCATTCATTCATCTTCTGTAACTGGTCAGGGTCCTAGGAACACTAGCCACAATGCATAAATAAACACTGAATGGGATGGCAGCCCATGACAGGACCTGTCAGGTGGCACTGTGGCACCGTGCTGACCTAACTTTTCATTATTTTTTGGCTTTTCATTTTTTTATCATTCTACCCTACAGGTCTGACCTTCCCAAAGTTTGGAATGTAATCGTATGGGGATGATGAAATAGATTGAACTAAGTTTATAATTATCAACCCTTTCTGCTATTTTAAAAAACAATTGAGTTTACATAGTTCAACAATTTGTATATCAAGTATACCAAGCTTTTGGTGTGTATTAGCCAAAAATATTTTGTTCGAAATAGACCTTTATTAAAGAAACAACAAATAAATCACCAAGCATATCTTGTCTGATTTATGAATTGTATGACTAGATGATTTGTAGTAAGAAAAGGCTGTATTAATTTAATGTTTTGTCAAGCAATTAATTCAAGAGCTTTATAAACCAATCAATTTCTTGACTAGATCTCACTGTTTAGGTTTATGGCCACCAATGATCTTATGATGGAGCTGCAAAAAGATTCTATAAAACTGGATGAGGACAGTGAAAGGAAAGTGGTGACCATGCTTCTGAAGCTCCTAGAGGACAAAAATGGGGAAGTTCAGAACCTGGCCGTCAAATGGTAGCCAAATTATTTGTCCGTTTCACCAACACATACAGTGTATAGTGTTTATAGATCATTGCTATCCATGAACTAGTATCATAGCTGTTTAATTCAAGTGCTGTTGGCTGAAGTATTTATGATCTATGCAGTCTTGGTCCTCTTGTGGGCAAAGTGAAGGAATATCAAGTGGAGACGATGGTGGACACGTTGTTCTCTAACATGTTGTCTGACAAAGAGCAGCTACGTGACATCTCCAGCATGGGGCTGAAGACGGTTATCGCTGAACTGCCCCCACCAACACCAGGTGAAACATTCACATGTTGGTTCTGATGGCTCAGTGTTTGAAGGCTTTGGCCTACTGAACAAAAGGTTGTATGTTCCAATACCTGTACTACCAAATGCCACTAAAACTGCTTGAGTATTGTGATTAAAATGTAGCCATACTCTGTTATATATATTATTATATATTATTGTACTTTGTTACACTAGAGAAGCTTAAGGATGGCTGAGAGTACAAAATTAGTTTTCAGTCCATCACATTTTGCAGTAAAGTTACATGAGACACAACCTCACACCAAGTTCGATCAAATTTGCAATCATTTTCATTTGCCTGCTTGGTTAATGGGGTTGATATAGGCAAATTCCAGGAAACTTACACTGTATTTTGTCATTTTATCTATTTATCCAACTGATCTCCACCTCTTTCAGGTTTGTGTCTGACAGCTAACATCTGTAAAAAGATCACGGCTCAGTTGATTGGTGCCATGGGAAAACAGGATGATGTGTCTGTACAACTAGAAGCCCTGGACATCCTTTCTGATATGCTAGGAAGGTTGGTATCTAACATTAATCTGAGATGAAATTCTCATCCAATTCATCCAGGTTCACATATACACTGTATTTCCATTTGTGGTATATTCAGCAGACCTCATTTTCTGGTATTTTGTAATCCATAACCGTATGGAAATTTTGCTAGATTAATAAATCTAATCAACTATCAGTGTCATGTGTATACATATGACAACACTCTTTTTTTGGGGGGGTTCAATAATTCTAAATACTGCGATTTTATTTCTGTAGAGAGTCAATTCAAAAGGAGCACCAAAAGAACCAAAAAAAAATTAATATTATTACATTTTATGTTGAAATACATGTTGCAATAAAAAAGAAATAATTAATAGAATAATAATTTTCTGGAGGTATTGTACATTCCTTAGAAAGAATGTGTTATGAATGTGGCATGTTGGATAAAGTTTCTTTACAGACTATAGAAATGGCACAACTACACCGATCAACCATAGTATTAAAACCATCTGCCTAATATTAACAATATTTTGTCATGTTCCTCAAGCTATTTTTGCAGCTTGGCAGAGTGCATTATCCTGCATAAAGAGGCCACTGCCATTAGGGAATTCCATTAAATTGCCATGAAGGGGTGTACTTGGTCTGCAACAATATTTAGGTAGGTGGTACGTGTCAAAGTAACATCCACATGAATGCCACAGTCCAAGGTTTCCCAACAGAACATTTCCCAGAGCATCACACTGCCTCCACTGGCTTACCTTCTTCCTAAAATGGATGCGGGTGCCATCTCTTCCACAGGTAAGCGACACTCATGCACCCGGTTGTCCACGTGATGTAAAGAAAACGTAATTCATCAGAACAGGTCATCTTCTTTCGTTGCCCCATAGTCCAGATTTGATGCTCATGTGCCCATTGTAGACAGGGGTCAGCATGGGCACTCTGACCGGTCTGTGGATACGCAGCTCCATACACAGCA
Source organism: Prietella phreatophila (assembly GCA_025728095.1). Classification (NCBI taxonomy): domain Eukaryota; kingdom Metazoa; phylum Chordata; class Actinopteri; order Siluriformes; family Ictaluridae; genus Prietella; species Prietella phreatophila. The sequence continues at coordinate 20,412,518 of JAOUWY010000001.1, read as the reverse complement.
AGCTGCGATGCACTGTGTCTTCTGACACATTTCTGTCATAGCAAGAATGAACTTTTTCACAATTTGTGCTACAGTAGCTCCTCTGTGGGATTGAACCAGACATTCTAGCCATCACCCCCCATGTGCATCAGTGAGTCTTTGGTGCCCATGACCCTTTCACCAGTTGACCACTTGTCCTTCCTTGGATCAATTTTGGTAGGTGCTCACAACTCACAATTTGGCCCTTGTCAAAGTCGCTTGGGTCCTTACACTTGCCCATTTTTCTTGCTTCCAACACATCAACTTCGAGAACTGACTGCCTAATAACCCCTTTACAGGAGCCACTGTAACAAGATACTCAATGTTATTAACTTCACCTGTAAGCAGCTTTAATTTTATGCTATGTTGTTAACTGTATGAAACCAGCAAAATAAGACTTAAGGGAAAATAATCAATGAAACAAGTTTAAAAAATGTTCTTACAGTTTTATTTTTCCACATTATGGTTGAGATTTGCCTGGACTTGCCCAACAGAGTACAATTTTAATGTGGGAAGGTCTGACCTAAGCATTAAGAACCTAAAGGATAGAAGTAATTGTTTGAACCCTGTCCAGGGTATAACCCCGCCTTGTGCCCAATGCTCCCTGGGATTGGCTCCAGGTTCCCCGCGACCCTGAAGAAGGAATAAGCGGTAGAAGATGGATGGATGGATGGATAATTGTTTGATTTATATGCCTCTCTCTTTCATTTACACCATGACCTTACACCACTGACATTGACTACTTACAAAAAGTCACATTTAGAGCTAAAACATAAATACACAAGTTGAAATACTTTATTTACACCTGTATTGAACACACTATTTTTGATGGTATTCCTTCCAATGACATTGTAGATCATAATGTTTTCACCTCTGTAGGTTAAGCAGCACCTTAATCGGTTTCCACCAGTCAATCCTGACCAGTCTTCTTCCACAACTGACTAGCCCTCGCATGGCGGTGAGGAAACGTGCCATTATGGCGCTTGGGCAGCTGGTGCCCAGTAGTAGCCCTGCGGTCTTCATGCAGCTCACTGAGTATCTCATGGGTGAACTAGCACGAGGAGCACCTGCTGCAAACACCCGTACCTACATCCAGTGCCTCACCGCCATCAGCCAGCATGGAGGGCACAGAGTTGGTGAGATAAGGCTTTGCATCATCTATGAGTAATCTGTATGCAGTTTTATGAACTGGAGGAGGATGAAGTGAATGATTCTTGTTTTTCTTACAATATCAGTGAGATCAGACAGTTTTTGCCTCATCTGAAATGCCTCCATCAAATCCCTCATATTGTTTTCAATGTGATTTCCATTCTTTGTATCACAGTATTTGGTTATACCTTTTCAGTTTATAGTTGCATTAAATGACAATATAAGAGTCAGCTTTTGTATCAGTTGTATCAGATCCTGTATGTCTTCCACAGGGCAGCATCTGGAGAAGATTATTCCAATGGTAGTGAAGTTCTGCAGTGTGGAAGATGACGAACTGAGGGAGAATTGCTTTCAGGCATTCGAAGCAGTTGTTCGCAAGTAAGTCTTTTGGCTTATGTAACATAAAGTTATCATTTCTGAATGATTTCACATTAATCCATAAAGTGCAGAACCATTCTCTTTTTCTTGAAAGATGCCCCAAGGAAATGTCTCCTCACATTCCTATGGTAATTAAGTTGTGCCTGAAATATGTTACCTATGACCCAAATTATAACTATGACGCAGAAGATGACGACGAGGACTCCATGGATATTGAGGATGGAGGGGATGAAGACCAGGGTGCAATTTTTATTCATTCCTAAACATACTGGAAATTATAGTAACATTTCTGTGCCACTATACACCTCCCATAATCTGATGATTAATACAACAAAAGGATTGTGAAACAGGCAGCAAATCTTTCACCATCACTATTTTTTTCTAACAGAATCTGAAGATGAATACAGCGACGATGATGATATGAGCTGGAAGGTAAGACGCTCATCTGTGAAATGTCTGGAGGCGGTAATCAGCAACCGTAGAGACCTGCTGGTGGAACTTTATAGGAATGTGTGCCCAGTTCTGGTGTCACGTTTCAAGGAACGAGAGGAGAATGTCAAGTCAGACGTTTTCTTGGCCTTTGTTGCCTTACTGCAGCAGACTAAACCCCCTCATAGCTCTGCTTTAGATCCTGGAACTAAGGAAGACCCTGCAATTACCCTTTTGAAGAAACAGGTACAGACAAACAGTGATATAGTATATGCAGTGATATATTAATGATCACACTCAATTCATTCAACAACGCACAGCAAAAATCAGGGAGCATCAATGCTCACTATGTTCCCTTACGGGAAATGATGTCATGATTTCTGAAGCCTCTCAGCTCAAAAAAAAAGCATCTTTTCAGCCAACTTCCGGCTGCAAATGCAAATTGTTATTGTTGTAGCTCTCAAATGATTACTTACGTTAGCGATTTTTTACTTACTTTGATGTTCGATATACAGTTTGTTTGAGTCTAATGACTTTTAATGTTTAATGATTTTGTTTTTCACTATCCACTAGCTTGCCTATGATTCTGCTTGGCCTATTATGATAGAAATATGTGTTATTAAGCTAACACATTTCTATGACATAAAACAAATTTTTAAAAAATCAGTTATCAGTGTCCCAATTTATAGTAATCCAGGGTCCTTACAAATGCCCCAACTCGTGTACACGTGTTCACTACCTACTGAACTAAGGAGCTGGTTGAGACATATCCCCTTTATAGGATAAATGGAATGGAAAATGGATGGATTGATGGATAGATGAATTCTTAATTTATTACCTAGTTTCAGACATTTTCCAGCATATGTCATGTAAATACCACCATATTCTGTCTATTGGATTTATCTTCATCCTTGACTGTAGTTGTCCCCAATTCATGGAACCTTATTACAAAAGAACCAGCATACCCTTAATAGACCTATAGTGTGGTTAGTCCCAAGAAAATTTTTTAAATATTAAAAACTGTTTGTTTGTGAAAAAAGCATATTGACTTTGTGGAAAAAACATATACACTTTGTTCTGTGTGTGATCTAAGAGAAATCCCTCGTACATGTACTTGAAATGTCTGGTTCTCACAGAGTCTGTGATATATCTGCTTGGATTCAGGAGATTTGTGTACATGTGTTTTAAGTGTCTATTAAGTTGTCTTAAGTCTTGTCATATTCAGTTACTGTTTCATTTCAAATCCAGTATAGGGGGATAATCAAAAATTGTGTAACTGTCTAATTATATATGGATTGGTTAGATATTTGTACAATAATATACTTTTAAAATCAGACGTCCCTTGTATTTGTAGGTCCCCACAGTAATAAAGGCCTTACACAAACAATTGAAGGAGAAAAGCATGAAATCCAGACAAGGCTGTTTCAGTATTCTATCAGAGATAGCCATTGTGCTTCCTGGGTCATTAGGAGAGCACATTCCTGCCCTTATTCCAGGTAAGGTTCTTGTTCATTTAAATGAACTTATTTTGTACAGTTCTGGTATGGTTCATATGATTCAAGTAATAAATGTTCATCTGAACAATAAACCAGACCAATATTAATATGATACTGTGTTTGCACTTTTGCACTAACTTTTAGCACTTTTCATACTTAATCCCTCATGAAGACGTATTCTTTCCATAGGCATTGTGTACTCTCTCACAGACAAGTGTGCCTCCTCCAACATGAAGATTGATGCACTTTCCTTTCTCCATGTTCTCCTGTCCAGCCACACCCCAGAGGTCTTTCACCCACACATCAAAGTCATTCTGCCTCCTGTAATTCACTGTGTTGAAGACCCTTTCTACAAAATTACATCTGAAGCCCTTCAAGTGACTCAGCAAATGGTCAAGTTGATGCGCCCCCTGGATAAACCACCTTCTTTTGATGCAAAACCCTATATTAAGGATATCTTCAACAGTACCTTAAAGAGGTTAAAAGCAGCAGACATTGACCAGGAAGTGAAGGAGAGGGCCATTTCCTGCATGGCCCTTATTGTCAGCCATTTGGGAGACCAGTTGGGAGGAGACCTGCAGCCCACCCTACAGATCTTTTTGGAAAGACTAAAGAATGAAATCACCAGGCTCACAGCAGTAAAGGCTTTATCTATCATTGCCACATCTCCACTTAAGGTTGACATACGACCTATCTTGACAGAAGGAATTCCAATTCTTGGATCGTTCTTACGTAAGAACCAGCGTGCCCTTAAGCTAAACACATTAACATCCCTAAATATCATTGTCACAAACTACAGTGACAGTTTCAAGCCAGCTTTGATAGAGTCTGTGTTGAAGGAATTACCTTCTTTGATTCAGGAGAGTGATATGCATGTTTCTCAAGTGGCTATCATGCTTGTCACATGTGTGGCCAAAGTTTGTCCAAATTCTTTAGCCAAGATAGGAGGCAATATCTTGCCTGAAGTATTTCACTTGGTCCATTCACCACTGCTTCAAGGAGGTGCGCTTGGTTCCATTGTTGAGTTCTTTCAAGTCCTGGTCCTGACCAAGGCCAGCAATACAGGCTACAATGATCTCATAAAGGCTATGACTAGCCCTTTCTATAAGGCTAAATCAGCTGACTCCATGCCAGTTCATAGACAGTCCTATTACTCAGTTGCAAAATGTGTGGCAGCACTGTCTTCTGTATGTCCCAAAGAAGCTTCTGGAACAATTACCAATCTCACCCTAGAGGTGAAGAACCAGAAGACTTCAGAGTCTGTGAGGATCCTGTCATTTCTTTGTCTTGGGGAAATCGGACGTTCCATGAAGCTGGGTACTCACAAGGAGTTGAAGACCATCATCATGGATGCTTTCAGTTCCCCCAATGAAGAGGTGAAATCTGCAGCATCATGTGCACTGGGAAACATCTGTGTGGGAAATTTAGATGAGTACCTACCATTCCTATTGAAAGAAATCAGTAGTCAGCCCAAGAGACAGTACCTGCTCCTTCATTCACTAAAAGAATTGATCAGTGCTTTATCAATTGAGAGTCTCAAACCTCATGTGGAGAGCATTTGGTCTCTGCTCTTCAAGAATTGTGAGTGTCCAGAAGAAGGTACTCGTAATGTTGTGGCTGAATGTCTGGGCAAACTCACACTGGTCAACCCATCTGAGCTTCTGCCCAGGCTTAAGAAGCAGTTATCCACAGGTATGAATCCTTAGCAACTCAAGCTACTGTAACCAAAAAGAGAATATTTGCTTTAGGCAACACCTAGGTAGAGGTCCCCAGAGGGACAAAGAGATTAGTATATTCAGCTGCAACAAATGAAGAATATTAACACAAGGCAATCTCTTTTTAGGTTCCTCTCTTGCCCGTAGTACTGTTGTGACAGCTGTGAAATTCACTATTGTAGATCAACCTGTGCCCATAGACTCACTTCTTAAAGAATGCATAGGTAAAATCTTTTCAATGTTATTATTACTAGCGTGTTAATGAATACAATTGTTCAGTTCCATTGCAAAACAGTGTGACGTTGTCACATCTCCCTTACTAGGTGACTTCCTAAAAACCATCCAAGATACAGATCTTAATGTACGGCGGGTTGCCTTGGTGATGTTCAATTCAGCTGCTCACAACAAGCCTTGCCTGATACGGGGTCTTCTAACCACAGTTCTGCCAAACCTCTACAAGGAAACCCAAATAAGGAAGGAGCTAATTCGAGAGGTAGCATGCCATTTTAAGATTTCCTACAGTACCGTGACAAAACTAGCTTAATTTGACATATTTTAAAATGGACGTTTTTGAAAATAATTAGCAGAAATATGTTACTATAAATGTCTGAGAATATTGCTTGAAGAAATTAGTAAAATTAGCTCAATAAATAAATACATTTTATAGTACACTGTATATCATGGCAACTTAAAAGGTTTTCCTGAGCTGAATGTAGAACACTTACATATATAATAATGCACATAAAAAAAATTGTTTATTATTTCAGGTAGAGATGGGTCCCTTTAAGCACACAGTGGATGATGGGCTAGATGTCCGTAAAGCAGCCTTTGAGTGCATGTATACTCTACTGGACAACTGCCTGGAGTGTCTGGACATCTTCGAGTTCCTCAACCATGTGGAGGAAGGCCTAAAAGACCACTATGACATTCGAGTTAGTATACTGATGATACTGTATCACATGATTCCATGCCATTCATATTTAAATGTATGTTTTGAATAATTTGACACAATCCAGTTCCTTGAAAAATAATTGACTGCACCTTATAATGCTTTATACCAGTGTTTTGGATAACAGTAGCTCAGAAAATAGTAGCAGCTGTACTCATCACACCACTCCATTGTTGATCATTTTCCTTTCTGCTTCATTTTATTCCTTACATAATATGGGTGTTTGTGTTTGTTTATACTCTACTGGTTGTTTTCTTTCTTTGTTTTCATTCTTATGGATGTGACATACAGCAAAAAGCAATTGAAATGTTAGTCGGTTTTTAAAAGGGTATGATCTTCTGCTAAGAACCATGGCATCTGCACAATTCAGGTAAAATGAGTAGAATTTTTATTTTACACTTTGTAATATTATTAGAATACTATTATGTATTAGGCAGGTGTGCATTAATTTAAAAATCAATAACTTCTAAAGTGAGCAAGGCTTTTAAAAATGAACAAAACATTTCCAGTTTTCTGCATCGCCTGTCATGGTTTGTGGTAAGCCAGCTTCTTTAGTTGCCATACCCACACCACACATTTTTTCCAACCACCACCCTTTGTTTTTTTCTGTCATAAAGTTAGGTGGAAATGTTTGCATACCTTTACTTTGACAAAACGAGCTAAACTAAATTTATTTTAACTCTGTGTCTGTGAATTTTGTGTTTGTTACAAATATGTCATTACCAAAAGTAACACACTGGTATCAGTTGTAAGACAGACAAAGTATTACTGCTTCATTTTTTCCCCTTTGCATTATGTAATGTATAAAGAACTTGCATGTCAGCGTTGTACTGTTAATATTTTTGGTAGCCCTGGGGAAACAGTTGGATCCTTGTATCTTTGCATCTGCCAGATTGCTTGGTTATCTATCATAGTTTCATTGACTGTATATCCCCCCCAAAAAAGTTTTTTTTTGTTGCTTATGTCACATTGCAGAATCTACTTTTTTTGACTGATGGTAAAGTTTTTTTTCTTCTAAAAACTGACCTTGAACTTCATGTGTTCATACCTACTATGATATGCAGTGAATATTACCTGTCTATATGTATTTAGAAAATACGTGTGAAGGATCAATAATGACTTATTCCCTATTAAATTATTAAATAACTGACATCTTTGATGTTCCCCAGATGTTAACCTTTATCATGCTGGCCAGACTTGCCTCTCTGTGTCAATCTGCTGTTGTTCAACGGTTGGACCATCTAGTGGAGCCCCTCAGAGCCACTTGTACTACAAAGGTAGGTCCTAGCTGGCAAGATACATCAGCTATGTTGAGTAACAAGGACAAGTTATAAAACATTTCTCCCACCATTGTTCAGGTAAAGGCTGGCTCTGTGAAGCAGGAGTTTGAGAAACAGGAGGAGCTGAGGCGCTCAGCAATGCGTGCAGTGGCGGCTCTTCTGTCCATCAGAGATGTGGAGAAAAGCCCAGCGATGGCCGACTTTGCTACACAGATCAGAACCAATACAGAGATGGCTACCATTTTTGAAAGTGTTCAGGGAGACCCCATATCAGGGGCCGTGGAATCGATGGACACTAGTTAGGACTTTCAGCTATAAGTATGCACTTTGTGTGTGTGAGAGAGATTAACAATAGAAATTAAAGAAGTTTTCTGTGTTAATGGTTTAGTATCACAATTTTGCTGATGAAGATTACAATGAATCATATCCACACTGAATTTATCCTTACTTCATTTACTATGGCAGCACAAGACTAAACTGATGACAAAATCAGAATTGGGATTCATCTTTATAAAAATTGTGATGATTCAACTACGCCTAAAAAGATTAGACAAGAATATGATATACTGGTAAAAATGCACATATTACACAGGATGCTAAACATGCTGGCACAAGCAAAGTTACACAATACCTACAAAGGGGAAAACTAGGGGCATCTACAACAGCAATACATAGCAAGTTGTAAATGTTTAATGTTTTAACTGGAAAAAGCAGATGGGAAAGCTAGCAAACATTTATAACATTTAAGAAAGTTACAAGACACCGACTGGTTTTTATGATTTTAAGCTTTATTGAAAAGACCATGTTTCCAGATTATTCATTTTCTTCGCTGCGGAGTCTTGCGTTTGGGTTTGTGACCTTGATGGCCAACTGAGCCGCTCGCTCCACAATCACCTTCCTGTTCTTTGAGGAGACGTTGTGGGCAATCTCTGCACAGTAGCTCCTACAAAGTTAACACACAGACACAGAAATTGAGACAAGCACGCAACTGCAAAGTTCTATAATATCTCAAGAACTTGACTGCACTACAGACCTTATACGGCCCGTTTTTCTTTTCCACAACAGTTCTTAAGTACATTCCATTGCAAGCAAACCAGTGCAGCAAAAGTAAATTACTAGGCACTGAAAATCAAATGAATGCTGGATATCTGTTGCAGATTATCTTCCACCTGCAGGCTATGAGGAGAGCTTGAGGTGGAATGGGTAACTCCTCTGCAGCACTCTCTCTCTCCATATTCAATACCTGACTAGAACATGGGTGAATTCAGCAGGTACAGCTGGAGAGGAAAGCTGGGCTGACCAAGGTCTTGCTGCATTTTAAACTTTGAATTACCATAAACATAAGACGGTTAGAGAGTTTTTTCAAATGACAGTATACTACACCTGCATATTTGTTATTAGTTTTAGAGAACACAACATACTGCTGATCTGATGTTTATAAACAAGCTTGCAGTCACACTGCAAACAAACAAGAATCTGGGCTGGGCAAAAACAGCCAGTACTTTGTTTAGGTCTGGTTCATTTCTTAACCTTTCATAAATTTGGACCTTTCTCTATTGCCAACGATTATATGTGGTCAGCATTCACTTCGGTAGGACTGTACGATGCTTGATGAAATGCCAGACAGTCTTAGAACTGAGACCTCAATTGTCAGCCACGATTATTTAACATTATCTAAGGAACAGTACGTAGTTATCAAATTACATTATTGTATCAGAACATTTTTACTAACGGAAATTTGTGAATGGATTACTTGCATGTTTGTACTGCAATGGCCTTACACCTGAGCAATGATGACTGCTACTTAATCTCAAACTAATCATATTAGGGTTCCGGGTATGCGGTGCATGAAGGAAACCTATATTATCAGCTAAATAAGTTTCGGAGCAAGTACAGCGTTGACTCCCTCACCCCATTCACTAATTTTATTTATTTAGTGAGTATTTTTTTCATTTTATTCATTCACCTAGGACAAAGATGTTCCTTTTCACTTACAAACAGGCGTTTGGATCATTTTCAAATTCACTCCCACATTAGTTTTCCAAAGTGTCTGCTTTTTCTTCTGTAGACTGCATTTAGTTCCATGGGAATTTCAAGCAAATTTTGTCTAATACAGCTGTAGTATTATGGGCCATTACCAAGGACAAGAACAGGCATGTTTTCCTGTACTGAGGAAATAACTTAAGGCTTTCAACAGAAGTACAATTCAAACTAAAGGTCACATTTTAATTGTGACAGCTGAAGCTGCTCTTAGATTTCCATAGCAATTACTCCATCAGTTACAAGAGGGAAAGAAAAAAAAGGGTGTTCATTCATCTATAGTAACCACATGTACACTTCAGAAACAGCATACAAAGATAAAATCTGAATAAAGCTATGAAAAACTAGTAGCTTCTAACTGTACAGTATGACGATACTGAGAGATGTCCCATCACCCCAAGAACAGCAGCATTAAAAGCTCCTACTTGTTGCTCATTAGAAGGACTTCGAGCTCTTTGACGTTGTGCACCAAGAACTTCTTGAAGCCAGATGGAAGCATGTGCTTGGTCTTCTTGTTGCTACCATAACCGATGTTGGGCATCAGCATCTGGCCCTTGAAGCGCCTGCGGACCCTGTTGTCAATACCTCGTGGCTTCCTCCAGTTGCGCTGCAGAAGGAGTGCGTCAGTGTTTAAAATGACCATATTTTTAGAAACTGAAATATCCTCTGTAATCTCTTAAGACATGGAAATATATACAAAAACATACTACAGTCATCTTTCACTAGCTGAGATGCATATTTTATATATATTTTA
>JAOUWY010000001.1:20349660-20363835 GCA_025728095.1 Prietella phreatophila | reverse complement strand
TATATATATCTCTCATCAAGCCATTTTTGGGCTGTGCTTATGCTCCTAGGATAAGGTCTGTTCTATTTGGAACGCAGCCTAAGCACATCTGTCGTTCAAGGTTCCCGATTGTAGACAGATGCGTGTCCTTTTCTGAGAGGTCAAGTCCATAACTTTGTGTTTCATACAAGAGTACATATGAAAGTTCAGAAAACATACCTCACTCGGATTGAGCAATAATTGAAATACTTGAAATTGCAGGACTGTCACCAGGTCCAAACTTACATTCCTCACTCTGGTACTTATGACTTTCCTATTAGTTTCTCTGTAGTTACTGAAAAATGATTACTGTCACAGAATAATATACTTTAAGATGCATAATCATGAGTATCATATGAGTAAGCTTAGCGGTTCAGGGGTTAGATTGTGCTAAAATGTAGGAAAGTTATTTTGATAAGCAATTTTAATTTCAGCACATGCTTCGAAAACATCCTTTTTTTATGTTCAGGTTATTTTATATGTCTCAGTGAAAGAAACTAAGACATTCGAAATTGCTGATTTGGCTAACGATGAGTAAAAGTTTAGTGTAGCCCATACAATTTGTTAGAGCATAGGGTTTTCTTTTTGTGTATATTTTTTTCTTTTGCAAAAAGGTGCATCAACTGAGGAAAATATGGTCTTTTATTGTAATTTCAGTTATTGATGCATACACAACGGCCCCTTATTATTAAATGTTTGTGTGAGATTAAACACATGCGGTCTACAGAGGATTGTGCTTTTTATTTCAGAAAAATAATACATCTTGTCCATTATTAATAAATTAGTACAAAATAAAGGCAACATTTTCAGTTCCATTGTGCTGATCCCAACAGCATTTAAACAGAGCCACATTTATCTCGGTAACAAATATACACTCGTATCCACCCTTTTTTTTTTTTTTTTTTTTTTTTTACATCTGTATTGTATTTTGACCCATTTAAAAAAAATCTCAAATCACTGCGGTTATAAAGAATAAACAGCACATGCAAAACCTTAATAAAATATTGTTTGCTTCCATAATTTCCACGATGATGTCTTTCACACAGTTGTTTTTTACAAATCCCCCCAAACTGATTTTACGCCATAAAGTCTTGTTTTGTCCTCTCCACCTCACTCTCTATTTTACACCAAGGTCCCAGCTCTATTCCTGGCCTATAAACAATGTCTCTGTCGTCATACTCAGGAAGCTCCCAGAGATAAGCAAGGCATAACCTCTCATAAATTATATAACCACAGCATAGATTTCCTCTGCCTGCATTCACTGCATACTAGCATAGTCAAGACTGAATAGAATAAAAATTAGATTGTGGATATTCCTGATGATTCTTTTGTGATGCTAACTGGCCATTATCAACTTTTGCACATTATCAATGATAGTGTAATTGGGTATTTTAGTCTGGAGTTTTCTCTTTCAGTTTTGCACTTGAGCTTAGTGGTAGAGTATGCCTGTATATTTTTTTTTTTTTAATGATCAAATGAAATTGAAATTATATTGTCCTTCTAACCTACAATTGCACCTACAAATTTTTGATCAGGGTGCATTGTGTCTTTACATATTGGATGATTTCTTTAAATTCACTGACTGAACATTGTTGATAATCTTTGCATCTTGTTTGGCTGACAGATAGAGCCTCTGACTCTCACACCACTGACCCGAATTCAAGTCCCGACCTTGACAGTCATTTTGTCCAGATATTTGTATAATACTATATCTAGTATTACACTTGTGTTTTTCTAGTGTAATACAGTTAATGGTGATACCAAGATCAATCTCTGAACTCATACAGCACATATACAGCTAAATATTGTACTATATAGTTTGTACTCATGAATGGCAGCTTATTAGTTCCTGTATATTCATAATACAGTTGATAGATAAGTAATGGTGAAAACACAAGTTTACACCATGACTCTACACTTATTTGAATGATTTCATGATCAGGTCAGTATGTGGACGGGCCACAGTATGGCAGCATCCCTCCTCCGTGGCAGATAGAAGTGCAATATCCACCCAAATTCACTGACACGATCCAGAAAGTGCGTGTGCCTCACACCTCGTCCGTAAAGGTATTACCTTCAAGAATCTTGATGAAGTATTATGGTTTCTGTTTCTTTTTCTTAACCATTCCTTGTTTTGTCTTTGCAATTTAGTCATTATCAGCTCCCACAAATATCTTATGTATTGCATGTAAGGAGGAGAAGAGGTGAAATCTCAAAGTTCACTGACATTTCTGGATACATACTGTATATATTTTGTAACTGGATTTTCTCAAAGAAACTGACAGACTATCACTATTACAAGGAAAATGCAGAACTAGGAAATGTGGGTGAAAGTGATGCTATGCAATGAAAGATGAAACTATGCACCGCAAGGTTGATATTTAGGTCATAATTTACAACCCTTTCATACAGATATTTAATTTGAGTCTTGGTTACATTTCCTACTTAAGATGCAAACATCTAATAGTACACTTTCGCCAAACGTAATTGATCAGCTGAGACATGTCCAGTATTTGCTTCTTTTATTTTATACTCAAGAAACAAAGCTGATGTAGCTAACAATCAATTGTCCGACCTAAATGTTTCTCTGATATTCTACATAATCCCATTAGTAAATAATGACTGTGTAAAACAGCTGTAGTAGCAACACAGCAAATTTAAGTTGAAAGTGTAATTATTTTATCCCCAGTATACTATAGTAGTCTACAGCCTCCAAAAGAGTGAATGTCATTTTATATATTGTGTTTACTGGAACGCTGGACTTCAAATCTGTCGAAATTTTGCTGTAGAAATGTTGTCACTTGAGAACAGGTTTGGAAACCACTACACGTTTGCATGTTAGCTGTGTGATGCTTTGTTGTTTTTTTTTTCTCATTTTATTTCTCTGTAATTCTTGTTGTTTCTCAGCCTTGTCATGAGTGCCAGGGGAAAGGACATGTGCGCTGTATACACTGTCATAGCAGAGGATGGGTGAGTACATGTTTCTATTTAGAGAAATTAAGCTGAGCAAATTTGAAAAAAATTTATGTTGGAAAAAACATTTAATGTAGCACTCCACTCACTCAGCAGAATGTAGGGGTCTTTTTCCTTGTGTCTTACTGATGTTCTCTCTATTTCTCTCTCTCTCTTACTCACACACACACACACACACACACACACACTAGAATTTTCTGTTCACATAGTGTCTGTTTTAGGGTTATTCTGACATCATTATAATAACTGTATCAATCAAATGTTAATACATATACAAGCTTCATGTTAATTCACACACCTGATATGGGCTTTTAGTCATAAAACATACTTTCATTGATTTGCATTTACAGCATATTAGCAAAGAATGATGGGTTCTTGTATTACAGATATCACTTGTCAAAATGATGTTTTTCTTTAAAAAAATATATTTAAAAAAATGTATAACTAATAACATTAAAGAGCTGTTGATTGTGGACACTTGGTGTGGTCTTGGTGTGGCTGTCGTACTTTTGCCGCTGTATCACAGACCTGATGTCTGCCAGTGTACTATTACTGTAGCTTCACCAAAAAAATTATAAAAAATGGCGCACACAGTGAAACTATGTCTTAAACTCAAAATCAGTCAAATGTGACAAATGTGATTTGACTTTTTTTTAATAACAGCGATTATATTCAGACACATGTTGATCTGACAATAACAAAGTGAAATAAAGTGCTTAAAATTTAAGTCATATCCAAGCCATGGTTAAAATATATGCCAAAAAACCCCAAAACTCCCAAATGTGCACAAACACATGTGCTATTAGGAGGATCCTAAAGGTTGGGAAGGGCTTTTGGCTGCCTATTCCTATTCCTATTATTTATATTTGTTGATGGTAATAACTAAAAATAGAGATCACATATTTAAAGGTGCAATTTGTAAAGTCTTTTCTCAAACCTTTAATAAGCTCTTAAATTGAAACATACCTCAGCAAAGCTGTGATTCTAACTATTGTAATGCTGGGTATGGCTTAGTTTCTTCCTTCTACAATTTTCTGCAATTTAGCCCCGCCCCGATGCTATATAAGTCAATTCAAAGGGCATAGTTTTAACAGAGAGGGTGGCCTTTGCTACAGGAAGACGCATCTGTATTTTCATTGCAACTGTAATCATAAATTTCCGTTTTATAATTAAGTTTACACCCAAGTTGACACCCAATTTTAATTAATGAATAGCCTCATTATAAAAGGACTTTCTTTGTTCCTTTATCTTTAGATCAGCTGTATGTCCTGTCATGGTGCAATACACGGCCGGAACAGAAAATGCGTTGGCTGCCATGGAAGGGGAAGAAAAGTGTAAGTATCAAACTGTATCAGTTCATACTGCACACATCAGGGTGCACTACAGTAAAGAATAAAACATTTTTGGTTGTGTTTTTACAAGATATTAATCAACAATGGGTTGGTGTGATCATTATCATTGATCATTATAACAGCATGTCGTGAAATGTTTTATTTCTTTTATACCACAACAACTTTCCAATAAGTATAATGATGCCACAAGTCATGTCCTTTGAAGCAAGTTATTTCCTGTTATCACTTATGTTATAGCAGCTATAAACAGTTCTTCCCTCTTTAGTGTCCATTATTTTCTCTTTCTTGAGGTTAAGAGAAACCAAAAAGTCCTGAACATTCTCCTTTAGGGGAAAACTTACTGATTGTTATGTATATATTTTGTATATTATAAATGCTGACACCTGTGACTGTTAAATGTCACCTTACAGAAAGCTTCACCATATCAAAGACTAGACATTATTTGTAGTAACAAGAGCATAATTTTTAAAATCCATATATTATTAAACTTAGGCTATATGAAGTATCCACAAATTATAGCCGGCATGTACACAAATGAGTATTTTTTTCTACATAAAATTATGCATTAGATATCATTACAAGTACATCAGTAATTAATGAGTGTTTTCTCATTTAGATGTACATGGTGCCATGGTAGCGGTCATAAAACATGCCGCAAGTGTAATGGCCGTAAAAAGCTTTTGCATTTTATACAGCTCACTGTCACATGGTAAGTGTAATTTCCCTAGTGATGTTCTGACTTAGGATTAACAGCTGAGGCTTAATATACAGCGCCAGCCACTAATATTGGCACCCTTGGTAAATATGAGCAAAGAAGGCTGTGAAAAATTGTCTTTATTGTTTAACCTTTTGATCTTTTGTTTAAAAAATCACAACAAAACTCTGCTTTCATGAATATCAAACAGTTGCAAAAAAACCACTTTTATCAAAAATATTTATTTGTTAAATAGGTGTACAACAATTGGAACCCTTTTAGTCAATACTTTGCGCTACTTCCCTTTGCCAAGATAATAGCTGTGTATTCTCCTATAAAGCCTGATGAGGTTGGAGAATACATGGCAAGGGATCTGAGAACATTTCTCCATACAGAATCTCTCCAGATCCTTCAAATCCTTCAAATCCTTGGTGGACTCGCTCTCCAGTTCACTCCACAGGTGTTCTATGGGTTTTAAGTCAGGGGACTGGGATGGCCATGACAGGACCTTGATTTTGATGTGTTGATTTTGATGTATGTTTTGGACCATTGTCCTTATGGAAGATCCCATTTTAGGCTTTCTGGCAGAAGCAGTAAGGTTTTCAATTAGTAGTTGATGATGCCATGTTTCTTAACAAAATGTCAAGGTCCTCTTGCAGAAAAACAGGCCTGAAACATTAAACAGCCACCACCATATTTAACCACGGGCGTGAGGTACTTTTCCATATGGCTACCTCTCGGTGTGCTCCAAAACCATCTCTGGTGTTTATTGACAAAAAGCTCCATTTTGATTTCATCTGACCATAGAATCCGATCTTGAAGTTCCAGTATTGTCTGGCAAACTGAAAATGCTTGAGTTTGTTTTTAGATGAGAGTAGAGGCTTTTTCCTTGAAACTTCCAAACAACTTGCGGTGATGTACGTGACTTCAGATTGTAGTTTTGGAGACTTTCTGACCTCAAGATGCAACAAAATTCTGCAATTCTCCAGCTGTGATCCTTGGAGATTTTTTGGCCACTTGAACCATCCTCTTCACAGTGCGTTATAGACAATATAGACACGCGTCTAATTCCAGTTGACTGGAACATTTTAATAATTGCCCTGATGGTGGAAATGGAAACATTTTTTTTTATCCACTTCCCATTTTGCGAAGCTCAACAGCCTTTTGCTGCACATCATAGCTATATTTCTTGGCCTTATCCATTTTTATGAATGACTAAGGGATTTGGCCTAAGTGTTACCTCATATTTATACTTCTTTGTAACAGGAAGCATTGGTTGAACAATTTCCTGTTCATGTCACCCAGGTATACAAAAAAAAAAAAAAACGTAGAATATCAGTGGAAATATACTTCAAATATATTTTACTCATGAATTCATAGGGGTGCCAGTAATTGTTGCACAACTATTTAACTTTTTTTGTTGATAAACCTGTGTTTGCAGTTGTTTGATATCCATGAGAGCAGAGTAACCTTTTGCTCTTTTGTTAAAAAAATTCACTATTTTTTCATAGCCTTCTTTGCTCAAATTTACCTTGGGTGCTAATATTATCGGAGGGCACTGTACATAGATAATATAGATAATAATTCAGATCAAAGACCATTGTGAGTTCAAATCACACATGTTTTGGATAAAGGCCACTGGCATTTTCTTTAAAACTGTGTTTGTGTTGAACATAATTAGACATTTACCTACACATTATGTTGTATGTTAGATTTATATACAGTATATATGTATATACACTACAGTAGGGTCCAGTGGTCTGAGACCACTACTGAAAAATGCTTCTGTTTGGCATTTTTTAAAAATTTAACAGTGGTTTTCATTACAAATGATATTATCAGCAATGACTTGAGTGAAAAGTAGAATCTAAGAAATATTTACAGTGCTTTGAAAAAGTATTTGATTTGATCTGATTGCTTCTGTTTTTGTGTATCTCATACTAAATTGTTTCAGATGTTAAAATTAAATCTAAGGTAAAACAAAGGCAACCTGAGTAAACACAAAATACAGTTTATAAATGATAGTTATTTATTGAAGCAAAAAATTTATCCAATACTAACTGGACCTGTGTGAAAATGTATTTGCCCCCATAGTTACTAATTCCACAAATCTATGTGTGACGGTACGGGACCGTGTTGTAGACTGAGGCAGACTCGACACGGGCGTCGGCGCAGATCACTGCTTTATTAATAACACTTGCAAACGTAGGCACACTCTTCATTCAAAGCAAAGGACGCAAAGCACAACTGAAAGTCTCTCCATGTTAAACTACAATTTATACATCCATACACACATAAACAATGACGAGCGACGCGCTCGGGAAACACAGGTCTATAAATACGGAACATAATTAACCATTTCATGTTCTACACCTGTTCGAGCGCGTGCTCGATTCAAAAGTCTCTTTGAACTGAAGCGCCACAGCGGGCTCCCGTGGCCGTGGCGTCACACTATGAAACTACATTCATAATGGGGTTCAGCTAGACTAGACACAATCAGGCCTGATTACTGCAGACCCTGTTCAATCAAATCAACACTTAAATAGAACTAACCCAGGAACACATTATGCCAAAATTGAATGAAATTCCAGAAATGATGTGGCAGAAGGCCAAAGAACCACAGTGAGAGCCATTATCTCTATATGGAAAAACTCGGCACAGTAGTGAACCTTCCCAGAAGTGGCTGACCTTCCAAAATTCCTCCAAGAACACAGCATCTACTCATCCAGGAAGTCACAAAAGAGCCAAGGACATCATCAAAGGACCTACAGGTCTCACTTGCATCAATAAAGGTCAGTGTTCATGACTCCACTATCAGAAAGACACTGGGCAAAAATGGCTTCCATGGAAGAGTGGCAAGGCAAAAACCACTGCTAACACAGAAGAACATCAAGGCTCATCTGAATTTTGTCAAAACACACCTTGATGATCCACAAATCTTTTGGGAGAATGTTCTGTGGACTGATAAGTTGAAAGTGGAACAGTTCGGAAGACAGGGCTCCTACACAGTACATCTGGTGTAAACCAAACCAGAACATCCTAACTATGGTCAAGCATGGTGGTGGTGGTGTGATGTTGTGGGGATGCGTTTCTGCTTCAGGGCCTGGGGAACTTGCAGTAATTAAGGGAAACATAAATTCTGTTCTCTACCTGAAAATCCTAAAGGAGAATATCAGGTCTTCAGTCCGTAAGTAGAAACTCAAGTGCAACTGGATTATGTAGCAAGACAGTGATCCAAAGCACAGGAGGAAGTACTAGTCCTAGAAGTAAGTGAAAGACTGCTCTCCAGTTATCTGAAGTGTTTGGTTGTAGTTATTCCTACTAAAGATTGAACAACCAGATTTTAAGTTTAAGGGGGCAAATAGTTTTTCACTAATGATTGTTGGGTCTTTTTTTTGTTTGTTTTTGTTGCTTCAATTAGAAATTAATAAATAACCTGTATTTAGTGTTTTTCATTCGAAGATCTAAAACTATTTTAGTATGAGACACAAAACCATAAGAAATCAGGATGGGGTAAATAATAGCGCTGTAAATGAATTTCTTCATTCTTTCTTCATTTCTTCATTCTTGACCCGACACAGACTCCAAGTTCATGTGAAACCAGTTTATCCATGTTGGAGCAAATCCACTGCCATGTCATCTGAACATGTGCTTCAGTAGAAGGGATGAGATTCACAGAAAATCTGACCTTTTGTACAGGAGTTAACATGGTCAATCTAAAAAAATTTTTACATTTAAGTAGTGACCTAGAAATTTTGCACCATCATGAATATTGAATACTCCAACTTTCTGTTTATTTCCAGTTTTAATTTTTTTTTATCCCAGATTTTTAGTATGGTCTCAGATATTTGGATTTGATGTTGTATGTGATGTTTCTTAGGAAGAACCAAGTGTATGAATTCATACCTGACCGGCTACCTGAATTCCCTGTTAAGAAGTTTGAGAAGGTCTCTGGGGAAGCATTCTTTATAGATGAAAGTCTCCTGGTATTAATTTTTTTAAATTATTTGGTTCATTTTTTTTCTCTTCACTTATAATAATATTAAAATGATGTTAACTCAGTCAAAGTCCACAGTAGCATTACAAATGGTCTAGAGATGTTGCAGGTTGTTTTTATACAGCACCAACACTAAAATATATGATCTAGGGTTAGGGTTCAAAAAAGAATCAGTATGTAATGTTGACTCCTTTTAAAGAGAACTCCATGTTGTGTTAGCTGAATGCTCTGGGAAGCACCCTCAGTGTTCGGCTAACATAACGTCTCGTTCCCTTCGCAGGGAACAGGGCTACATGCATAACCCAGATGCTTTTCTTGCAGGTCTATCCAATTGTTGGCTTCCCTGACAAGGAAATCTGCAACGCTTCTGAAGAAGCCATCCACGAGCACCTGAATAAATACTCAGCTGTCAGTCGCATCTTGCAACAGGTGAGCACGAATACTCCAAAACAATGGCTAGGTTTGCATGCACATCAAATTCCATTGAAGGTCTATATTCGGGTTGTAGCCATATTTCGAATATGTGTTTATATGCGTACAGGCATCAGAATTTTCCTTATACATGGTTGTTGTAAGTATGCCTGAGTTGCCATTCATAAATACCTAGCCTATAGCTAAGCGTCTGTTAGCACCCACAATTCATTGTAAACTGAGCATGCACATATATCTAATTTTAGTTTACATGCAACAAATTTAGGAATGAAACAGGCATATTCCAGGGGTTGGAATCAGAATTTGGGGCAATCAGAAAATTGTCTTAATCTGAAACGGACGGCCGGATTGCAGTGTTTACATGACACAATACTAATCAGAATACTGCCAATTCTGATTAATATTTCAGTTCTGATTAATATTTGAATATAGTCGTGCATGTAAACATAGCCATTGACTGGTTATTACTTATTATCATTTATTATTACTGGCAGTTGCAGGTTGTGAAGTATCCACTAGGGGGCAGCAACTGCAACCATTTCAAAATTCCATCGAGCGCAGGGCTGTCCAATCTTATACGCAAAGGGCCAGTGTTGGTGCAGGTTTTCATTCTAACCAAGCAGAAGCCACACCTGAGTCTACTGAAAGACAAGATCAACTGATTAAACAGGTGGCATCAGCTGTGGCAGGTGTGCATACTATTTTTGAAGTAATGCGCTTGTGGATATACCCCTTAGTGTTTTTCAATTTCGAGACCTTGGAATTCTGCTTTTGTTTGCAAAATGAGTTATGTGTTAATTACATGCTCCTGAATATGCACTCCATGTCCAATTTAATAGGAACACCTGCACATTTATGCAGTTATATAATTTGAAATACACTCAAAATGATCTCTTTTCTCAGGGTATTTCTCTCTGTATGTCTGTCTATCCACAGCGACAGTCAGTAGAGCTGGTGCCTCTTACTCAAGCCTTCTACTCTTACAATGGAAAACACTATGACTATTTCATATACGGGACTGAAAAGAAGGTTCATACCACGAAATATCCGACTTCCTGCACTGTCCTGTAGCATCTCATCTTGCGCTTCTATCAGTACAGTGTGAAAAAATTAAGGTCGTTTTGTTATTGTTAAATACTGCTTACTGAGTGGTCCATTTCAGTGATTATAATATAATGCTTCTGAAGCTCCTTCGTTTCACATCAGCATATTATCATATATATGTGCCAGTGATTTTTTTTTTTCTGTCAGTTACAAGGATTCTAACAATTAACATATGAATGATTAAACATTTCTGATTATATAGTGTAGGTCTATATTACACAATATGTAAGTGTTAAGGACCTGTACTTATAATTTGTAAATCGGAAATTCAGTCTTATGCCAAGTTGAATCACTTAATATAAACAGTATACTTTTTTCTTTTCAACTGTTTTCAATTTTGAACAGTATGTACTAAATATTTATATACACATTTGTAACAGGCCTCTGAATTAAAATAAATTGCACATGTGTGAAATTGAACTTCATTGGATGTGTCTCCTGATCACTTCAGAGTCTCTTGCCATAGTCTCTGTAGATCTCATTTGACACTACTTAATAATGCTAAACACTAAACTATGCAGTGTACGACTGCTTAATTTGTCCTTTAATATTGTGTGTGTCCACAGAAATATGGACAAGTACTGATTTAACAAATAATTTCAATATTTGATACCCGTGCAAACTCTGACTAGGATCGGACAAGAACTTAACAGTTTTGATATGGGTATCAAACATGTTTTCACAGGTAGTCTTTAGACCAATTTTATCCAATTTATCCCAAATGAACGTCAAGTATGAATGAATCCCAGATATAAACAATGGGAAACAGCTTTAATGGGTGAAATAAGTGATAGATAAACCAAACAAGCAGGATAATAACCCTCATATCTCATCCTGCATATCACTGAAATCCCAAACAAGAATGGGAACATAGTTCCTCGTCAAAATTACACCTGCATAACCAGAGAATTGCATCAAATCTGCGTCATGAACTAAGTGGAAGGATGTAACAGCTGGCAATGAGGGAAGGGGAAGATATGGAAGGCCATATGGTTCAGAAATACCATCTAGTTTGAGTTAGTTATTATTGCATTCTGTTTTGTATTTGTCATGTTCTGAGACACTGGTTTGTTTGTTTGTTTTTGACACCACTAATGTCTGGTGTTTCAAGTTTGTCACTCATCAGTACAGTTATGATCAAAACTCTCTCTACACAGTGTTCAAAATCTCGTGGGATGCATTTGAATAACCCACTGTGATTAGCACATAATTTATATGCAGTGCAAATGACTGATCTATATTATTCATTAGTATTTTATTGTTAACTTACCTAGCATTGTAGTGAGTTTATACTATAGGTTATCAGCAGTAGCTACAAGAGATGTATTTGCATAACTTATGTTTTGCCCATTGCAGCCAATTAACATATGACACATGCTGTGTCCCAAATGACATACAGTCTAATCTAATTTCTAACCCAAATGACATACAGTGCTGTGCAAAAGTCTTAGACACATGCAAAGAAATGCTATAAAGCAAAGATGCCTTCAAAAATAATTAAATTAAATATTTGAACATAAAAAAATTCCAGCAGTTAACAGTAATAAATGAAACAGTTAGTTGATATTAAGTGTAACAAACCTTTGTTGTTTAAAAATGCATCATTCGTCACAGGTCACAGTTCGTCAACGATTTATAAGGAAATTAGCTGGTAAGTTGTTCATGAGCATCTTGGAAAATCTGTAAAAGTTCTTCTGGAGACCCTGACAGTTAAACCTGTTTCTGTTTTTGAAGATAAAACCGGACAGACTTCCTTATGATTTTTGTCTGAAAAATGGTGTAAAATATAATACATTGCTTTCTTTATTGCCATACAAACATTTTCCTGTTACATTGAATTTTATAATGTTACATTGAATTGAAAAGTAATGTTTGGAATGAATTTGCTGACAATTGTGTTATTACTGACTCAATAATGCAGAAGTCACAAAAGCAACATTTAAGAAATTTATGTCTATTTTAAAGAATTAGGGTGCTTAAGACCACCCCTAGCACATGCGATTTTCTATGATGAGATCACTTCTGAATAATAATACAAATCTCTCTCGCAATGCATACTTTGAGCGTTACTCCTCTGTCACAGACAAAATTTACATTTGCCTTACACAGGGATTACTTAAACCTGGATTAAATAAAAATACAAAATCCTTCCCACATAATAGCAATAATGTGGTTGAGTTCAATTTCGTATGTAATTCAGTGTTAGTGAATCCATTTTTTGTGAGGGGTGCGAGGGGTGTTTCTAACAGGTGGACAGATGCTACATTCGCAACTGGGATAAAAGCATTGTTTTCAGTATTGTGGGATTATTTTCTGTCCACTTTTGAAGAATTTTCTTAAATAATATCATTCTAACTAAAAAAATAACAAAAATAACTAATCTAAAAACACTGTGATTGCTTATACAGTTATATTATTTTAGTTTCTATCGTACTGAACTCTTTAAACGCAAAAAAAAAAAACCTATGAAATTTTGTTATTTGAATTTGTTACACCAGTGGTTTTAAAATTGGGGGCCGCCAGGGGGCGCCTGGGGGGCCTCAACAATTTGGTGTGAAAAATATAAATACATGATTTTCTCTTTCTTACTCTCAGACAACCACACACAATCAACTCCTAATCTAATGAAATGTAAAGATGCAAGATGTAATTATGAATAAAAAAAGGGGGGAATATATTCAGAAGTCTGTATTTTTAATGTGTTTTAAAGACATCTTGCAAAAGGGGGGTCTCGGTCAAATGTTAATGCCATTTGGGGGTCCTTGCCCTGGAAAGGTTTGGGAACCACGAGTGTACACCATACTCAAACGTGCCCACTTTCTTTAGAATATGACAGGCTACAGTGAAAACACAGCACATAATATTCTCCTAGTTCTTGACCCCTTTCGCGTTCCATATTGGGTAGGCTCGACTAAGCCCGCACGTGCCCGTTGTTTATAGCTTCTGGCTAGAGCGAGACTTGGAGAAGAGGCACGCGCGTCATCATCGGAGTCTCAGAGAGCGGAATAATTCATTCATTAATTCAGCGAAGAAAAGAAAAGGCAACCCACAGTTTGGTGAGTTATATATATAAAAAATATACATTACAAAATAAACAAATATGCCACTGATTTATTTTCTTTGTTTTAACTGCTTTAAATGATTTAGTTTGACAAAATTAGGAAAAGTTTGAGAAAAGACTTAATTTGTCTTTTAACATTGTGTGTCCACATAAATATGGACAAGAACTTATTCAACAAAGAAGTTCTTAAACTGATTTAATGGAGTTAAAAATACAGAATCATAATATTGCCATTTTCATCATCATAATATACCTGATGATATTCTTGACAGAAAAAAATAAAATAATGTTAGTTTGATTTTTTTTTATACATAAAAATGTTTTTACAGTCAAAATAAATTAACAAAATCATACTTTCAGCCTAAGTGAATATTAAATGTTACACACAATAAGTCAGACAATAAATGATGTTTGTTTGTGATGAGTAATGTCCTCTAATTGTGTTCTTTTCCTGTTATGTAGTTTCACTTCCATCCATGAAACTTGCTCATGACTTGTTTGTCTGCATCTACATAGGTGAAGGTTGGAAAAAAACATTTGTAAA
>JAOUWY010000001.1:20336704-20348738 GCA_025728095.1 Prietella phreatophila | reverse complement strand
TAGTGTGTGTGTGTGTGTGTGTGTGTGTATCAATAGGGTTTTCACAACCTGCGTTCTCATAAATATTTTTGCAGCCGTTGATAGCTTCCTTTCTCTGCCCCGTTCAGGTATTTCATGTCTTTTCTTCCCCTATCCAGTTCAGATATTTTATGTGTTCCAGCTCAAGCACACAGAGTGCAACTAATGAAGCCCTTGATTAGAAGCATCAGGTGTGCTTGAGACAACACCTGTTTTGCATATTTCTGCTGTTGTAATGGATTCTATTCAAGGGTTGAATAATTTTGAGACTGGAGAAGTCATTATAAGTTCCATTTTCAGTTGAATTTGGAGAAACCACTTGAATTGCATTTGTTGTGTTGAACTGTTTCAAATGCTTTTGTTTGATTTGTTCATTGCAAATAACTGATATTCTGTAAATAAAATGTCTGTGAATAAACCTGATTTGCAGTGGGGGTGGAATAATATAGTGCTCTTCTAGGCACTCAAAGTGCTTTATATAGTATGGGGTGGATCTCCTCACCCACCACTAGTGCGTAGCATCTACCTGGATGATGTGATGGCAGCCATAGTGTGCCAGAACACACACCACACACCAGCTATTAGTGAAGAGGAGAGGAGACTGATGTAGCTAATTCAGGGATGGAGATTATTAGGGGGCTATGATAGACAAGGAAAGAAAAAATTCTTGCACTCTGACTGTGGACTCTTTCTCTCCAGGACTGAAATTAGAGATTGGTGAAATGGAGTGTTAGACTGACACATTTGAATTCTTGTTTTTGAGAAGCATCCCTTTTGGCAGCTTGGTAGATTTTTCTCCATGATGGCCATATTTATATGTCCAATAAGTGTAGGACCATTTGTTTCTTATTTTAACTTTGCTGATGAAACCCATCTGTATCCATCATACTAGGAACACACAATATTCAGTTAGCTGATGTTTTTATCTGAATTGAGTAGTTATAGAACAACAATCCAATAAAGGCTGTGTGGAGATCTTGAGATTTGAACTCACAACCTTCCAATCACTAGTACAGAACTTATTTTCATATTTAGTGTGCTCATTGGTCTAAGACTGAGGATGTCCTTAAGTATGGTTTGAAGAGCTGAAAACTGGAGAAAAAAACAAAACAAAAACAACCTTAACCTGGTCTTTTTCCAGTCTTCAACTGTCCAGTTTTGGTGTGCCCACTGTAGCCTTAGGTTCCTGTTCTTGGCTGACAGGTGTAGAACCCAATGCTGTCTTCTACTGTTGTAGCCCATCTGCCTCAGTGTTTGATGGGTAATGTGTTCTGTGATGCATTTATGCTCAGCATAGTTGTAGAGAGTGGTTATTTGAGTTATAGTAGCCATCCTGTCAGCTCAAAACAGTCTGGTCATTGTCCTCTGACCTCTCTCATCAACAAGATGTTTCCGCCCACAGAACTGCTGTTTACTGGATGTTTTTTTGTTTGTTTGTTTGTTAGTTCTGCACCATTCTGTGCAAACTCTAGATATTGTTATGTGTGAAAATCCCAGGAGATCAGCAGTTTCTGAAATACTCAAACCACCATGTCTGACGCAAACATCCATCCTGCGGTCAAAGTCACTAAGATCAAATTTTTTTCCCCATTCTGATGTTTCATGTGAACATTGACTGAAGCTCTTGACCTGTATCTGCATGATGTTATGCATTTCTCCGCTGCCGTATGATACGCAATCGAACAAGAAAGTCTGGTGCAACGGCTGCCAAAAAGAAAAGTTCACAGGAGCGAAGATAGAAAAAAACAACATCAAAATGAAACAAGCATGGCTTGGTTAATTACATAAATTACATAATGAGCGTTGCTTGTTAGTTTGCACTCATATTTGTGTACGGAAAAAACCAACTGATTATTTATTTAGTTGTCTGCCTAAATAATGAAATTCTGCATACATGTCAGGGATTGCATTCAAATTGGCAAAACATAACTTGTATAACATTACAGTATGTACAATATAACATTGTTAATGAATATATACACTACCAATCACAAATTTGCACATACCTAATTTGTACTATTTTCTATTATTTTAAAGTAGTCATGAAAATGTTAACACGATAAAATAACCCATATGGAATTATTCAGTGTTAAAGAAAACTGTTAAATAAATCAAATCTGTTTTATTTTTTTAACATTTTAACAGTATTCTGGATGATTCCTCATGAGTGAGACATAAGTTAAAGGCCAAGCTCATGTTGGCTGCTTCTTCATCCAGCCATCTTCTACCGTTTATTCCTTTTTCAGGGTCGCGGGGAACCTGGAGCCTATACCAGGAAGCATCGGGCACAAGGCGGGGTACACCCTGGACAGGCTGCCAGTCCATCGCAGGGCACAATCACATACATACTCACACACCCATTCATACACTATGGACACTTTAGACACAATGTTGGCTGCTTCTTATAACTTCTAAATAAGAACTACTTAATATTACGTTAAAACTTACTTTTCAAATACATTTTACTTCAGAAAGCCTTGATCAGAATGTCAATGAAAAAGATGAATCTAGTCTACTGTGTTGAAACATTTGTGTGTCGTGTAAAGTATATATTATGGAAAATGTTCAGATTGTTAAACAGGTAAACAGGAGATCAAAATAATTAGACAATGTTGTGTAATTGTGCAGCATAAGTGTTGCTGGAACCAGCTCAATCAATCCAATAGAGTACTGTATGTGAAGTGAGTAAGCTGTTCGGTAATTTAGTCCTTCTTGAACACAGAGCCCTTTGGCTGGTTAAAAAAAAGAACAAAATATCTCATTTGTCAGACGGATCCAATTTCCAACTTGGTTCTGCTGGTTTTTTCCCCTTCTTTTTCTTACTCTGTGGTTTTTAGCGTCAGGGGTCCTAAATCCAGGGATGAATAGACAAGAGCTCTCGGCTGTCCTCTTACTCATAGTTCAGGACATCCCATTATGTTTTATGGAGAACATTAAAGGGACTTCAATTATGTTTCTTGAGTAAATCTTTTCAACTTTGACTCCCTGACCATCTGATATTGTGACTATGCTTTGTACTCACCACACATCCCTGTCTCGTGCTGGAGCGCCTCTGATTTATACAAGTTCAAATCTGGTTCTGCTTATCTGTGCATCTGTTGGTTTATTAGCTGTTTGATGCTCTTATCTCTGATGCACGGAAAGGGTCATGGTGCTCTTTTACATGGGTTAAATTGATTATCTTGTTTTCCCCCTCAATGGTAGGAAAGTTAATATTCTTTAAAATGTAATTTATTTATTTTTTGCATATTGTTTATTAGCAGTCCTGATCAGTGTTATTTTGAACGAATAAGCTGTGGAAGTTGTAAATATTATGGTGTTGGACTATTTAGCCAACGGAAATGGAAATTGGTGTGAATATGGGTTTGCTATATACGACTAAGGAATCAAATATGATGGCGTATGCTGTAGAGTTGATTAGTGTTTTATTCCTTTTATACCACAGTCATGCATCAACATTAACAATTTTTTTATTTATTAATGAAAGAAGCATCATACTTTTTATTCATTTGATAGTTACATTTAATGTAATGGAATACCTGCAAAACAAGTTAGGTCCTGTTATCACTTACATTATAACACCTATTAAATAAACGTTCACTCACCAGCTTCTTTTTTTTTTCTCTCTCATGAAGTTTCCAAGATAGAAAAAATGCAGCTTGTCATGTTGCAGCGAAACTGGAAGTCATCCAACTTCCAAAAAGCAGTATGGATTTATCCATACTTAAATTTATTTTACGTACCGCTTATCCTACACAGGGTCTCGGGGGAGCCTGTAGCCTATGCCAGGTAACTCGGGGCACAAGGCAGGGTACACACATGAATTCACACAATTCGGACAACTTGGAAATGCCGATCAGTCTACAATGCATGTCTTTGGACTGGTGGAGGAAACCGGAGTACCCAGAGAAAACCCATGAGAACTAGCAAACTCCACAGTTTAGGCGTTTTTGAACCCCCAACCACAGAGGTGCAAGGCAAACTAAGCCACCATACCCCCTGGTCTTTGTCTAAGGATCACTTAACAAATATAACACAAAAATTTGCACTGCATTTGTTATAAAATCTCTTTAAATAAATGTAAAAACAGCAAGGTGCCACATATACTTTTAGAAACACAACGCAAATATTGAGACCTACTTGCTGCCTCAGTCACACATAGATTAATGTACAACTCACATCTTAGCATTCTCACTAGAACTAGTAATAAATTGATACAAAGTGAGAAACAATATACGTAAATATTCTGAACATTTCAGACAATTTTAAACAGTAAAATTGTCTCTGACTGCTCTAATAGCAATAAACATTAACAGACCACACAGTGAATATCTATAGAAAAAACATTATAAGTATATGTATAAGTTATTAGTACACAACACTAATAATCATTTTGTGTTTGTGGTGTGTTGAATATATTCAGTAATAATGTCTTTCTTGGACAGTTGAGGAACTGGTTACTAAACTCCAGTTGGTCATGCTCGAGAATGATGCAACTGTCCAAGAGTTCATTGAACCTGGATAAAACCATAGCCATCTGTGGCAAGGAATTCAATAGAACATATCTGGCCTGGCTTTCTGGGTGGGAAGAATGCTCTTCTTCTCTGCCATGTCGATAAGACCGACATTTGCCAGTGTGGTGGCAGAGGAAGCATGTGTTAGCCTTCACCCTTCCAAGACTGGGAACAGTTGTGTAATAGGGAAGACCTAACTGTGGGAATTGGCTAAGACTAAATTGGGAGAAAATTTTGTAAAAAAACAAAACAACAACAACAAAAAAAGCTTCCCTTGGTAGTTTTGTTATGATTTATTGATATGTTTGAAACAACTCCCTAGTGCATGAGGCCCAGTGGTGCTTCTGCTAGCAGGTGTGGTATATTATTTCTAATAATCATAATTTACCTGAGGGAATACATATCAAGCTCATGAGCTGACTTCTTTAAGCCAGGTGTGTTTGTGGCAGGTTCACTCCTAATTAAATCAGCCCTCTGGCTGTCTTTTTAGGCCTCACACCTCGGAGACTGCTCTGTTTTTCGTCAGCCAAGCCTGAGATCGGCAAAGCTGTTTCCATTGTAAACGAGGAAGAGGGTCATTGTCTAGTTTGACAATGAGGGTCCACTGTGACTCGAGGTCAAGTTGCAGGATGTGGGTCTCAGAGTTTGTTTTTCCTCTCTTGTTTTTTTTTTTTTATACTAAAGAGTTACATTACCACGCAATGCTACATAATTCATGAAGAGATAAAAACTTCCTCCTCTAGCACCATCGTGTGACTTGTGGGTCTGGCAATGCAGGAGCTGTAAAGAATTTTCACAAGGAATTTTTATTGCTGTCTGGTTCTGCAGATTGTTCAAGACCAAACAGAGCAGGTGGGCATGTAACGTCACATTGTCGTGGCTGCTTTTATTGAGCAGGTGAGAATGTGAGGTGCAGGGTCATCAACACGCCTGGATTCTGTCTGTTAATGAGTGGAGAGGTGTGAATTTCTTCTTTGAGAGATGTTCAATTCATCTTCATTTCCTGTGAGGTGATGTGAATGATGTACATACCTACTTACCTCCTGGGCAATCACCTTTACATTTCTAACTTATTTGTTCCTTGGTGTAAAAAGAATGGTGACCTAATTATATATTGGCTTCCTAATTACTCTGTAGGGCCTAATAATCATGAGATTTTTGGTAAATTATTTACCACAGGTATAATGACCATTTAAATCAACATTTTAATAGTATTCCTGAAGAAAGACACATTTCTTTGCACATTCTTGGCATATTCTCAATCAGCTTTATGAGGAAGCTATACCCAAGCTCCTCATTGGTTCTTCTAATTTTTAAATGGAAAGGACTTGTATGCGGAAACAAATAAATCTTAATTTTATGTAAATTCTACATATTTTAAGCAAAAACTCTTTACCAAAGTACATTTTACTCAGTAATAGATGTATACATTAACTTCACTGTCTTAGAAACAAATTTCAACCATCAGATGCTGAAAAATATACAGTATATTCAGTCTAGTTTCCAAAATTTTGACTGTAACTTTAAAGCTTGTTCAAGCAATGGGGCACTACACAAGGCAAAATGAGTTAACCTGTGCCATCCATAACACTAAAATGTCCCCTTATCTATTTTATTTCCTATAATTTCCTCTCCTTTTATCCAATAAGTTATGAAACAAAAACCTGTTTCTGATTAGCCATGGAACCGCATGGAAAAACCTTATAACCATATAACTGAAAGTCAGTATACTGAAATATGCCGAGGTCAGAGTATCTGTACTGTATACACATACTGTATAATATGTTATTTTATTGGTTCATACTGATCTTGCTAATCTTGGTTTTTATATTGCTGACTATGTCACTGTATAGCTGTGTCATATTTTCTAATCATGATATTTTGTTTACCCTCACGACTTTATTTCTCTATTTCTATTTTGATTTCTCATCTCAGTTGTATTTCTCATTTTCCTTTTCACACATGCTGTGTGCAATGAAGATATTAATCAGAGCCCATGAGTCAATTATTTCACTTTATCAAACACCCACCCAGAGATTTTTTCCCCTTCAGGGTGTTCATAGTCAGGGTGTTGGTCCAAAATCATTCTGTTTGCCGGCCCAGGACTGCGGAAGTTATTAACTGCAGGCTGTGAGAAACAAAGCCAGCACTGTAAGGTGAACATTAGCTAGTGCACTCTATATGTGCAGAGCCATTGTGAAGGGGCTATTGTAGTTACTTTGGTTTAGTTGTCTCCAAAGTATTTTTTGTTCTTCCTCGCCTGCTGTTTCCTGTATGAGGAGGAGTGGATGAAGGATAGAAAAAGAGAAAGAAAGAGGAGGGCACAGACCACCCAGAAAGAATGTCACATCTCTTACACATCATTTGCACTCTGCTTTGAAAATGTGAATGTGGAAAATTCTGAGTAGTTCATTTAAAAAAAAATCCCCACAGAAATTTGAGGATTTTTTTTTGGAGTTTTTTTGTTTAAACTTGGCAAAGTACATGGAATTAATCATTGGCTTGATGGACATTTGCACTAATTCATAGTAGTCATGAAGTTTCTAGAATTACCGGTAACTTGACAGCTGAATTACACTCACTTTGTTGTAACTCTAACAGTTGCAGGCAGTTCTAGTGCTGCAGATGTGGCATGTTCTCACCTGCATAAACTTTGCATCAACAAGACCAGGCATATGTGCTCTTGTAATCTTCCAGGGATGCAGACCAATGCATAGGAATTGTCAGTAGATTTAATGTACATATTACAAGATGTTCTAAACCTACTTTTTTGTTTTTGGTGAATTTATTACACAGGTAATATAGATGTGACATTAATGTGCTATGGACATTGCATATCTGAATAATTCTGACCCTGGAAACCACATTACATAGTGGTGGTGTAACATTCACAAAATTCAAATAGGATACAATACGATATGGTGATATCTCAATATGGTACATTGCTGATGCAATAAAAAAAATAAGCATTTCCAGATGTGCCTTTCCACTTTCAATTGATTAAACCATTCAACATTCTAAAAATGTTAACTTTGTAATGACGAATGTTTATGTGATCCATTTAGACTTTTAGCCGCATATAATGAAACAAAAACCTGTGATTTAAAATTAAACAAAAGGAAATGTGACTAATTAGGCATTCGTTCTCTGGTCAAGCTTTCACAGATGTGCCAATTCTCAGCAAAATTTCCACCCCAACTACATCTCAAAAACCGCACAAAAAGACCTGATAGTAGCCTAAAAGTTTAGCCGCTGGAAAAGGGAGACAATTTTTTATTTATTATTATTTTTTTAGTCTTTACAGCTTAGCTGAGTGGCCCAAAACTAGCTCAATTAACCATAAAACAAAACAAACAATCAACAACAATAAAAACCCACAAAAAACCCTGACAACCATGCTGGTGTACTGGTGTCTCAAGGGGGCGTGTCTGAAGTCACTCAGCTCTCTGGAGTTCGATCTTGTTTTTGAGTCCTGCGTTCTCCACTATATTGAGTATATGTATCATTTGATGTGCAGTCCTACTGAATCGAGAGCCTTGCATCGAACCATACCATATACCATTTTGTTATACCTGTATGAAATATGAATTTAGAATCTCCTTAGCAGGATGACAGGATGAAACATCACATGATGTACTTAGTTTCAATTATTTCTGATTGCCTGTGCATGCTTGGAGGCATAGCAAAAAAAAAAAAAAAAAAACACACACAAAAAAGACTACATTTAGAGGTAGGTAAAAGTCATTGAATAAAACAATTGTGATGAGTTAAAAAAAAACAACAACAATTTTTTTTTTCATTTCTTTAACCGCTTAGAACTGTATTTTTTTTCCAGCTATGGTTGACATTTGTGTGGATTTGGCATAGATGTACATAAAAGAAGAACCAGAACTGACTGTATATTGAGTTTAAATATCGACTTAGGTTGAGTATAGTGTGAAAAGAATGTGTTAACAAACTGCCAACTTGTCTCTCACACTCAGGCTTAAGAGAGGTGTGTTAGAACACATATAAGGTGAGAAAGCTCAAGCCAGCGTTGAAGGTTATTCTTTGTTGCTGGGATGTGTGAGAACGAATGTCTGACTTTGATTAGTTCTCTCTGTTTTACTTACGGTGAGTGATGACAGAAAGAGAGCATTCTTTCATTTGCTCTGGAGACGTAGATGAGGCAATTTCATATTTATGAGAAATATGCTCCTTCTGCCATTTGAACCAAACATACCCTCATACAAGATTCCCTGTTTAATTTTTTACATTTGGCATCAATTCCGATGCTCTAGGCTCAAATTCGTGCATTGAAACAATTATCAAATGTCCTAGTTGCCATGTCTTTAACAAACATAGTGATGATTCACAAGACTTTTACAGGAAGCTGTTGTTAAAGATGTATTTATGTGCTCTCCACAGTGCTTGTACTTCAACCAACACATGGAAACATCAGATGATTAGTTTATGATTCTTAGTAGGTACAGCGAAGTTCTCACATGCAGTAAGGGCCTAGACAGTTGACTTCTTGTTTAATTCATAACTGTATAAACTATGACATTGAAATTTGTTACACTTTATCTCACGTTGTCCTTTCTGTGAGGGCTTTTACAACTGCAGATCTGAATAGGTGGGCTCTTTAGTCATACCACCAGTTAAACATACTGGCCAATTGTATAAAACTGCACTCATTCTATCACTGTATCACGCAAACATTTGCGTGTCTAGGGCAATGAATTGGCAAGACAGCAACGTCTTTCCTGGCAAACACCTCAATAGACTATTGTATTGCTCCTCTATTATCTTAATTAATTGCCCTTTATCTTCATCAAGTCAACAATAACAGAGCTTTACCCAGCAGCACACTTCCTTCCCAGCATGCATATGAGCGAACGTGCCGGCTGGCGCCAACCTCAGGATAACTGGATGGAAGTGAGTCCATGTGGGGCAGACAGATGCAGGTTTCCTCTATACACACCCAACCACTTGGAGATCTGAACGACAACAACAGACATGACGGCGAGAAGCTGTAGTAGTCATCTCCAAAAATTAAACGACATTGTGATTCAGAGAGCTCCAAGACATTATTTCCTCTGCAAAAAAAAAACCACACAAAAAAAAACGTATTGGTGATGCAATGCGGAAATACGCTTGACGTAAAAAACAGGCTATTTTTGCTTCCCATTGTTCTCAGTTTCGAGCAGCTCTACTGTAAGGAGTGGATTGCACAGCTGTTAGTTCTTGGAATACATTAATTACAGGTTGTAATGGAGTAGCACTCATTACTTGTATGATCCACTGATCTTCTCTACGATTTCTTTAAAATAGGAAGATGTTGTTTGCTCGTCGAGTAAGGATGGATGAGTTCAATGTTCCTGAAGCTGTGATTACAGTGTTCAGACTTCTGCTTGAAACAAAAACAGAAACAATTCCCTTGATAACGAAAATGAGTGTCAAGGCTTTCGATAAGGTACATGCACATGTAACCTTTAGCCGCAAAGCTCTTGCTACAAAATCTAAAGCCACTCATTTGGAGCACAGGGATCAGATTCTATTAAGTGATAATTCTAGCATCTATGCTGCTGAGAGCAGCAAAATGCTGTTGCTTAAATGAAATCATCGATTCCTTTTCAGACAGTAGTAACGGATAGGCAGCGGAGGGGGGACTACACCTGGTGCAAAGACAGAGATAGCTCCCATTTGGACTGGATGGGAGTGCCATGATGACCCCTTAACTCTCCAGGGAACCTTGCCTCCCAGTGCAGAGATCTCACTGTGTTTTTTTTCTCTCTCTATAACAACCAACACTGGAATTTCTCAGGCCAAAAGGGCCAAGATAAATCAGCTGGAGATTGTGGGGAAGTATGCATCAGACAGGCTCATGAGCAGAGATAAAAAAACTATTGTCGGGCTCTTGCTTTTTGGCTCTGATTTACTTCCCTTGTGGTATCATCCTGCAGGACTTCTCTCATGAGTTTGCCACGTGGTGAGGGGCAACAAAGCCAAACAGATTTTAGGCAAAGGATTATGCCTGTCTGTTTTATACTAGTAATTATCCATTCCGCAAATTACATATCTTTGCATTGATGACCTCAAGTAAAATCATCGAATTGGCCTCAGTGTAGCATCAGTTAAGTTCCATCTCTCCTGACAAGACTGAAATAACCTAGAGATCAGTAAATTGCTCTCTTAAACCTCAGCCAAGGAAGCCACAGGTAACTCTAATTGCTTCCTTCCATTCCTATATATCCTCTTATGTCATCCTATATATAAACAGAGCCTAAATATTTGACAGACTCTTCAACCAAGCAGCATATACTGATGATGCCATAACACCCCCTGCAACTGTGGTCAGTCTTGGCTATTTGTAAATGTCCCCACCAATGCCTTAGGGACCCGATTAGAGATAAATGGAGTTCTCTGGAAGTTTTCTTAATTGCGGCAAAGGACCTTGTCTTATAATTATACTTCCCTATCCCAACAGGCATTTCCATTAAAAACAAACATGCTAATATATGCACTTCATATGACAATTAGCATTGCATGAAGACGCATACAGAGAGTACTTCTTAAAGAGAAGTCAGATGTTCTTATTGTCTTCCACCAATTAAAGAAGTGTCCAAATAGAGCTCTGACAAACGGTAAAGTGGACAGTGACACTGTTTTAAACAAACTGGCTCCACTGTCAGTCTGAATTAGTGTGGGCTGATCTATTGTTTGAACGTCGGCAGACATCTTGAGCTTCCGCTATGGGGAATTATGAATATGTGTTTTATGGGTGGTGTGACATCCAAACAGAAATGAGGTCACTTAGATCACCAGTAATGAAGTCTACAATAACTCACAGTATGTCATCTGTTAAGCACTAATACATTTATGCGGTCAGTACTCGGAGACTTGATGGTAAGCCTAAAGCAACAATTCATAAAAACTTGATTCAAATGTTTAAAACACACAAAGTAAATGATCTAATAGTCAACACTGTCCAATTTTTTTAACAGAAAGAATTTTTCTGTTGTATCCTTCGAGTTTTTGCAGATTAATTCTGATGCGATTTTATATAAGCTGACTTTTATGTGTACAATGTGGCTAATTTATCAATGTCCAATTTCAAAGTTGGGTGTAAATGTTTTCCAGGGCCAGACTGAACTAAAAAGTCCTACCAGATTTGAAAAGGTTTCAGTAGCACTGAATTTTTTTTTTGTTCTCACAAGCAAATGTTGATGATTGTTAATTGCCTTTAAATTTTCAAGTACTTAACTCAGCTGAGTTGCTTTTTTAGCAATGCCCAGAAAACTCTATATAAAGGCAAAGTTTGCAGAGAGATGAAAATGACAAAGTAATGACTACATGGTGAAAGAGCACCGATCAATTACTGTTTGCATTAGTGAGTCTCCTTATACCGTACGTACATTTACCGTAATTCTAGGACTATTGAGAGCACCTGAATATTAGCCGCACCCGCTAATTTGAAAAAGAAAACATTTTTTGTACATATATAGGCCGCACTTCTCTAT
>JAOUWY010000001.1:20308183-20328639 GCA_025728095.1 Prietella phreatophila | reverse complement strand
TAAACCTACCATTAAAATTATAGACTGATCATTTCTTTGTTTGTGGGCAAACGTACAAAATCAGCAGGGGATCAAATACTTTTTTCCCCCACTGTATATTGTCTCTGATTCAACAGTGTGAGTTAATTTCCTTCAACAGAAAGATTAATAACTTTGCAGTGATTTGGAGGGAGGCAATAAGGCCGTTTGATCGTTTCTTGAGTCGAGCACCTGCACTTTGGTTGCTGTTGTAAATCCAGCAGTCAGGCATGGGTCCAGATCTTACAGACTTTAAATGGGCTTGGGGTGTAAATCAGACTTAGCATCTTACCGAACTACTGCCGTAAAGCTGTCGCCTCCTCCAAACCTTCTGATGCTCCCCTATCATCTCCATCTGCCTCTGAGAAGCTTAAGCAGATGCCCAAGACTTGTTGATATGGAGTGCTAATGGGTGACTCATGCTGGGCTTTTTATGCTGGAATTAAATTTGGTGTTGAATTAGACTTCATGTGCTTCAAAGGTTTGTCTGAATGGTTTCTCTCTGCTGAAGATCTTGCTGAAAGTTTCTGTGTTGGAGTAGCAGCTTAATTGGCGTAGCTTTTGAGGCTGTGAATGGATGGAAAAATGTGCCCTATCTCCATTTTGCATATGCTTAGCCCTAAGCTCAATTTGGCTGTGTTTGAAACTCTCCACAGGGGTATTTGCAGTAGTATAAGTAGGTCTCTATGGCTCTGTCTACAATAAACCCCAGCATGGGAAAAGACCCAGCATGCAAAGCAACACAAAGAAGACTAACTATTGAACTATTCCTATTTTTTGGTTTCTCAGCCAGCTAATTAGCAAGCAAGAAAAGTGTTAATCGGTTTAAAAGATGTTCTACACATTGGTCTTCTTAGGATCTCCAGAATGTTTTAGTTGTGCCATTGGAACATATTTATTGTGTTTATGGTGCACTTATAGTGTCCATTGAAGTGTTTTGAGGTTACATGAGCAATTTGTTTACATAGTGTGACCTCTGTAAGGAAATAGAATAAAGATTGCAGTGGGCTGATTAGCCATGGGAACGTTTGTCCAAACAATGCATCAGTTTTCCCCTCAGGGTGAACCTTGTCTAGCGGAGGTCACATGCTGGCACACACGCACATCAGAATCAGGTAGCAGCTTTCTGAGTAATCATGTTTGTCATTTAAGGGTCTGTTTCTCTTAGGTACTGTCACCACTTTAAATGCTGAAGCACTTCCCCAAGTGCTCCAGGCTTCAGGATTGCGCAATCCTCAGAGTGTGGCACTACAAACGAAAATGTGCAGCTGGAATGGTTCACTTTTTCTCAGAAAACAAGACAGACGTCAACAGGACAGGAATGTCATCTGGAGCCTTCTTTAGCCTTATTGAGGCATCCTTAAGTTGAAGAGAAAAATGGCCTATTTTCATTCTTTTTTGGTCATTTGTCAATTCTGAGGACTCTTAAGTAGTTCTCAAGAAGAAGACATGTACAGAGGACAAAAAATGTGTACACACCTCTGTTAAAATGGCAGGTTTTGTGAGGTAAAAAAATTACACAAAGATAAATCATACCATATCTTTTCCAACCTTTAATTTGAAATTGCAAAGTATTACAAATAAAGTGAAAAACAATCAGAAATATTTTAGGGACAAAAGGAAAACAACAACTACAGCAAGTATTCTAGATGCATAAATGTGCCCACCCCTAAACTAATACTTTTTTGAAGTACCTTTTAATTTTATTGCACAATTCAGGTTAAGAGTCTGTTAGCATGGCACTTGACTTGGCAATATTTTCCCAATATTTCTGGCAAAAACATTCTAGATCTGTCAAATGATAAGGTGATCTCCTGTGCACAGCCTACTTCAGGTCACCCCACAGATTTTTAGTTGGATTCAGGATTTTGGCTCTGGCTAGGCCATTCAAAAACTTTGATCTTTTTTTTTGGATAAGCCATCCCTTTGCTGATTTGTATGTATGCTTTGGGTCATTGTCATTCTGAAAGGTGAATTTCCTTTTCTTCTTCAGCTTACTAGCAGAAACCTGAAGATTTTGCACCAAAATCAACTGGTATTTGTAGCTGTTCATGATTCCCCCCACCTTGATAAATGTCCCGGTTCTGGCTGAAGCCATAAAGCATGATGCTGCCACTACCATGCTTCATCATGGGTATGGTGTTCATTTGGTGGTGCTTTTTTGTGCCAAACTTACATTTTGGAATTATTGAATTATGGACTTGGTCTAATCAGACCATAACACATTTTGCCACATGGTTTGGGGTGATGTAGTTGGGCTTGGACGTTTTTTTGTGAGAAAGGGCTCCCGTCTAGCCACCCTACCCCATAGCCCAGACATGTGGTGAATATGAGAGATTGTTGTCACATGCAGAGAACAATCAGTACTAGTCAGATGTTCCTGCAACTCCTTTAATGTTTCCTCAGGTCTCTTGGCAGCCTCCCTCGTAAGTTTTTGTCTTATGCTTTTGTAAATTTTGGAGGGACGTCCTGTTCAGGGTAATGTTACTGTGGTGCTCTGTTTTCACCCCTTGTTGTTCAGTGTTCCATGGTAAATCTAATGTTTTGGAAATTCTTTTATACCTCTCCAGACCAATATACTTTGACAAGTGAGATACAGTCCTGTACATGCTTTGTAAGTGCTTTGTGGACCATGGACCACTTCAGCTGTCAGAGGAAAGCAAGAAGATGTGAAGAAAATGCTACAGAAATAGCTGGCCTTTTTGGGGGGTTAATCAGAATAATTTCATTAATGAGAGCCATATGATAATGACCTTTTTTGAAGATGAGACTGAATGTTTGTACAACCAGATTTTGATTTTTTTTTTTACAACCAGATTTTTATTGTAATGTTTTGATTTTTAAAATGTCTTATTGTTTCTCACTGTTGTAATTTCACAATGAAGGTGGAAAATGTTTTGACATGATTTATCTTGATTTAATTTTTTCACCACAAAACATCATATCCACTGTATTAAGGAAAATCTAGTTGGGAAATGGGAAAATCCTTTGCCTCTGTGTACCAATCTGGACCAATGGTAGCAAATGTCCTAGACATGTGGCGCATATATTTAAAAAATGCTTATAGCATGTTCATGTCTTGATTATAATTAAAACAAACTGAATGAATCAGACTGATTGGTCTGTGATTAGCTTGAATTCGTTCCATTACCCGTTGACAGCATCCAGTAATCACATATAATGAAATGCTAATACATACACACATGCTTCTAATCATAGGTTTCCGGTAGATGCAAAATTTCATCAGTAAAAATATTTTTTTCTGTGTCTTTGTGTTTTTCACAGCAGCAAATCAGTAATGTGAAAGAGAGTACTTCCTGCATTGTTACGAGAAGAAACTGGAGATGAGGTGTGCAGGATTCTGTAGGACGGGGAACATCTGTCCGCTGCTGGCAATGCTGTTTCAGTTGCTTCTACCTGCCGTTAGAGCCGACAGGGCCTGGAACCAATACATACCACGACTGCAGCTCTCACATACAGGTTAGAAATCAATAAAGCCAGCTTCAGCTGTTTTTAAATTGACAATTTAGTTTCCACATTTTATTTTGTTACCAGGATTTTTTCTAAGTGCAGAAAATAAAAAGCTGCATTATTGCAAATTGGTTTAGAATCATTGTCCTTTTGAATTTTTTAGTACTGAGGGAATATGAAATTTCTTGCAGGAATTCGACATTACAATTATTATAATTTCCCATTATTGCCTTTAAAAAAATGCAGCCATTACTGTAACCTGCCATACTACCACTGTTAATCAATACAATCGATCCTACTGACAAAACAATTTTGTTCAGATCAATTGGTCTCGATAAAGTAACTTCTGAAATCCTTATCACATTCTTATCAACCAAGTGTTTATGGCACACTATGGTGTTGTTAAAACCGCAAGTTTTAACAAGGTGTGAGCTTTTAGTAATGGTGGTAACTATCTTGGCTTACATCTGCTTAGCCGTTAACCTCAGACTAAATAATATCTGCAACCATATCTTGTATTTTTTAATGGGGTCAAAAGTTAGTATATGATATAATGCTATTAAGGATTATTAATTTTCATTCTGAGTTAACTAGGAAATTTAGTATTTGCGTTATAGTCCTATAGTCCTGTTCATTGCAAAGTAAAAGCAATGAACAGAACTATATGTCCACTTTTCCTTTCATGCTTTGGTAACTATGACCTTTTATCTTTTTTTCCCTATTTAATTTCAAGTCTTAACCCTTTGTTTTTCACAATGTTATCACTACGATGAATGTGGACACTTACAGTATCCAAAGAAAAACAACAGTTCCAAAGATAAGGTTGTGCCCTGGTATATTTCACTTGGCATCCCGTGGGCTGTCTGTGTGATCATTCTCTCCACAAAGGCGCTCATCCCCAGAGCCCTCGCCTCTTATCAGCTCATCCCAGTCCACCCTCAGCACTGACCTCCAGAACTTTCTGGAATCGGCCAGCACTATGCCGACTTCCTGACAGGAAAGAACCTCACAGAGAGGAATTGTACAGTGTCCTATCCTCTTTACTGCCAATGTGCTTCCCATTATCTCCAAGCATGTTAATACTGGGTCTCAAACATATACATCATCTCTGAGGCGCCGGTTATTTATGACACAAGAGCAGCACACCTCCAAGGCTTGGCAGAGAATCTCTAACCCAGACGTTAGTCATTAACAAGGAAAGGTATCTGTAAGGAGGTCAGTTGCCTCACTTAGGGAAGAAATAATAGGAAGAAAAACAAAATTTGCACACAATACTTATGCACAAAGGTTAGCCGTCAAAGTTTCCTGTTTTAGTGAGCCATCAATTAGATGTGTTGGCTGTAGTATTTCTTGTAGATTTCTGATAAATTGTCTTGGAAAAAAATGTCAGGCTGGAGCCTTGGGTCTCAGAGCTTTCACAAAATAATAGGGAGTTACTCTGAATAACTTCTGCGCTTGCCTGAAGAAAACCTGTCAGGTAGTATCGACTCTACAGTTAACATGAAGTGACTAGACTTAATTGTTTTATTGTGCTTGAATGGATTTGATGCCCCACTTTTGCTACAAGATTAATCCTTTTAAAACAGAGCCCTGGTGACAGATCGATGTAAAATAGATGTTCCGGTTACACAATTACAGTATGTCTGGTTCCTACCAGTGTAATTCTCACAGATATTTTTCCCCTGACAGCAGATGTGGACAGCAAAGTGGATTACAACCAAAGTAAACCGGCCTCCTGGTTGAGAATGACATCATGTCTCTGTTTCTTCCTAGCAGGAGTGAGCTTCATAATGACAATTAACATTCTGACAGCTGCACTTCTTTGAGGCTTATATGGTTACCGAAAAAAAACAGATTTTGAGGGATTAATTTCCCCCTAGGGTGAAGAGCTGCAGAAAGTCATGAAAAGTTCCATTGGTGGATTTTCATCTCTTATAATACATTATTCATGTGGAATGATTTATTTCAGTAGTATTCATTTTCATAATGTCATTCTTGGTAAAGGGATTGGAATATCGCACTTTAAGTCCATCATTACACATTGTATTTATGTCTGTTCTTGGAATGTAACCCATTCCTGATAGCAAGGCTGCTGGTGCCATGTGGTTTCATGGCGACAGTGACTGTGTGACATCTGTGTACATGTCGGATGGCTTTACACTTTAAGCTTTGACCTAATGAAGCTGTCAAGTCACGAACACTGAACAGGGCACAAGCCTTGCTGAAGAATGCTTTTAATTAGGGGAAGTACACAGGGAAACAGTGGACCACTGTGCGGGAGGGCATGAGTGCATCATCTACACCAGCGCAAGTAGATAAATGATTAGCTCAGGAAATAAAGCTGCTTTATCCAGAAATCCACAGCTGATATCTTAATACAATGGTCATTTAAAGTTAAACATGCTTGTTTGATTATAGATAACCTAATCTATCCTTAAACCTGATTGCTAACTTAAGTTCCACTGAAGTAATACAACCATATCCTTCTGATAAATCTTAAGTCATGTTCAGTGAGATCACTTTGGTCCCTTAAACTTACTCACACTAGATCAGTTCAGCTTCTTGACTAGTGGTGTTTAATTTAGATCAAAGACTTTTGGATTTCTAGAGATGTTCTGTTGTAAGTCGTTGGGTGTCACTAGGCCAAACAGCATGTGGCCTAGTTTCTCTTGGAAAAAAGGAATAGGATCTGGAGTGCTTCACTTGCCTGAAGTATCTCTCACATTGAGTGTGTGTGTGTTGCAATACATTCTTTGCACCAATGTATACCATAGTATCTCAAGGGACTTGATGTGTTACAGAACATTGTGGGACTTAATGCAGTGAACAGCACAAATAGGCGAAAATTTTCTTGTCACTGCTGTGTAGCTGCATTACCCCGACACCCCAAGGAGTCCAGAACTCATCCCACACAGCCTGACCTCTAATTCAGTGACTAATTTACTAAGTGTTTATTTTTAAGTGACTCAGAGATATAGAAGATAGCTGTGGCAAGCCATTTTATCACTGTAGTATGAGAAAAGAACAGAATGCTTCTTGAAACCACTTCAGGATTTTTCTGGGTTTTGGTTGAAGCTGAAAGTAATACAGCACTTACATGGATGGTTTCACCAAGCTGTGTTTTTTTAATTTATTTTTTATTTTTTTGTGACATTAGCCAATTGCTTAATGAAGAAGTGCAGTGAACCTCATGAGGGCAAAGCGCTGGGAGGCCGCTGAGAAAACAAATTCAAGAAGACTTTACACAAGTGAGAAAGGGGAAGTCTCAGAGTGGACCTGCCTGCCCTAGAATGAGAGATAAAGGGGCCTGAAATGGGGAATTAATACATATTAATGTCTCCAGATGAAGAAAAGTCCATCATGAATGGAGCATTAAGCATAACAAGCCTCAGCATGCAATTCAGCTATGCAACTTAAAGAATTTTATTCAGTAACTACTGGAAATTCTTCATAAACAACACAAACTATTATCTACAAGAGAAACAATAGATTGTAGGAGATTGAGGGGTAAAATAATCATTTAAACCTCTAGCAAAACGAAATTTACCAATTTAGCTATGTTCTTGATATCATAGTGATTAAGAAGTTTGTCAGATAATTGAATTCAAATGGACAGTTTTCTCCACTGAGATGTTATTCATGTATTAATTGACACCATGGAGCTGACGGGTGCCATTTTCTTAGGAACACAGTTACATTTATCGGTCATTACGTAGGAAGCCTAATGCTAAAAAATAAAATAGTTAGCTTTATATAGGGATTTAGGTGAAAGGGAGTGGATAGTGTTAGTTGATTTAAAAGAAATGACAAAGACATGTACTCACATGCACATTCTCCCAACACAGCCCCACACACATAACTGAATGAGCTCGTGGGCAGATGTTTTATATAAATGGATGTATCATGTACAAGAACACCCTGATCTCATAAAGGAACAAATGAGTGTGATCATGTTAGTTCTGAATTCAATTAAGAAATGAAACTTATCCTGGCCTTA
Organism: Prietella phreatophila; assembly: GCA_025728095.1. Lineage (NCBI taxonomy): Eukaryota > Metazoa > Chordata > Actinopteri > Siluriformes > Ictaluridae > Prietella > Prietella phreatophila. The sequence goes on along the minus strand of JAOUWY010000001.1, from coordinate 20,321,153 downwards.
ACCCTCGGCATTTCTCTTGAAATCCTGAGGCTTTCTCCCAGTTCCTACAAATTAGTTAGCTTAATGTCCTATTTACTGGCCTCCCCCGATTGCAAATGAGTGATGACTCATTGACAGTCTACACTTACCACTTTGATCTGGCTCTCATACCCTGGAATAACTCTGAAGCACTTATCTAAATCCGTCAGATATGATTAGTTGCATTTAGGCCACTTTTGGCCCACAATGCACTTTAATATTGCATTAACTGACTATTATTTATCTTGGATCCACATTTATCTAGGAAATTTCTTCTGTTTAAGTATAAAACCTTGTTTGGTTTTATTTTGAAAGATAAGCATTAAACCATAAATATAAAAATAAAGTCACAAACCATAACTGGGAATGATGTTATAGGTAATGTTGAAGGTTGATTCTTTTCAAGACATCCATGAAACATATTAGTTCCTGTTATCACGTATGTTATAGCTGCTATAAATAGGTGATCAAGTCACTTTCTCTTGAAGTTAATAGGAAAAACAGCTTGTTAGAAAAAAAAAACTGTTAGAGATTCTCCATTGTTGGAGTTTGACTTGGCAGAAAACTGAATGTTTACATTTGACTGCTGATACTGGACACTCCTTCCATAAATTTTAAATGAACATCTCCTTATACAAATCTTCACAATATCACGTAGTATCTTTTTTTGTTGTTGTTAAAAAGCATCATGGTGTACTATTGGACTTAAATAATATTGAGTGTCTACCATAAAGGTCCCAGTGAATTAGCCTTTATTATAGAAATAATGATTTATCAATATTAATGGAAACCTCTATTGTCAGATCTATGCTGTTATAGATGAATAATCAACACTTTCTGACCTATCATATTTGAGAATGTGAAAGCACAACGTATCAAACCATAGATAGATAAAGGTGGATGGAATTATAGGGATTTTGTGAGGAAAATGCACCACTGCAGAGGAACTGTACAGGATGGCACCATTTCTTGTGTCCTAAATTAACTAGCAGACAGCAGGTGAGCCACTTAGGTGAAAATGTACAAGCATTTGGTTTGGCTGTACTGTTTATACAATTCTTAATGTCTCTGACTTGTTGTCAGCATTCCATTTTATAAAGTATATATCCTTAGTAAGAAGTATTTATAATACAACTGTCAGCTGATCTCAGTTAAACGCTTATTGCAATCTTATTGCAAACTTTAGTCACATGGAAAGAATAACACACTAGGCTTTAAGGTTTGGCGACACATCATAGTTGCTGGAAACCACTTTTTTTTTTTTTTTCATTTGTTACTTAAGCCCATGGTACTAAGAAATTAACTAATCTGATAGTGGAAAGTGGAAAAAGTTCCATGGCAGGGATTCAGTATAAGCAATGGCAGATTCAGGGCTGGGAATTTATAGCCGCAGCAATGACAGATACACTTAGACATAATTTCCTCATACCATAGCTTGTTCATATGGTTTAAAAAATAAAAAATAAAAATTTCACTTTCTTCTGTCTTCAGTTTCAAACTGGTTCTCCATAAGCATCTTGATTTATGAAACCAGATCCTCTTTCTAGCCTTTGCTCCTTTTCACTCGTTTGGATGCTCATTAAATTTCTTAACGAGAGTAAAATGATTATTTGCCACGATGTACCAATTCATTAATTGTTCCATTTATTCTTCCTTAACCATGTGAGATTCCCTTACACTCTGGTTTAATGGAGCAGAGCTCAGTCATGTAGCACAACTAGTCTCCATTCTTTGCTATTGAGACCACCAAGTGCAAAGTAGAGAGAGGAAGGGGCGGGATTTCTTTAGTTCTCGTCATTCCGCCTCGTTTTCCCTTTTCTCCCTCATCAGACTAATGAGGCTAACCCTCAACACCTCCTACAGAGTGGGGCCTTATGAGTAATTATGGTCACTGGTTGCCACTGACCAAAGCTGAAGAACTGAGTCCTAGTGGAGTCTCTCTATATCCGCCAACTTCAAACTGGATATCTGGATATTGCAAGTTTGAGAACAAGAAGATGAAGTTACCCTGCTTTCCTCTTTTCCAGAAAGGCCTCACTCTTCCTAACAGCCACCATTCTTGAACTGATTCTTACTCTGTTGAATTAACTAGTTTCAGCTGCAATCCAATGAACAATGGAGCTATTTTTTGTGGCTCTATATGCTGTGAAATCAAAGGAAATTTCTCATTCACTCCAGATTTGCTGCTTGGGTTCCTGTCATTCTTTTAAAGCAAACATTCCTCTTTATATAATTTTTTTTTTAACTGAAAAAAATCTTCAGATTCTGAAACTAAAGAATTTATGTTAATCTGACTTAGCTTTACACTAATTCATATCTTTTAATACATATATTAGTACCAGGCATTATATAACCTTACAAAGAAAGCCAATAGAACCACCAAATTGTCCACCTATTGTGTGCCGTTGCTTCACCTCATTTATGTTTATGGGCCCAATCATTTTTGCTGGGGAAAACATCAAGCTTTCATGTCATCGCTAGCACAAATTCCCCCCAGACCTATTAAAGACTAGAGGAAACCTGATGAGAGCTATATTTTTGTCTCAGTGCTCTCCCTCTTGGCCTCCCAGGAGAAACAACTGGAAATTATCTTAGAAGTTATATCCTGTTGCTCATAACCACTGAAAGAGAGACAGCTCAAAACACAGGAAAAACCAAGAACAGATATTTTTGGTTACCAATACCCTGCCATTCAACATGTTTATGACCACAGATACACATCTTCATAACCGTCGTTTATAGACCATTCACAAATCATTACCTGATTCCATCAAGATGATATTACCTTTCTGAGAATTAGGAAATAGCCTGTGGTGTCAGTATACATTTGTTACTGTTGTGAAATCTTAATGAATGACCTACCACTGACTATTGCACCAATCAGTTATCGTTGTTTAAACTCCCACTAGGTGATAGTAATCTCTCCATCATCATGCCCCCATATCTCTTAGTCGTCTGCTTTTATTACCACGTGACTGTTTTCTTTATATTCCAGCTGTGCTAAGCATTGTTGTGCTATACTATGTGGCGTTAGTGATGGCAACTGGAGTATGTAACATTACTAAAGGTCCTGCATTCTCCACAGGTGGTGCAGAATGAGTTTCCTCTGTTTATACAGCAAATGTATTCCATGGCAGTGAAAACATTGTGACGGTGCTCTGTCAATAAATCTGTCTCTTACTCTTTTTCATTGGTCAATGGATGCAGCTGGAATAGAATGACAAAACACTTTGTCATGTAATGCAAACTATATTAAAATTGCACAAAATTTATTTCTTGACCAGACTCTCAACTCTCAAAAAGATAGTGGTATCGCAAAATCTTAAGTCTGATCTCCTAGTACATTTTCATTAAATATTTTTTGAACCCAAAAGCTCATAGAGGCAGTGGTTTGAAAATTGTAGACAAGAAATCTGTATCAAGTATCAAGAAATCTGATACAATGAAAATGGCTGTGTTTTTTGGACCCTTGGCATAAAATTTAATGCTAATCATTTAGGTACGTTTAGTCTAATCCTAATAATTTTTGACCCTGGAGTGATTCTGTCAGGCAAGTTCCGTCAAAATCCAAATGTCAGACTCTGGCACATAAAGGACACTTCCTCTGATTTGCAAGTTTGGATGCTTTGTTTTGCAAGTTGGAGATGATTTAAGTAAGATACAGAACTTTTGCAGTGGGCTATAAAATAACTGGAATGACATCATTAAATGCTAATGACCTATGGCAACTGCGACCATGAAAGGATAGGAGGAACATGGTTAAGAGAACCAATAACATGATGTAGTGTGTTTGAAGCAGTAGACTCCACCTTTATGGCAAGGCTGAAATACCTGACAAAGATAATATGCCTGCAAGGAAGAATTCTATATACAAAATTACAAATTTGTATGTCTTTGTGTGAATGACTGGGTACAAATTGACGCTAAAGAGAGTAGCTAAGAGCAGAAACACAACTTGTTTCAGTAATTGGCATGAAAAAAAAAATATGGGCCTGATTTAGTATAAACACCAACTGTTAAACCCTGTTATTTTCTTACTCTACATTATAACGTCAAACGAGGTAACTTATTGCCCCTCTCAATGAGAGATTAATGTGAGTTTTCCCAGATATGCATCCCTGGCCATTGCAGATGTTAGACACCTTGGCTGACAGCCTTAAGTCCATGTTGACTCTTATACTGCCCATTTCTTTGCTTACACAACTGTAAGGGAGCAGATGCAGTTTGCAAGGAGATATTTACACATATGCACTTTCCCTTCTTCACTAGCAGCTGGGATGTTTGTCTTTCCTGCGTGCTTCCGGACTTTTGGCATCTTTGTGTTTTTTCTGCCACTCGAGCTTTACGGTCAATCAAATAGCCTGAGTGCAAAGAAGCGGACACGGAAATTCAGATATAATACTGCACATGGTTCGTTCCCATCAGGTTGATGAGATACACATGATGTTTGGGACATTTTTTTTAACACCATTTCCAGTAAAGGTTGACTAAAACCAAACTTTTTTTTTTTAGCATTGCAACATACGAGTTGTGTCTGAGTACAAATTCATTCAGTAATCACTGATTTCCCAAAGTCACATTTTTAAAAATGGTCACGTTCCTCATCACAGCTCAATCTGCAAACTTTGATATCAATCTGTCTATGAGCTTGCTGCAGGTGTTGGGCACAGGACCAGCGCATTTCTGATTTAGATTGCAGACAATTTCTAACAAATGTTTTGTATATGGTTTGTGTTTCACCAGTGCTCCCATGCATAATCACTTAAGCTTGTGAACTCAATAGAACCTTCTTCCATGCCTACAGGGGAAGGGAAAAGAGAGCCAGACCTGGAGTAACCGTAGATTTAATGGGTTTGGAATTTGGAATATCTCCAATAATACTGTTGTAGACGTTGGAAATGTAAAAGCTCAGAGTGAATAGTGTTTCTGGGTGGCTTAACCCAAGGCAAGACCTAATCCTGGGTCTTACTCTATAAAGAGAATGCTAATCATACCCCACCTTTGAACTGTTAAAGCCTGGCTTATGAAGGTTAGAGCTCAAGACAGTCATGCCCATGGGCACTGACCTATCAAAATTAATCAGTGTTAGAATAAGGTGACATCAAACTGAACTTTGAAGATGATACTAGTATTAAAACCTCAAATGCCAACTAGCCTTAACCGACATTCTGTTGGAAACAGTTATTTTAATGAGTAACATTCAGGAAGCATTTCTTTGCTAATATAGGGGTATATTCAGAGTCGAGTTAACCATGCGCACAGAAGATTTAATTTCATCGAGCACACTGGCATTCAGACCTCAGATATAACTTCAAACCTAAGCTCAATTCCTAAGCTGTGCCAGAGTTATGCATGTTGTAAATATGTGTAAAAATGTATCACCCATCTCTGAAAACACACAATTTTTCCCTCATTAATACTGTTAAGCTGTTGGACTTAAGTAAGTCACTTACTTAATTCGCCAACTCTGAGTATGACCCATGATGCATAAATAAAGCAAAGGAAAGCATCACTGGAGAATACTGGTGAAATTCCAGGCATTAAGTATTGTAATAAATGTTTAGAGCATTTGATTTAATTACCATTCTGACATGAAATGTCACAGTTGAAGATGTTCAAAAAACAGCTTCATGCCAACACTACAACAAAAACACCTATATTCTTCAAAGATAGACCGTATTAGTAAACACTTAGTTAACATACAACCCTTTAGAACATAGCTTTTGAGGTTGTTGTGACTTATCCCAGATGGTTAGTTGACCATCTGCATCATGTCCGCATGATTAGTGCTGTCTTATGTAAAAGACTGTAGCACTGAAGTGGAACAATATGAGAGTTGCTTATCCTGACCCCCTATCAGTTTGAAGGAAAAACATAGTTACTTTGATGTTGTTTTGATGTTACCTTTATAAACACGCCATCATTTCAGACATTCAACAGCTAATCATAAAGGGTCGACTCAGTCAATTTCTCAGCACATTTTATCTATTGTTTTTCCATTTGCTCATTCACAGTTGTCACCTTTGCATTTTCAGTTTTCCCTTGAAAACTTGAAAGTAAATATAAGCTTGATGAAGTCGATAGTCTCCTGCAAGTACGTGCCAAATGGAACCAAGCCATTCCTTCCTTCTTTCAAACTGAAGATGACCTCAACAACCTGATTCTAGCTCTTACCTTTTGACTGGAGCTGTTGGTGAAATACTGCCTCTAAGGTCAAAAAAGAATTTTATATATATATATATATATATATATAATACATACCTCCTCCTAAAGCGATAAGAAAACCCAGCTTGTTACAAGACATTTGCATGATAGGTTGGCATGTTAAAATTCACCTCCTGTGATCAGGAGTTATGTTAGCCCATTGTTTTGATAACATGATATATGTGGCTATGTGTAAGCAGATGTGTGTGCACAGGGGAAACAAGGAAATTTACAGTGTTTATAGGACAGATTTAGTAATGGGAAAATGTGAAAAAGGGTAGGAAGTGATCCAAGTGAGTGAGTTTATCAGTGATATGGAAAGTATGTAAATATGGGAAATATTCACATTTGATGACCTTTGACCTTTGAGGAATGTACACAGAATGTGATTTTTAAAAAATTATTAAAATTATGTGATCTGCGATGCTAGACATACACTATATTGCCCAACGTTTGTGGAAAAGTGACCATAACAGAACATCCTATTCCAGATTTAGTCCTCCTTTGCTGTTATATTAACCTCCACTCTTCTGGGAAGGCTTTCCATTAGATTTTGGAATGTGGCTATGGGGATTTGCCCAGGTTTGGTTACTTTGTATTAAAAGTGAGAAAATCTACAGCATATGCAATGTAATACCAAATGTTTATACAGTCACAAGTTTGCTACCTATTAGGTAAATGCTTTTGATTTATGATATTAAATAAAAGCCTATTTATGATTGTTTTCCCCTCTGAAACAAAAATGTCAGTTTAAAGTAGTAGGGTGGATTTGGTGATTAAATAAATAATAATAATAAATAAATAAAACGTCCTACGTGTGGGTGTGTTGAAACTACAGTTTGAAGAAAAAGAAAAAAACCCCGAGTCTACAACATGGAGACCTGCAAGAAGCACACAGTGAAACCCAGGGTCTCTGTTGGGTTCTTTAATAAACATTTGTGTTTAAAAGTTTCTTGGTGATGACATTGGCAAGGCGGAAATGAATCCAGCAGGTGCTGTTGGCTTCATAGCCCTTTTTGCTAAATAAGTGTTGTAATTGATGGGCTTGACAATTCCCAATTAGAATATTTATTTGTACTTGTCAGTGAGCAATTACCATGTCATACTTAAGACTATTAAAGTTCCATTAAAGAGTCATAATGTTGGGGCCCAAAATGGCCCAAAAGACCACGCTGTGAAGAACAGGACTGTGTTAAAAACAGTATGTTACTTCAGATGTGTTTTTACAGTTTGGTACTGTGTTGTTCTAGGAACATATTTAAAATACTTATTGGCTCTTATTGTATAGCTACACTAACCTTGATGTGGCTATATTGTAGTGAAACAGTAAAACATACATCTGGGTGAATGAACCTGGGTAATTTTTCCATTTTTAATTTCTTCCATTGTTTTGCATTTCATGTTTTAATACAATAATAAAGCATAGCTTATTTTAGTGACACATGGTAAGATTAAACTGGAGGTTAAAACTAGGCAGTGCTAGTGCAGGCAGTGGTGGCTCACTGGTATAAAGGCGCTGGGTTACAGATCAGAAAGTCAGGATTTCAAGCCCCAGCACTGCCAAGCTACCACTGTTGGGCCCTTGGGCAAGGCCCTTAACCCTGAATTGCTCAGTTGTATAAATGAGATAAATGTAAGTAGCTCTGGATAAGGGTGTCTGCCAAAAGCCATAAATGTAATGTAAAACCTAGCTGGGTTAAAACCTAATGTTTTAAATAGATGAATAGTCATTAGTGGTCCACTACTGTGGCCTTTTCATGGTTGTTTGTTATTAAGTTCCCCAGTGCGGTCATGTCTCTTAACATGGTAGTAAGCTTTCCAATTACTTAGATTCCACTGCATGTTCTATGTATTTATGTGATTCCTCTAGCTGGCTTGGAAATTCCCTCTGTATGGGGCTGGAATGCAAAATGTCCATCATGAAGCCTCTAGTAGCCCCTGAAGAGGATACTTCATCACTGGCACTCTGCACTTCTCCCTCAGCCAATTAATCTCCATCAGCAAGTAGTGAGCCATGGTGACAAGTCGTGCTGTTTTCAAAGGCCATGAGATGTGAAGAGGGGTTTTCTTTCCAACAAATTAAAGAAAACCAAACCAAAAAAATAATAATAATCAGTCGAAGGATAAAGTAGACTGTTGATTTGGGCTTTTATTAAGGAAGGGATTTATCAATGTGAAAATCACTTGCTCAGTGTAAAGAAATAATGAAAATAGTTGTAGAAATCATTAAGCAAGATTGGATTTTTTATTGTTCTAGCTGTCAAGTTAACACCAACCCCAATACAAATTACAAAAATTGTAGTTTGTCAAAGTCAGAGACAGAAAGGACTGAAGGAGTAAATAATAAATTTATTAGCTAGACCACCAGGCAAGTGGAAGCTTTAGTGTGCTTGCCTCTGTTTCTGCCTGCCTAGAAACCTAATTGGCCATGTTAAATAGTTGTAGCTAATGTAATACAATAACATACGGTCATTTAGGTAGCTAGTTAAATGCAGAATACAGAAAGGGCAATGAGCCAATATATGAATTCCAATCTTTTGCTGATGAAGTTTTTCACCAAGTCATTGGTGAACATTTGAGCTACAGTGTTTTCTGCATATTGTTTGAGTCTGGATAGCATATTTTATTTTCTATATACCTTTTTAACAATATAAATATATGATGCCTGATTTTGTCAGTATTTTCAGATACATGCATGTTTGTGATTCAGAATGCATGCATGATAATTAATCTGAATGGTACAAATCATTCTACTATCAGCCAGATCATTGTTCAGCAGATGTGTGTAGTGCAGCAGGAGGTGGGATTTTCAAATCATGTGTTATAGTTACGGAATGACGGGGCATTTATTTAAACATACATGAAAAATTAAACTTATTTTGCATGTCAGTTGGAAGTTGCGTTTAAGACTCTGATGTTTTTTTCGTGGTTATGTACAATATCCCTGCACATATCATTTGATCTGTTAAGTACATTGTTACATTCATACTTTACATAATTTGCATAACCTGTGTCATTTCACCATAAAAATCAGAGTCAACAACACTCAGAACTCATCTAATTTTTTTATGCAATCTATCACCACCTGTCAAAGTAGATAGAAATTGTTTTAAAATCAAACTCCGATATGCTTCAAGCATCCACAGAAGATACGGAGACTGCTTTTAGACAAAACACCATCTCAGCATGGAAGCATAGACGTTTCCCCCAGCGTTCTCCGGCTGTCTGTTGGACATGGTGCACATGTCAGTCGATGGTGTACAGGGTTAATTGGCACTGATTGGCCAGGGTCATTTTCTGCCTTGTTAAACTACTTCTCCTCGGGGGGGATGGAGAGGACACAGCGAGGCATGCTTAAGCTATGAGAGTGAGTGTACACGTGTGTGTGTGTGTTCTGTTTGCGTAACCTGCACCAGTCTGAGTAACTGCTTCCACAGTTCCCAGCTGGGACAACACACACATATCTTCACATGAAGATAGGAAGGCCTAATTTGTGAAAGTGGTCCTAAAAGGTAGTGTTAGGACATATGATTGACATATTTATTTTAGGTGTCTTTCAAATTAATGATACCCTTTCATTGACCCTAACAGTGAGACATTTGATTGACACGGAGTCAAAATGCACCAATGATCTGCATTGTTTCTGGAAAGTGATACATGTATACTTGAATTTGTAAAGGATGAATATTTAAAAAGTACTTAATGTTATTACCTAAATGTAATAACTGTGAGCCTACAGTCTGACATGTTTGAACAGATCAATGAAGCAATTAGGTTGCAATACAAGTTTTCCATCACTACACTGTAAAAAATGTCACACTTCTAGATTATAGTGCTACTGAACAATGAAGATGGTAATTCAGCTCTTATAAATATCTTATTATCCAGAGTTAGGCAAATAATAATATTCCACCAGGTAAGTGAAAGCTCCCAAAGTGTTTGCCCAGCCAAATGTAATTAGTTGTCAAGGCAGGATGTCTAACTAACCAGGCTAAAAGTCTGACAATTTAACTTGTCATTCTTGTGAGGTAAAGTACATTAGTTATGTCTATTAATGTAGACTGTGGAAAATATGCGAGCATTGAGATCCCTCATAGGGGTGACTTTAAGACTTTAACAGTTTTTAAGTTCACTGTGCCAAACCGCATCCTTGGTTTACGTAGCACAGAAGGGTTGCTTTGTACCACAGAGAAATATATGATCCATAGAACATGTTACATTTAAACAAACATATTAAATGAAAGGTTTTGTTTTGTGAAAGCTAATAGGGATTAGGCTTTTTTTTTTCTTTTCCTGGTTGTTGGCAGAGTGACAAAAAAAGAGCTTGTGACCGCTAAATCAGCAGCTTCCTGAACATGTCTGCCTTCAGATGAAAATACTGGCACCCTGGACACATAATCTGCTTCACCAGCCCGTGATTTGTCCACCACTCTTATCTCTTTGGAGTTTTGCTGACAAAGCTTCACAAGATCGAATGAACTCTGATCTTTTTTTCTGTGTACCTTTGTAAAACAAACATAAACAGAAATGTAGCATCGTTGCTCTTTAGTGTGCCCACTTGCGATGAGTATTTTGAATAAGGGTTAATTAGACAAAAATAGCTTTTTTCACACCACTCAGTACAAAGCACACAGCCTGCTCTCTCAATATCCAATTATCAGTGCATCTCTGCTGGTAACGGTAATGGCCGTTCATTCTTTGGGAGGAAGTCATGTATGATAAAGTGAACTGTAAACATCTATCCATCCTGCTTATCCTACACAAGGTCACAGGGGAACCTGGAGCCTATCCCAGGGAACTCAGGACACAAGGCTTGGGACACCGTGCTCGGGGTGCCAACCCATTGCAGGGCTCAACGACACAGACAATTCGGAAATGCCAGTCAGCCTACAACGCATGTGTTTGGCCTGTAGGAAACCGGAGTACCTAAAGGAAACCCCCAAAGCAAGGAGAGAACAAGCAAACTCTGCACACACAGGGGCACAACTCGGGGCACAACGTGGACATCATGGGTGGGGTGCCAATCGATTGAACCATTGTTGTAATTTATACTACTACTATTACTGTAACAACGTGAGGGTTGATGAGGCAGGATGGAAGTGTGTAAACTCAGCATTGGTATTATTAAGGCAAATCCAGAAATCATCACAGTGGGTGACAACACGCTAGCAATCATCATAGAAAAATTCATAAACAGCAACACAGACAAGGATGTCAACAATGAACATGATATATTAACTTGGAAACTAGGAAAACAGGGCTTAATAACACGCAGGACTGTTCGTGTACCACAAACGGGGAATCCATGGCAACTATGACATTGATTTTTATTGCGTAGAATCAGGAAGTGTGAAAATAGCTTTTTTGGTATACTGAAAATTTAATTTCAACTGATTTAACTTTACAGACCTATGTTCAAGGCTTTAAATGTCTCAAGAATAGGTGTAACATAAGTACACATCTGTCTTGTTAATTTTGCTTGGTCACTTGTCTACATATTTCAGTTCATCTCATTTCATTCCTCAGAGCTGCGAACAAGGAACAGTTCAGCCATGTTCTGGTACAGTGGTGCAGTGGTTAATGGATATTATGAAGTTCTGCTGTTGGATGAGGATCGTGGTTGGCTGCTGGTTGGAGGAAGAGACCACGTCTACATGCTCGACTCTGAGAGTCTGACCCAGACTATACACAAGGTTATAAAACTCTTCACCCACCACCTCCATTTCACTCCACCACCTTTCAGCAGAGCATTATGTTTACATCATCATTGCGCTTACTTCATTAGACATGTATTGAGAAGATGGAAGAAATGGTTGGTTTGAGTTGCTTGATGGTACTGCATGCCATTATGCATGTAATATCAACAGGTCAAAGTGTGTAATCCTGTTGATACTCGCCTTACACGGTAACCCAGAACTCTATGTGCTTATTTGTTTTCTCATTTAATGGTGCTAAAATTTTCCCAATTTGTCATGATCAGTTTGGCTTTTGGCTTTCATGCTTGTAACAAATGAAGTTAACATTTCTCATGACTGATGAATTGGTATGAAGGTAGAAACTGCTATAGTGAGTACCATGTGTGACTTTCTGGTACCATGTACAAGATACAGTCCTCAAACTGGCAGCAGTTCTATGGGTCACTACCTGGTAACAATTTGCTGCACAAAAATTACATAATTTGTGAGGCATGTGTCACATCGTGACATCCTGCAGTACAGCCCAGAACTCAAGAATCAATATGGTATCAATTATTTACTTCAGTAGTACACACTCAGTTAAAATGTTTAATTTTTAAAAATTTTTTTTACTGGTTTAAGGTTTGATTAAAGGAACGATTGATCAATTTGGCAATTTTATGATCAGCCAAGACAATTTGCTGTTTGTTTCTTTCGTTTTTGCACTGGAGCAACATGATTAATATAGTATTGTACCCAAATCTTCACATCATTTTTTCAAACATCATTAAGATGTGCAATTTCATTCATCTGTATTTGCCAGTATAAGTTCAAAGTGGACTTATAGTTTAATTTGCAATCATATTCCAACAGCAAAGTTTAGGTGGCAGAACTTATGGTGTGAAACAATATCAAGTTCTCCTAGTAACCCCTCGTTTATCGCGGTAGATAGGTTCCAGTACCAGGCGCGATAGTTGAATTTCCGCGAAGTAAGGTTACCATATTTATTTATATAACGTGTGCAGTGTTTGGACTTTTTAAAACCCTCCCTGTACTATTAACAACCCACCCTT
>JAOUWY010000001.1:20265110-20279228 GCA_025728095.1 Prietella phreatophila | reverse complement strand
CAGGTGGTCACGTGACAGGTAGTGCGGTGCAGTGGCAGATGGGAAGTGGAGTCCAAAGTCTCTAGAACCGTGACATCCTCACACTGATGGTGAGCTAGTGCTTGGCAGAATTGAGAGACTGTCAGCCAATAAGACACAAGTGTTTTTCCATTTTTTCCTGTAAACCCTATCTGATTGTTCTCACCTCTGTTCAGTGTAGATATATAACTACAACACCACCATCTTATTTTACTGATGTTCAGTTACGTAGTGACAAATCACTCCAAGTGGATAATTATTTGGGGCTGAAGAAAAAAATCTACGGACTTCAGCCCTGAATGCCCAGGCCAGGTTACACCAATGGCAGCCGTGGAAAACGTAATTTATTTTAAAAATGCATTTTACTTAATATTGTTTTCTTAACAATAACTTTGTAACACAAGTAACGTAATTTCGTTGACATCAGTAACTGTAATCAAATTACATACATTTAAAATGTAATGCGTTGCTGGGTTATCAGAAAAAGTAATCAGAATACAGCAATATGTTACTTCCTAATGTGTTATACCCAACTCTGGTTATAAACTGATGTTCCCTCACAACCTCTCTTTTTTCCCCTCTGTCAGTTAATAAGATGAAAAAAAAATGCCTCATCATTTTATCGATAAATTTTAAAGCTTTCCATTCTGAAGACTTTCATGTGTCTGGAAATGTAAAATTATCTCTGACACTGGAGACTTCTAAAAATGTTAAATAAACATCTCAGAAAAGCATCATTCATTCTGCATTTGAATTTTGTTGCAAAGGCTTAGGGTCCATGGAATGGATAAAGGCACTATTCCATTGTTTTACAGGGCAGCCATTGAATCCATTATTTGTTATGGTATCACAACATGGTTTGGTAACCTGTCTGTTAAACTCAGATCACAACTCCAAAACCTGATTAGAAGGGCTGGAATAAATTATTGCCATCTTCTTGCCCTCATCTTCTCTTCTGCCCTCATCTGCCCTCATCTTCTATTCTTCCCTCATCTTCTCTTCAGAAGAGGAGACTCTGAGGAAGCAGAGCCTTAAAATCATTTGTGACCCAAACCACATGCTTCACAATATATAATGTACACCCCTACATTGATCACACCTTCAAATCCATAAAATTTTAATAAGGTGTTCAAGATTGGGTGATAGTGATTAGAACCTGCTTAGGGAGTGCAGGTAGAGCAGGTATTAATTAAACCTGTAAGTCTGGCAAGAGATGTAAAAAGATCTCCAAATTATTTGAAGTACATCATTTCACTGTAGCACAGATTTCAAATGACTGCTAATTAGTCCAGGACTGGCCATCCCAGCAAATTCAGCCCAAGAGCAGACCAAATGAAAAAAGTCTCCAAGAACCCCCAAATTTGATCACAGGATCCACTTGTAAGTCTTGTAATTGTTGGTGTCTGCATCATATGAAAGAGTGCTTGATGATAATATGAGGCTATCTGTCAAAAAAGTTTTAAATTGAACCAAAAGTGAACCTTTCAATAGGATAATGATCCTAAGCACACTCACAACTCCACCAAGGAACGCCTCAAAAAGAAGAAATAGGGGGTTATAGAATGGCCTAGTGAAAGCCTGGATTTGAATCCCATTGAAATGTTGTGGGGGGATTTGAAATGGGCAGTACAAGCAAGAAAACTATTAAACATCTTGCACCTGAAAAAATATTACATGGAAGAGTGGTCAGAAATTCCAGCAACCTGATATTAGAGACTGGTAGACAATTATGCAAAACGCCGACAAGAAGTTATTTCTGCTAGGGGGCAGAACTAGCTTTTGATGCCAAGGGTGTACTTACTTTTTCCACAGAAGGATATCACATCTATTGATATTTCTGTTGAATAAATGAAATATATAAAAGTTATTTTCCTTGTGGTTTTGTTCAAGTATATCAACTTTTTAGGCACTGTATATACATACAGTATACATTTTCTTTAGTTCCATTATTGATCAAATTATTGAACAGTAAGAGATGAAGTGTGTGTGTGTGTGTGTGTGTGTGTGTGTGTGTGTGTGTGTGTGTGTGTGTGTGTGTGAGTGTGAAATGTCATAATGTAGGATATTTGTGTAATATTTAAGTATAAGGTATTTGTATAATATTAGTCAACAACTTCTGACCAATCAGAATCGAGCATTGAAACAGTGCTGTGGTACTTACATAAACTACAGTATATCTGTGTTAGTATATATTTCCTGTGAAAGACAGAGAGATGGTACAAACTTTTGTAATTAAAATGAGTATGTATGCATTTTAAACAACTTTGTTTAAAAATATGAAATTTTATTACTCTGGTTTTTTTTTTCCTGCATCAAAATACCATTCGGGATTTTCCTCTAATTAAGACAACCAAAGCTTTATAATTTTTTAGAACTTCAGATAAACAAAAGAGAGTAAAATGAGTTTTGTCTTTCAGTAATATGAAACTGATGAACTCCCATCATCCCAAATGTAAAGAGACAACACAGTACCACAGGTTTAATGCACAAGAATACACCGAGTTGCTAGTTTATTAGGCATACTAATCTATTAGAGAATAAACTGACAACTCTGTGTAGATACTTACCACAACACAACGTGACATTTAAACAGAATATTCAGAATTCAAAGATCTTTTAAGCTGTGTTTATGAACATGACATGAGCAACAACGCAGAACAGAGGACAAAACACTGCCGTCATCTACTGAAAGCCTGTTGTTTATCACAGAATAATAATAAAAAATAAATAAAAATAAAAAAATCAATTTTCAGAAACGAAGTACGAGTTGGAAAAATCAATTTACAGTCCCTGCACAGAGACGTGACATCTTCTGTTCATGTGCTTGAGATTTTGCGTGGCTGTATGAATATGGCTGAAAACACATATCCCCATGTGCATCAGTATGTGTGTGTGTGTGTGTGTGGGTGGCTATGGCTCTGCATAATCATAGATTGATTTAACTCTGATTATGAATAGATCTGCATGCAGAACCTATTACACAGGAATTACTCATCAGATGAGACATGGCTTATTGATTGTGGTGGGACATCCTGATATTTGATGGATGTTTAAACACACCTTTCCATTGTAATCTTCCTATACAAATCCAAAGCATATTAATAGGTGGAGGATACATTCTGATCATAAAGTACAGGAACACACTTGCAAAAGTATTAAAGTGGTATACGGTATTATGTGACTGACATTATCATCACTGATCATCACTCTGCAATAAGGAAAACAAACGCCAACATACTTGTATTCATGTGCACTTCTACTTCACACTTGTGACACTTATGTCCAGATAATTACTGTGAGGATGAGGAATTATTGCTTTTTGGACAGATGGCTGCTGAACCCACATTCAGAATGTGGCGTGTTGTCCGTAGGTGGTCTCTGCTCAGCAAGTGTGAACGTCACATTACATTACAGCTCATGCAAAACAAAAAAAACAAACTTCCAAATAATGTTGTTAAGAGACTTTATTGAAGGTTCTCTAAACAGGGTTGCCAGATCATGTCTCATAAGTTGGAATGCACTCAATTCTGTTGGTTTGTTAAAAAAACAATGTAGTACTGAAATTATATTAAATGCCATTTAGGCTACAGAACATGTCTCTGGACTGGGGGAGGAAATCCAGAGGAAACCCCTGAAGCACGTGGAGAACATGCAAACTTCAAAATAATGATGCCTCCTAATTAGCTGAGCTGTATCAGACACTACATCTGACGATCCTCTGGAATCTGTGGCTGGGGATATTGAAACTCCTGGTTGACCTTCCCAGCCTGTTACTACCTGTACAACAATTCCCACCCGGAAAAGTGAATGTGTAAGGTTTTTAGAGTGTACATTTTACAGTTTACATTTATATACTGTAGCGTTTTTCTAGACACTCAAAGCGCTTTACATAGTATTGGGGTAGGATCTCCTAAACCATCACTAGTGCGTAGCAACCAACTGGATGATTTGACAGCAGCCATAGTGCACCAGGACGGCCATCACACAACAGCTATAGTGAAGAGGAGAGGAGAGTGATGTAGCCAATTCAGAGGTGGGGATTATTCAGGACCATGCTAGATAAGGGCCAATGGGGGAATTTCACCAGGACACCGGGGTTAGACCCATACTCTTTTACGAAAAGTGTCCTGGGGATTTTATAACCCAGCCACGGAGCCACGAAACAAGTCAGTGGATGGGTCCGTGCCGGTCCCAAGCCCGGATAAATGGGGAGGGTTGCGGCAGGAAGGGCATCCCGCGTAAAAACTGTTGCCAAACTAAAATGGATGCGAGAGACTCAAATTCGGATCATAAGAATGGTCTGGAGAAGTCACCCGTACCGGCGACCCCACCTAGTGGGATTAAAGCCAGTAGTAGAAGAAGAAGAAGAAGAAGAAGAAGAAGAAGTCCTGGGGATTTTGTTTTTTTTTTTTCATTCTAATGTAAAATTAAATTAATCATGGAAATGAATCACAAGTGGTTTTTACATGATTAATTTATTTTCACATTTTTAAATATAATTTGTCATCATTTGTGATTTTTTTTCCATAAGTGATTTTTTTTACTTGATTCTGTATTTTTATGTGACTTTTCACATTTATTGACATTTATTTTCAAGTTATTTGTTTTGTGATTTTTTTTACATGATTTATATTCAGTTTTTTTCATGATTCTTTTATTTTCAATATTTGAAAAATGAACATTGTACAAAAAATAATGTGAAAATAAATGAATCAAGTAAAAATCACTTGTCATTTATGATTTTTACATGATTAATATATTTTCACATTATTAAAAAAAGATTCATTTTTATATGTGGAAAATAAATGAATCATGTAAAAAATCACTCGTGAAATAACTTGTAATAAAATCTCACATGAAAATAAATGTGAATACATTTATATACGTAAAAATACCAAATCAGGAATCGAAGAAAAAATTTTAAATCACTTGTGAATACAAATGAATCATATGAAAAATCTCGTGTCAAAATAAAGGAATCATGTAAAATATATATATTTTTAATCACGTGAAAAACGTGAAAACAAGTGTGAAACATAGCCTAAAAGCTATGTTTATAGCTATATAAACGATATAACTGTAAACAGTTCATATAGATTGTAGGGAGTCATTTGGGATTCGATTCAGGTTCACACACCAGTACTACAAGATGTACGAGTGAGAGTCGAGTACAGAGTCGCTTTAGGACAGCGTTCTGTTGAGGAGTCCAGCTTGCAGCGCGCGCGTTTCTCTGGGGGTTCGAGCTCGAGCCGGCATTGTGTGACAGCCAGTTCGCATCATGTGACGGCGGAAACCGGGGGGTGGGGGGAGAAATAGAGGAGAGAGATGGCGTAGCGTGCGCTGTAAAGAGCATACAGTTCACAACACCGGTAAACAGCGGGACGGCTCAATGTCGGAGGGGGTTACGTGTGGGGGAACAACAACAACAACAACAACAACAACCCCAGAGCGCACAGCACAGCACGCGCACGTGGGTAAAGCTCTCGCGCTCCTCTAATCTCCGCTCCGTAGCATCCTAATCGCACGACACAGACGGTAGACCTGACTGGCGGAGGAGCCGGGATGAATCCATTCAAACAAACAAACACTACAAACAAACAAGTAAGCGAATAAAGAAATAAAAGCGCGTGTGCCGCGCGATGCCGCTGCACTGATCTTTAGGAGGCTTCGGGATTCCGCGCGAGACCGGAAACCGTGGAAAGAGAAGAGTGAAAGCACTTTGATTTGTCATGTTGCGCTCGGAGCGCGGAGTGTGTGCTCGAAAGCCTTGCTGAACAGATGCTGCGATCGGAGCAGAACTTTCATGCTTAACTCGTGAACCCGGGATCATGTGGACGCCGACAGAGGACGAGAAGCTCGGAGTGGGTGAGTGCTGATCCCCCGGTGTGTGCGTGTGTGTGTGTGTGTGTGTTTTGGGTGTCTCGAATATGCCGCAGCACACGCGCAAACACACACTCGATGCATTTGTAAACACGCAGCACAGACTGAAAGGACAGCACCGGAACAAGGATGCGCACCGAACACTGCTGCAGTGACGGCAAAAAACTCAACAAATGCCCGGCGAGCACTGCGCGCGCGCGTTCTCTGCGGAATCTCGGCTTATAAACCCGGGGATACGGGGCAATATTTTGTTCCCGACCATTCCGAGAAGAAGGAGCATATTAACTGTGATATTTATTTCATATTCTATTATCAACCACGCGCTGTTTGTCAGTTCTACACCGATTTGTAGTGCGTCGTGGTCCATGAATGTCATGATCATTTCTGACCGCTAGACGGCGCCCGGAGAGCTCAGCCACCTTTCCAACAGGTGCACAGCAAAGAAAATGCAGCAACTTAAACTCGGCAAATATTCTATTTTATTCCGAGATATGTAATAGAATAGATAACTTGGTATATTTATATCTGATGCTATATAATGATATAATTGCTGAACTCGACCAATACGCAATTTCGACCTGCACGAGCAGCAGAATATTAATGACTGAATCTATCATCTATGACGTGAGCTGTAATAATAACACAATAATAACTATTGTTAAAAAGAGAATAGAAACACTTTAGCATGTAGGCAATTCCAAAACAGTGGGGGAAAAACCCCTTTTAAATATCACTTAACAGGCATAACCATGTTTTTATCAGGATACATTTTCACTCAATTTGTACTCTGTATTAATACAACAGTCTAATTAATGAGCCACACCAGCCCCTGAGAACCTACAATGACATAATTACTAAGAAAATAATAGAGCGCTATGTCTGTTTTGGGATATTCTTTGAAGTTTTAGTCAGCCGTTTGGTGTCGTGCTCTGCTGAGTCATAAGACAAATTGGTAGTGTGCACATCTGCAAGTATTTATTACAAGTGACGAAACTAATGCGATGTGCAGTGACAAGTTCTGTCTCGAACAATTCTACATTGAAGTACAAAACGTAATAAACTGACTTTTGCATTGGCTTATGCACCAATGATGTAAAATTATCCACAGAAACAAAAAGAATCTGATCATAAATCAACATTAAATGCATCAGGCGTATAGATTGCGGTACATTTTATGTCTCGTAGAAATGTTTTCAAGTATTGTGATCATATTTGGATCATATTGCCAAGTGATATATAAAAAAAACGAATAGCATTTTTAATCACTAAAAAAGTATTTAACATAGAAAAAGTTTATGGAACAATAGATGTTCACGCCCAATTATTAACTTGTTAATGTGATTAGAAATATAGTTTGGAAACACATCGTGGACTAGATGCCCTCAGGAAAGTATTGTGATGTATATTATTGATATCAATGTTGTATGGTCATATGGCACATCAGTAGTTTACTTAATTAATAATTAATTAAATTAAAATAGTAATTGTATAGAATTCCATCCTTCAAATGTCCAACCTAAGTCACCAAAAACAAGCCATCCTCTCATTTGCAATATCCTGCTCAGGGGAGACAAAATTTGAACACATGGGCTTTTTTTTCCCCTCATAATACTGTTACCTAATATGATTTATGCTCAAAACTTACATACAGTTTCAGGTTGCTACTCAAGTTGAACTCTTTTGTCGCAGTACACTGGCATTCCATTCCTCCGGTTATCTGACATTTTCAATCAGTATGAACAAATGAATTTTTTACTACGATAAATCTGTTATAAGAATAGTCAGTACGCTGTTGGGTTTCTGTGTGTAGAGTATTGTGACTGGGAAAGATGAGGGGTGTGAGCCCCTTGCTGGGCAAATGGACAGTTTTTTACTGAAGCTTTTTGATAATAAAACACTATGCAACTGCGACAATAAAATGATAACACTTACACCTAGGTATAAAAAAAAAGCCCTGAGTATCTTCTTTCATAAGAGGCATTAACCACTACTGTGGAGTGTGACGTCACAAATAAATTCAATGCTGAACACAGGCACCCCCAAAACAGACCTCTTTTTTAGCCTCTGTTACAAAAGAATTATGGGAGTCATTACTTATGCACGGCTCTGTATGTACACAAAAAGATATTTTAAATATTTTAAACTGCATAGTCTTAGCCAGTCATTTAACACACAGAGAATTAGGGCACAACAAGGCAGAGCATCGCTACCAACAAGTCCATCTTTCATAACAACGGAGGGTTCGCCTCTCAAGCTAGTAGGAGGAAAGTCATGGCTGCTCTCCAAAAGATCTCCCAAGTTTCTGGCTCTCCATAGAAAAACAGCCATTCTCACTACACTGCTCCTCAATGGCTCCTTTGTGAGGGAGAAAGCCTCAGGACTTTCGAATGTAGCACAGAGTTCCCACCACCAAAGCTGTTTTTCCCCACCAGGTTTTTAAAAAAAGATTTATTTTGCCCCTGAAAGCTATGTTGATGCTGCTGAGTGTTGTGAGAATGTTAATGTGACGTGACATGTATTAGATGTTGTACCTGGAGGTCAGAAAGTCTTAATGAATACTTAATGAACATGCTGCAAGTTGTTAGCACTAAGTAGAAGTCACTAATCTACTTTAGTGATATGAAGCAAACTCTAATAACTGCTCATACTGAAAGTTATATTTGCTAATGAGATTCCTGTTTGATTGTGTAGAGTAGTATGCCTTTGGTTTGTTTACCACAGAATGGTGCAATTTGAAGTAAAATCGAACAAGCTTGATGAGCCTGGGTTCTTGAATGCCCTTCTTGGAAATAACGTACTATCTGTTCTCTCTGCAAGATTAACAGAAACAAACGAGTTAACAGGCAGATAGCAGCAGCTATTATGGCCCCTAATTGAATCTGTATTGGTTGGAAGGCTATCATAGCTGGCACACGCAGACTGTGGGCTCTTTTTCAATATTCACATTATGAATATTCATCTTTGCTTAATGAAGAGGCTGAGCTCAATTAGAGTATAACAGAAATGGCCAGCGGGGATATGGTACTGTTGAGGAAACCACGAGAAATTGGCTATTGTCGCTCACTAGATCATTAAATTCATTTGGAGCTATTCATAGTTTCTAATGTTAACCTTAGTATCACAAGGCATGTAATTGGCTTTGGATTTGGTCTGTTTGAGCTTTCTGATTGTTTCAGGGTTTTGGTTATCTGAGTGATTCTGTTAATTTTAGCATATATATTTCATGATTACTTATGGATTTGAATTAGATTACATTACGGAAAATCTTTGTATTAGTTCTGCAATTCTCCATTATGTTTAAGATTGTTTAATTTTTTTTCTCCTTTTAAACACCACTGGCAACCCCTACCATCTCATGGGAATAATGAACATATAACACCAACCAACAACCAACCAACAACCAACCAACAAATTAGCACCAGAATCTATATACTTTATCTCAATGTTAACATTTGCTTCAGGATTCAATTTTCTTTACATTTTTTTTTACAATCATTACACATACGGAAGTAATCCTTAATTGGACATCAATGGTTAACTTTATTAGACTTAATTTGTAGAAATTCGTAATATTGTAGAATATGCAAATGTAGTGAGACTTCATACCTGCTGTAGCTGTCATTGTAATAGCCAAATTAATCATCTTGCAGGATCACACTCTTTGTTTTGATTGATTTGCTTTTTCTTCCTAATGAGCTCCCAGTATAGATGGTATGAAAAGACAGGACCAATGGCAATTAAAATATTTGAGACTTTTTCAAAGCATCCACAATTCTGTAATGACTGGAAGTATTTAAATATTTTCTAGATACAAGCACAAATAGAAGTGGTCCAATAGAAAATGCAAAAGTGATGAAATGTCTAGCCAAATGTAACTAATTAATCAGATCTTTGAATTTTGGAATTCTGGGTGTTGAACCACCCAAACTCTCTGTGTAATAAATGGTAAATGGTCTGCACGTATATAGCACTTTTATCCAAAAGGCTTTACATTGTGTCTCATTCACCCATTCACACACACACCAATGGTAGCAGAGCTGCCATGCAAGACGCTAACTTGCCATCGGGAACAACTTGGGGTTCAATGTCTTGCCCAAGGACACTTCGGCATGTGGAGTCACCCAGGCCGGGAATCGAACCGCCAACCCTACGATTAGTGAACAACCCAAACTACCAACTGCCACAGCCCCCCTTATATACCTCCTATACACCTTATATACTGCCCTGATACTGACTGAAAGAGAAAGAGAGAGTGTGAGAGAGAGAGAGGTGTTCTGTTTATGTGTACTGATTGACAAAGGAGTGGGCAGAATGTATTTGATGTGTACTTTTTGGCCTCAATGCCACAGGCGTTCTTAGACCAAAAAATGCTGATGAAGAAATATCAATGAGAAATATTGATGTGTTGGGGATACTGGATAAGGGCAAAAATTAGCATCTTATCAGTTTTCTACACTTTTTACAGAGTTAAACATCTCCTATTACTCCTTTGGGTCAAAATGACTTCCTGTTTATGACAAGCTAAGAACTGAATGGATGCTTGCTAGCATCCGTGGGCTTTATATGCAGTAAACTAAATTTATAATTAATTCTGGAAATTTGACAGTAGTGTTCTGTCTGCACATAATCAGAGGGACACTATTTTAACTCAAGAGAGGGAATCCACTAAGATATCAGTAGTAAACCGGCAATTGGAGGGCACAGAGTTGTAAGGGTACTGTCCAGGGTCCTGAATGTGTCTTATATATGGCATCTATCCACTTTGATATGTGTCTGTTAGGAGTTTCAGCCAATCAGGTCCTTTAGTTGTTCAATATTAACCTAGGTCTCACAGTGGACATGACATTTAAATGTAAATTTTACAGACAGGAATGGAGCCACACCACACTTTGTGTTTTATCGTGAAATATAATGGCCAGGTGTACAACATGATAGGAACATGGAAATGAGCCAGAGATAATTAATTGTGCAAAAAAAGTTTACTTGACAAGGCAACATTAGAGGGTAGGACAGTAAGAAAACAGCATATTTGCTATTTGCATATTATGTAGCTTGTTCTAAGATTTATGTAGTAGGAATAGTTATCTATGAATACACTTCACTAATGCACACGTGTACAACGAATAGATTCAACGCATGAAAATATTGACCAGGAGAGATAGGCTTATGTGTTGATGCACACGACTTGCTTGAAGTTGGAGTGAAGGAAATTAATAGTTAAAATGGAAGACTGATAGTCTTAGCCTCAGGTGCTCCACCTATGTGCCATGTTCTGATATTTTTGTACAGTTTTCTGGCCACAAGCTTCAGGATTTTGAAAGATTCAGTCTTATCTGATCGCCTCTCTGGACTTCACTATATATAATCAATCATATGCGCACCAGTTTCCAGCAGTAAAACCAAACTTTTTAAAACAGGGAAAAAATGAGCTTTTTGCTCAGATATAGTATGACTGGATCTAGGAAAGGTCTGTGATTGGTCATCTACAATGCCAAAGGCTTCTTTTTGAGAATGTAGGCAGTTCTTTGCCATATTAGTGATGAAAAAGATTCTCTAGGGAAAGCTATGTCTTGGCCTGTGATACTAAGAGAAACATACTAAGAGAAACTGTTGGAATGCTTTTTGGAAGATCAAAAACAACTAGAAATATGTGAAGATCTTTCTCTATTCAATTATCATAGAATTTGAATGTCTACTGGTGACTCATAGATTTTGTTTTGGTCACACACGTTTTCTTGGGATGCTGGGAGGTACTGCACATCCAGTCACCTTCCCTTGCTATTAGACTATTAGACAATGCAAATATGATATTACTTAGTTTTGACAGCCACCTAAGCTTTGAGAAAGCTCAGACACCAAAGTTGCTCCCAAAAGTGCTCCTTAGTTGTAGACACATTGGTGAAAGCTGCAACAAAACCCCCATGTCCGGGTCATTCACCATGTCTAAAGCTGGAGAACCTGATTTACTCTGAGGCTCAAGATAATATAGTCTAACCTTCTAGTTTGTAAGCTCACGTCACATTCACATTGTTTTTTCTGTGCAGTGATTGGTTGATAACTGTTTTCAGGGAAAAATCACAATTAGTTCTGAACTGGCAGATAATAAAGCAAATAGTAATCAGCAAGCTACTTCACTGGAATATTTGAAAAGAAAGGCACATGCCAGGCTTTTGATCTGGTTGGCTTGACTGAAGTTTGATGCCTTGAGGCTGTGTTGCTCTGCAAATAGTGTTCAACATTGGAAGTTGCTTGAATGCGATATTTAACCCAGGCTTTGATTAGCGAAGAAGATCATAAAGGAGGATTCCATCTATAAAACATGTTTAGAGAATAGAATTTCTAGAGCTACTTGAATAGCAAATGTCAAATGTGACACGTTTAAGGACTATGGTAGTGAATATTACTCTATAATGGGCACTCTAGGGATGAGATGTATGAAAAATATAAAAGGAAAAAGCAGTCGTGCCTGTACCAGCATCGGTTTTAGTCTTTCAGTTCAATGAAAGACAATTTACAAGGTTTCAGGGACAAGTTATCTTACATACAGTCCTGTCCTGGCTGAAGGGTCCAAAGCTTTGTGGGATTCTGCCTGAGAGTTCCGCTGTTGTTATGGTAACAAATAAGAAAGAGAGGCCAGCCCTGTGGACTTCTGGCTCAGGGATGCCAGCATTGCCATAACAACCCTGTTGATGGAGTAAAAAAATGCAGCTAGATTGGTGCTGTTTAGTAAGCAAGCCTAATGTAATACAATGCAAACATGCTAAATAGCAGCCACACATACCTATAACTGTAGTGTACTAGTGGTTATGTGTTTTGATGAGATAGTGATGGTGGCATGAGATTATGAAAACAGTACTTTTCTTCTGTAAAACATGGTAGTATGGCTACAAGTGGACACCAGTGGAATTGGTACACTGTTTTTGCGTGATAACCAATAACAGCAGTAGGGAGTGTTCTGAAGGATTTTACAGAAACGCCTTAACTGTTCAGATCCAGCCAAATTCCTCTAATCTCAGTCGCTGTCTTTCTTCATGCAGAAGAACACTGCATCAAACATACAAATAAAACTACTGAGCCTAATGAGGGATAATTGTTGCATTTTGCTAACTAAAAGAAAATCTGAAGGCAAAATGGATACATTATGCCCCTTTAGGTAAAATCGCCACCGAGTATACCCACTGAAGAATTCAGAATTGAATCAGTATTTACAACCAAATATTATTCCTTAAAATGCTCTGCTATGTCCAGTCTTATCTTCAAAGGGCCGATGTATGTCTTTCCAATCAAGCAGGACCCACAAATGATAGTCCATTGAAAGCCAAGATCAGCTGATTAAACCTTGTGGAATCAAGTGTGGCTCCTACTTGGCTGTAGTGACAGACTGCACCAACACCGGCCTATTTCATATAAGATTGGACACTACTGTGTTAAGATTATGTTTCATTACTCTTGCTTCCCTATAGTAGGGTGTTATTATAAGAAGAACTCCAGATTCCAGGCTGAACATATACCTGTATGTGTAGCTGCAATTACTCATAATAATTGTGGTATGCTGTTTTTTGTTTTTTTTAACAGATCAATGGAGTCACCATTATGAATCCATATTTAACCATCCCAAATGTCAAATGAATATGACCGCTTTACATTTATTTAATCACATTT
This sequence comes from Prietella phreatophila, assembly GCA_025728095.1. Taxonomy (NCBI): domain Eukaryota; kingdom Metazoa; phylum Chordata; class Actinopteri; order Siluriformes; family Ictaluridae; genus Prietella; species Prietella phreatophila. The sequence continues at coordinate 20,265,668 of JAOUWY010000001.1, read as the reverse complement.
TATTGCATACCAGCTACTATGGTGAGAACCAGGATAAACTATTATTAAGAATTTTTCCCAGCTAGCTACACTCTTGAGTATAAGGATATCAAGTTGACAGGCAATGAAGTACTGGAGTAAAAATCGTTTTCTAATCAGTTTGACTATGTTAGTAATACGGCAAGTTTCACTTCATGGCAAATAATGACATGGCACAATTTCTTTTAGTATATTCCTCATTTCCACTGAAATTAATTCCTGGCTAAGCCATTGCTAAGTACCCATGACTTGAGGCTGACGTTCTGCACTTTAACCTCATTAGCACTGTTTACAAGCAGTTAATAATGTACACTGTTACTGTTTGCTGGGGTTCAATCTATGAAAAACACAGTACTCATTAGTTCACTGTTGTTTTTTTTAAGATTCGGTCCACCTTAATCAAGTCACCAATTAGCAAAATCCCTCCTCAGTTAATTTCAATAAGTTGTAGGGAAATAATAATCACACACACACACACACACACACACACACACACACACACACACACACACACACACACACACACACACAAACTCACAC
>JAOUWY010000001.1:20207420-20221010 GCA_025728095.1 Prietella phreatophila | reverse complement strand
TGTGTGTGTGTGTGTGTGTGTGTGTGTGTGTGTGTGTGTGTGTGTGTGTGTGTGTGTGTGTGTGTGTGTGTACACTTCTATAGAGACTTAGCATGACAGAGAGGGTGAGATTCTCATTAATCAGGGTGCCATCTAGTGTACCGATTTAGTACAGTTTTAATGACAGAATCAACCATCAAAGAGAAGAGGAGAGAAGAGAAGAAAACAAAAAGAAAACAAACCTCCCCACAAACCAAAACAAGCAAGCAAAAAAAAACCAACCCAAAAAACAAAACAAAACAAAAAAAATCCCCCAAATTTAGACATGTTTGGTTAAAAAACTATGAAACTCATAGTGTTACGTACATGCATATGCATATACAGATTTGGACCTTATGTGAAACTTTTGTGCTTGTTTAGTATTTGGTGCCTTTGGCCCTGTCATGTTCTCTACGTTGGAGAAAAACAAAACAAATAATAATAAAAAAACATGAATACAATAGCACACAAGTGAGTTTGTTATATTTTATGGTTGTGTCATTCTAGATGCATATATGTGTCAGCACTAAACGTGTGGAAGTGATATGAATGGCTCTGGATCACTACAGCTGTGTCAAGAGAAGTCTGAATGCTGTTTTTGTTTCCTGTGTTTCTGGAGGGTGAAAGTTCACTGGACTCAATTGAGCAGTGCATTGTGCTATACTGTGCATCACAGCAGCTTCTGTGAATCGCAGTAATCAGAAGCACAAATGCACCCACACAAGCACTGTTAATGCCTACGTCTGAGCCTTCAGACTACAATATTTGTTATAATAAATTACAACAAACTCATTGTGTATAATTAAAAACACTGTGGTCTCATGGGTCAAAATTTCAAGCAGTGAATGTTATGTGACTAGAATGAGATTTTAAATGATATTATTTTAGGATTATTCACCTGCAGACTTGTCACCTGCTGTTCAGCGGGTTTCAGCAGCAACTACAGATGGAATGATAAATAATTAATACCTGGAAAATGAAAAATAATATTAGACACATAATAAAATACATGCCAAATTTAAACATAGCCTAACTTTGAAGAGAAGATATACTGCAAATGCTAAAAACAGATTTTAGTGGTAAACAATTGGAGTACAAATGTATGATTGTAGGTTCAACTCTTTCCCTTCATAAGGACAGCGTAAACAAACTGAACTTTAGGCACTGTGAATGTACAGTGCCTCCACTAATATTGGCACCCTTAATAAACATGTAATTGTTATAATTGTTGCACACATATAAACCTGTGTTCTGTTTGCAATTGTTTGATATCCATGAGAGCAGAGTATTTTTGTGAACTGTTTGAACAAGAGATCAAAAGGTTAAAAAATAAAGACAATTTGTACAGCCTTCTTTGATCATATTTACCAAGGATGCCAATATTAGTGGATGGCAGAGTAGCATATCAAATGTTATGTATCATGCAGTGTGTGAGGACAGGCCACAAATACTATCTTCAAAAAACAGCTAAAGACCCACCTCTTCCGTGAACACCTAACTAACCCCTAAAACACCAACCCCACATTATCCTTTAAAAAAATAAATAAAAGAAGACAAACAATAAAAACTTACTCTGGCTCTTACACCTCTACTCTGCGCACTTTGCTTCTCTAGAACTCAATTAAAAGATCTCATATGGTAGCACCATTTGTATTGTTCTCCGCTTTATATATCGTTTTGCTTGTATTTCCTCATTTGTAAGTCGCTTTGGATAAAAGCGTCTATTAATTGAATAAATGTAAATGTAAAATGCGAAAACCAGGCACGAGTAAAAAAAAAAAAGTCTTACACAAAACAAAGCTCTGACCTTAATGATACAAAATATACAAAAAGACTATTTAAAGAAATATATAAAGAGCAGAGTATAAATAGACAAATTAATTAAGGGCTAAACCCAGAACAGGTGCACACATTAGGGTTAACAAACCAGTGACATGACAGGAGTGGAGACAGGACAAAAATAAAAATAAAGGCACATGGAGAATGAACGACAAACGCTGTAACACTGGACTGTGTTCGGAACCATGCTTAACGTTTTATATTTTATTTTATAGCATTTTCTACTTCGGTTTATACTTATAAACAGCTCTGGCTATCATCTTGTTCATAAAAATTCTCACTATTACCATGGTAGCTGCATGCAGCAGGCTGTAGTAATGAAAAGAGAAAGGCTAGAAATTTGAAAGGCTTTCAACCCTTGAGGAACACCCGATGAAAGCATAAAAAAAATGGGGTCTTTCCCCAGAGAATGAGCATGGTTGGCCTTGTGCCATCATGGCCACTGCTGCTTCTGGATTCTGTAGCGAATGCTAATGTGATGATGTATTTTCCATAATTAAAATGTAATAATTCTCACAAATTGTGCTGTTAATTTTGGCTCTCCTCCTTGTTTCTATGAATGGTCACCCTATCCAGTGCAGGCTAGTTGTGAGATTAGATAGGAGGTTAAAATCTAATATCTGTACAGTTTTTTGGCAGTGAAACTGTTAAGAGGTGAACATAATAAGAATGATATGGGGTAAACTATTACACACCCTTAAAGGCAGATAGGCAGCTTCATTCATGATTTCTACTAAGTATTTCAGTAAGTATTTCAGTATTTCAGTGAAGCTGGTTCCTCCGATGAACATTATGAGTCTCATTATAACACTGTCACTCTGATGTCTTTACTCTTGGTTTCAGCTGCTGCATGTTTAGAGTAGATCCCTCATGAAATAAAAGCACTTGAAATGCTGTTTTGAAATATTAACAGCAGCTAGATTCATGTCAGCACCCCTTTAAGTGTTTTTCTTGGAAATTACAGCAGCACTTCCAAACAAACATTAAATATTAAACCAAAGCCTTAGTGGGGGATTATAAATCTTGTGATGTCATCAAAGCAACCAAATGAACGAGATAAAGACAGTGCCTCCCTGTCAGCTAAATCTGGTGATTCTATGGGTGAAAAAGTCATTAAGTAGGATTACTAAACAGAAGACTTGATGTTTCATTTAATCTTAGTTAAACCCATACCACTTGGGTCTTCTCTCCTGAAGAATCAATGTTGATAGTTAATGGTGATGAAACAGCAAATTACTTTTGTTCTGATTTGTATAGCTTTATGGTGGCTTAGTGGTTAGTATGTTTGCCTCGCACCTCTGGGGTTGGGGGTTTAATTCCCGAGTCCGCCCTGTGTGTGTGGAGTTTGCATGTTCTCCCCATGTTTTGTTGGTTTCCTCTGGGTACTTCAGTTTCCAGTCAAAGACATGCATTGTAGGCTGAGTGGCATCTCTAAATTGCTCATAATGCATATGCATGGGTGTGTGAGTGCATGTGCTCTGCAATGTGTTGGCACCGCGTCCAGGGTGTCCCCTGCCTTGTGCCCAGAGTCGAGTGGGATAGGCTCAAGGTTTACATCAGCTATTTCCAAAAGTACTGTAAGTGAGCCAAAAGTCATTCCACGCATAGAGTCATGGTGACACCATAGACACCAATGGTGAAGAAGAAGATGAAGAAGAAGAAGAAGAAGAAGAAGAAGAAGAAGGAAGAGCCTTTTTTGTCATATATACATTACAGCACAATGAAATTCTTTTCTTCGAATATTCCAGCTTGTTAGGAAGCTAAGGTCAGAGCATAGGGTCAGCCATGATACAACACCCCTGGAGCAAATAGGGTTAAGGGCCTTGCTCAAGGGCCCACAATGGCAGATAGGCAGTGCTGCAGCTTGAAACTCTGACCTTCTGATTACTAACACAGATCCATAACCATTGAGCTGTTCAGAAAATATTTTTTTTCATGTCAACTATGATTATAATTAAGTTCAAGTTAGAGTTCATTCCAGGATTTGTTCACTTGTCACTTTAAATTGTCCTCAAAATGTACACAATAGATAATGAGAAAATTACTACATGTGATAATCTGCACTTTATAAGAGGAAGATGACTAAAACAATATGTACAGTAAATCACTGAATTTATTTATAATCCTTTTCTTTTTCTGTCTCTTTTTTCTGTCTCAGTAATCTGCAGCTTCCGTGGCTCTCTGGCTCATGGCCTGATTCTAGAGATCGGAGAAACTGTTCAGATCCTGGAGAAGTGTGAAGGTAAATCAAACAAACAAATTTGTAATTGATGATATGATTAAGTTATTTTGTGATTAGACATCCATCCATCCATTTTCCATAACACTTATCCTACACAGGGTCGTGGGGGGAGCCTGGACCCTATCTCAAGGAACTCAGGGCAACAAGGGCAGGGACACCCTGGATGGGGTGCCAACCCATCGCAGGACACAATTACACCCACATTCACACATTACAGACAATTTTGTAAATGCCAATCAGTCAGTCAGTACCCAGAGGAAACCCCCGAAGCACGAGGGGAATGTGCAAATTCAGTGCACACAGGGCAGAGGCAGGATTCGAACACCCAACCACGGAGGTGCAAGGCAAATCTGCTAAGATTAAGCCACTGTGCCTCCATGATTAGACATTTTTTAAAATAAGTCTCAACACTTTGTATCACTCAGAAATAAAGCTGTAACTTTATGTTCTTCGACAAAGAAAAGTCTTCAGGCTGGATGACTTTGCAGTTTCTCTGTAAAAGAGAGGTTGGCGAATAAAGACATTACAGGAATTAACTTGTTTTGTGGATGCTCTCCAACATTAAATGTAGTTATAAATGAAATTATATAATGCATGATGTTTTGTTATTTAAGAAATAAAAAAGTTGTTAGGGTTGACAAATTATAAAACACACTCATGTTTTATACTTTATAATTACTACCCCATCACCAAATCCTTTCACTGATTATTTTCCTAGAACTGTATGCCATTTTGGCTTTTATTCCTTAATTTTATTTATTTACTGTATATAAACTGGTAATTTATTGGCACAGTGGTGGATGGCACACACTTAATTTAATGAATTAGTACCATGGCAGAGGTTGGTTCTGTCAGTTAAGGTTCTGAATTATGTCTAGAAATTTGAGCAAGACACTTAAACCTCAACTGTTTAGATTCAGATTTGAGCCTTATTTGTCAATTATAACAAATTGTCAAAAATCTAAATAGAAAATAGTACAAATACAAATGCAATAGCACTGTAGGTTTTATGCCCCTCTGGGTTTTTTGAAAGAGACACGGGTCGGTGACCGTATGTTGGTGCTTAAAGGTCAGTCATAAAGAACGTTCATTCTGTTCCACTGTCATTGTTCATGGCTTCAGTCTGACATTTGAGGGCCTCCAGGCCCGGGATGAGCGATGGCACTGGATGTCTTTCATTGATGTGTTGCCTTGTAATTGGGGGAGAAATATATTGCAGTCTGTGCACTTCTGTGGAACTTCAGACGATTTTTCCCCTTTCACATAGGATCAAAATATATTAAATGTGCTTTTTGAACATTTCCGATTTAGTTGTCAGATTTTGGAGTGTGACTGTGGGGATTTGTGTTCATTCAGCCAATAGAGCATTAGTGAAGTCAGACACTGATATTGGGCGAGGAGGTACAGTCAGCTTTCAATTCATTCCAAAGTTATTCAGTGGGGTTCAGGTCTGGACTCTTTGCAGGACTTGCGAGTTCTTTCACTCCAAACTTAGCAAACCCTGTCTTCATGAGCATTGCTTTGTGCACAGGGGTATTGTCATTCTGGAACAGGTTTGGGCCTCTTAGTTCTACTGAAGAGACATTTTAATGCTAAATCATACAAAGACATTCTATGCAATTGTGTGCTTCTAACTCTGCGGCAACAGTTTCATCCTTAGGGAAAGCCCGCATATGGGTGTGATGGTTAGGTGTCCACAAACCTTTGGCCATACAGTGTAGATGTTTGGGTGTTGAGGTTCTTTAGGCTAGAGAGGAGAAATTAGGAATTAATATTCTGCCAACCCCAAAAAGGTGGTAGAGAGTACTTTACCACTTCTATTCTTCTCTTGTGGTTTTAGTAAGCCCTGCCCGATGCAGTACACAAGGTACTGCGCCTCAGTCCAGATGGCCCGGGTGCTGGCTTCCAGGGTGTGACGTGATAACACTGGGGTCACTGCCGACAGAAAACCTGGACTTCTGCAACCATGCAGGGCCAGAGAAAACTCTCTCGTGGCTTCTCCAGTGTCATGAAAATGTCCTGGTGGGTGCGAGTGGGCCAGGTGCATTAGGAGCGGTGTCTTTGAGCAGAGGACTACAAGAAGGTCATGGGTCTGGCCTCTGTGTTCCATCCAGTAGTAAAGTAACCCCTTTTTGACCAGGAAATATGAGGCTGGAAGCCTTTGCTTGGGGTCCTGATTTACTCCTTCTATTTATCGCAAATAGAATAGAATAGGGAAACCTGGCCAGTCTCACCCAAGAAGCAGCAGGACTGGTGAGCGGCCATTTGCTGGTAGAGGATTTGACCCAGACTTTGGAGATGGGGACCTCCCTGATGTCCCCATGAACACAGGGAACCAGGAGGGTCCTGTATACGGTCTGGGCCAGGGTCAACCTTTCATCACTCTCCGCTTCCGATTTACAGGCTGGCTAAGGCACGATCGAGGGCCTCTAGCATTTCTCTGTGCTCTGGGCTCATCTATCAGAGCTCAAGGGGTGGCTATGAGACACAGGCCACAGTGAACCAGAATCTGACCTTTGAGGATCTTGTAGTTGGCTACCTCAGTGGATGGGAGCATGTAGTAGGCAAGTTGTGCCTACCCAGAGAAAAAAGGAGTGAGTATGTGGGCCCAGTGCTCTTCATCCAATTCTTCATCCAGGGAAACTTGCTCGAAGGTCTGCAGAAAGGCTTTGATGTTGTCTTCGCTTCTCAGCTTGGTGAGCAGGCACTGGGCATCTCAGCAGATGTCAGGGAGAGGGACTTCTTTAGGTTTAGCAGCTCCTATGTGGTGACACAGAGGTTCTGGGCCAGCTACAGAGCTGACCTTTAGGTGTTTGCAATAAGCAATTGAAATAGCTCAACACAATGAATGCTTCAAATGGTTTCCCGAAATTCAAGTGAAAATGGAACTTATAATGACTTCTACAGTCTCGAAATTATTCAACTCCCTGAATAGAATCCGTCACAACAGCAGGAAAATGCAAAACAGGTGTTGTCTCAAGCACACCTGGTGCAACTAATCAAGGGCTTCATTAGTGGCACTTGTGTGTGCTTGAGCTGTGTCACAACTCATGACGGAGCGGGTAAATGACGGATGTTATTGCACATAAGAACGAGTGTAGTTTATTTATAAAGAGACAGGCAGACAAATCCAAACCGTAATCCAAGTGCATAGTCCAGAAACAGGTGAAGGTCAGGAGAACGGCAAACAGGCATAAATCGGGCAAGTGCGAGATAAAGGTCGTGGTACGAAGAAACAGGGTAGATAAACAAACATAAACATACATGAACAAGAACGTGAACTAGGACATGGATCTGGGAGCGGATAACCCAGCGTGAACTACACCTAACATGGAACGTGAAACGAAGTTTAATGAACCGCCCCGTGTGTAGTACGGCGTGCTGTACTTGATGACAAGGAGACATGATGAATGTAAACAAAACACACGTGCACTCCCAGCCAATGACAGAAACAGGGAGGAGACATGACAGAAACAAAACAAACGCACATGTCCCAATGTCACAACAGATAAGCACGTGCTGACCAACTACGCACGAGCACGTTGCTTCAAGGAGGAACCGTGACAGAATCCCCCCCAAAGGCACTCCTGAGTGACGTCCTCGGCGAAGCTTGAGAGCAGAGCGGCGTCCTTGGCGAAGCTTGAGAGCAGCGCGGCGTCCTCGACGACGCTTGAGAGCAGCGCGGTGTCCTCGGCAGAGCATGAAGGCGGAGCGACGACCACAGCTGGGCAGACAGGCTGAGTGACGTTCTTAGTGGAGCATGAAAGCGGAGCGGTGTCCTCGGCGACGCTTGACAGCAGCGCGGCGTCCTCGACGACGCTTGAGAGCAGCGCGGTGTCCTCGGCAGAGCATGAAGGCGGAGCGACGCCAGCAGCTGGGCAGACAGGCTGAGTGACGTCCTCGGCGAAGCTTGAGAGCAGAGCGGCGTCCTCGACGCCGCTTGAGAGCAGCGCGGCGTCCTCGACGACGCTTGAGAGCAGCGTGGTGTCCTTGGCAGAGCATGAAGGCAGAGCGACGACCGCAGCTGGGCAGACAGGCTGAGTGACGTTCTCAGTGGAGCATGAAAGCGGAGCGGTGTCCTCGGCGACGCTTGAGAGCAGAGTGACGTCCTTGACGACGCTTGAGAGCAGAGTGACGTCCTCGGCGACGCTTGAGAGCAGAGTGACGTCCTTGACGACTCTTGAGAGCAGAGTGACGTCCTCGGCGACGCTTGAGAGCAGAGCGGCGTCCTCGGCGGAGCATGGAAACAAAACGCTGTATTCTGTGGTGCAAGCGAACAGAATGCTGCCCTTCATGGAGCAGTCAAATAGCGCAGCATACTCAGTGTTACTCGATGGCTGGGGGATGACCACAGCAGTACAGGACTGCTGGGCGTCGTCCTCAGCTGGACTGGACTGCAGGACAGCCTCCTCGGCTGTGTTCGACAGCAGGACAGATTCCTCGGCTGTGGTAGGCAGCTGGACAGCTTCCTCGGCTGTGCCAGGCAGCAGGGCAGTTTCCTCGGCTGGGCTGGGCAGCAGGACTGTTTCCTCGGCTGAGGCTGTGGTTTGAGACTTGGCTGAGGCTGTGGCTCGAGACTCGGCTGTGATTTGAGGCTTGGCTGTGGCTTGAGGCTTGGCTGTGGCTGGAGCTTGGACGTCGGACGTGAGACGCGGCTTGGACATCAGGGACGTGAGACGCGACTTGGACGTCGGAGACTGGAGACTCGACTTGGACTTGAGATGTGGCTTGGACGTCAGTGACTTGAGCTTGGACGTCAGAGACCTGAGCTTGGACGTCAGGGACGTGAGATGCGGCTTGGACGTCAAGGACGTGAGACGCGACTTGGACGTCGGAGGCTGGAGACTCGACTTGGGTGTCGGAGACTGGAGATTGGATGTCAGTGACTTGGGACGGGACCTGGACGTCATGGACTTGAGCTTTGGTTGGAACTTGGACTTGAGACTTAGCTTGGACCTGAGCTTGGGACTTCACTTGGACAGGAGCTTGGGCTGGGACCTTGACCGGGACTCGGAGAATCGGGTCAGCACACTTGGACATGAAGGGAATTTGCGCAGCTGGATGAGCGGTGATAGCCTTGTCTCTCTCCTCATAATAGATATGAAATGGTGGGTCCAGCTGGGGCTGTCCATTAATGCTCTACCCCAGTAAGTCAAGTCCACAAAGCTGTCCGGGTTGCGAGAACTTATCCATGAAAAGTTCAGCAAACTTTGTGACATCATGGAGCACTGGCTAGGACATGGATCTGGGAGCTAACTAACATGGAACATGAAATGAAGTTTAATGGTGTATAAGCTGTATATAAGCCGGCATGAATTAACTTTAAATGGCTTCCAGCTGAATGCAATACAGACACACCTGGGAATCTAACCAATGACAGAAACGGGACGGAGACATGATGAACGTAAACAAAACATACGTGCACTCCCAGCCAATGACAGAAACAGGGAGGAGACATGACAGAAACAAAACAAACACACATGTCCCAATGTCACAACAGATAAGCACGTGCTCACGCAACTGCGCACGAGCACGTTGCTTCAAGGGGGAACCGTGACAAGCTGGAACACATGAAATACCTGAACTGAATAGGGGCAATTTCAGTTGCTTTTATTTGATTTGTTGGTTGCTGAAAGTCTGTAAATTTTGACAATAAAACTGATTTGCTATGGGGGTTGAATAATTTTGATTGCAACTGTATATAATAATAAATTAATCAGTACTATTGCACTCTATAGTGATATTATTAGTTATACTGTATATGCTGCTTTAAATAACTTTTCCTTAGAACAAAATTAACTGTTAGAATTATAGATTTATTTATTGCAGCCATGCCTTTTATGCTATATCTTGTGTTGCTCCTATTGTTCTCTATTGTAAAAGAACTGAAGTTCTCTCATTTGATCTTGATTAAGGTGTGACAATTATTTTGAACTACAAATTTTTGGGAACTAAAAAAATATGCTTTGATATGATACTTTAATATTATATATGGTAGTATATTTACATTATATACATTATGCTTCAAGTACAGTTGAGTACAAAAGTTTGCACATCCTTAGGACAAAAGGAAAAAAAACAGACATGAAATTGATGTTAACCAATAATATATGAGTAATATATGAAGTGTGAAGCTGAGCAAACGTGTAGCTAACACTGCTTTAGAACTGTGGATTGAATTAGATTTGGGACTCATTAAACACCAGGTGACACCAGGACAGACCATACAGTCAGATGTTTCATTATTGTCACTGTAAGCAGGTTATGGCTGGATGAATGAAAAGTGCCTGCAGGTTGATGGATAAGCTCTGGGTCAGTAGGTGAGATAAGCACATGGTATGGAACAGTCGGGGCTCTGATTGCAGGAGTAAGCAGTCAACGGTGCAAATCGATCACTTCCCTGCTGCTCTATGCTTCTGGAGTAAAGGATGCTTGGAAAATCGAAGCATTTGAAACCTTTCAGTCTGATCTGGCATTGGTATGACAGGGGATGGCTGGATGACTGGACTCATCTATGAGGAATTTTTCCCCCCGCAATCATCTCTGTGGGGAACAAAAAATGGCTGCTGTCCATTTATTTATGGATTGGACTCGTATGGATCAGTCTGGGCAGTTTCCTGCTGTAAAAAACAGATATTTTTCTACTTTCTGTAAGTTTTCTTTGAGTTTCTGGTTTCCAGTAAAAGGCTTGAAACTGAAGTCAAAGTGCTGAAAAAGAGATAAACAGAAAAAGCATGTGTCATCCCTCCAGTCCAGAAATGGTGAGAGAATACATAGCCACACTTTGTGATAGACCTGCCACTATTCTAACTGCAACTAACAGCCAAGACCTGACAGCAAGTCTGCTAAGTCTGCTGAACCCCTGTTGGGGAAAGACAACATCATCAGGTGTCAGTCACACTTGTCTCAGTTGTGCGGCTAGCTAGCATTCACCATGGTTTTTATGACAGTCAAAGTTGCCGCTGCCAGCTAATGTACGTCTACACAATAACACTGGGTTCCCGAATCAGCAATAGAAGGTGGTAGCAACCATAGGAGTGTTTTACTAGCCAAGAGTGATTGAAAGGGGAAGTTCTTCAGCTTTGTCAAAATGTTAATTAACACTAGCTGGTTTAGATTAACCACAACATGGTTAGCATGCTAGTATTAATACTTATAATATATTCTGAACCAAATTGAACCTGAACCAAAAACTCAGCACGATGTCCGGTTCCGTGGTTTTGGTCAGTCAATGTTGTTGTCTCCAGCTAATGTTGACATACACAGCAGAGCTTGTTTTGTTTCTAAACCAAAATGCAGTAGCAAACTCAAAAGAATACTGCACAAAAATGTTCTACTAGCAAAGAGTGAATAAATGTTTAAGTGGAACAGCTTGTTATCAGCTTGTCAGAACGCTAAGCACTAGCCAGTTTTGATTTAACATGCTAATGCTAATAATTATTTTTTCTCAAACTATGTTAGCAGTAGCGCCTAGTCAGTTTATAAGCTGTTGCCGGTATAGTGTGTGCTACCAACTTCAAAATAATACTACACAAAACATTCTACTAGTAAAAACTGAATGAAAGGGCAAAGCATACTAATACTAATAATTATTTATTTTTGAACTTTTTTAAAGCCATACTTCTGTAACATATTTGCAACAAATAAAGTGGCTTACAGTATCTCTTTTGGCCATCTACAGTAGCTAACTCAATAAATGCATAAATAAGAAAAGCAGAAACTGAATGTTCTGGTTGGAAGATGTAGAAGAAATGCATGAATTCAGTTGAGGCTTCCAGGCAGTGTGTCTGTTAATACTGGAGAGTTTTGAAACACCTGCGCAAATCATTAAAATAAAAAAGACGTTAAACTGGTGTTAAACTGCAGACCTCCAATACGAAAGGTGTAAAGGTTAGCAGGTCTGGTAATATAATACAATCGAGAGTAAATCATTGGACATTGTTGCAGTTTGAGATGGTGTAAGGATGGTTAAATCATTACATCTCACAGGCCTAGTCGATAGACATGCACTTAATTTTGGGATAATTTCCTACCCAGTCACAAGCCTTGTACTATGAGCACTAACAAAGACGGACTGTAGATGATTAACACAGCAGGTGCAGCGTCTCCATTTGGTACAGATGGCCACAGGTGCATACCATTCAGCCAGCCGCTCATGAATATTTTATGCTGTTGTTGTAGCCGATCATTAGCAAGTAGCTGCATCAAAATGCTAAGTCCTCAGCAGAGCGAGAGTGAATCCGTGTTACATATCAAAGTCATTATAACGCTTCCGGAATGAGCCAAAACTCTGAGTAATTTTCTAGTGAATTTAACCTTTGTCTTCTCTCTTCTCTCTTTCACACACACATTTTCTTTTCTTTTTTACACCATTTTCTTTTTCTGCAAATTGTTCTGTATCAAACGTTGTGTTACTCATTGTACACAGGGGGGCAAGCACTTCCTGATTTCAATTCATAAATGGAGTTCTCAAAATGATTTGTTGAGTCTACTGAATAAAGCATTTTTGAATAATAAATAAAAACATTAAAAGTTTGCATTATAATTTGATAAATGCAGAGACTGTAGCTTCATATTAACAGTAAATCAGATTATGAATGCACTATTCTTTCTCTGAGCCCACAGCTCATGGCACGATTATGAGAGACTCTGTGTCTGAGCGGGTGTATGGTTTCTTTTAGACGAAGACAGACCCAGCCACTGACCATAGATCGGAGTGGAGAAATCGATACATGAGATTGAACAGCACCATAAGCCTATGGCTGAATTAGATTTGGAATGAGTCCTTTGGTGTGCTCTATAGCCATGCGGTATTGGATGAGGTGTGTTTTATGGCTTCTTTTGCGAGGTTTGAGATGGAACATCACAGTCCTGCGATTGGGAGGAAAATTAGATTGAATATGACATGCTTGCCACAGAAGCCTGTTTTATGTCTCTGTATTTCTTACTCTACAAGTCTCTTATTCTCAGCGCATTAATGCGATGCAATATTTGCCTTTGAACCTTAATACACAGTGTAATATTACATACATCCTCACATAATGCTTTAGGTACAGCAATGAAATTTTTTCTGTGATGTGTAATCAAATGCATGAGGTACTCTTGGAACTGGTTATAAAGACATGATGATTTGACAGTACTGATATTGTGTTACAATGAATGAAGAGATTAGGCCATAAACAATATCTTATTCTACTGAGAAGCATCCTGCGTTTACTTTTGAAATTTTGCATGCGGATGTCAGAAGTATTGAATGTAGTCAGTGGCTTAGTTTTCTTCAACTTTTTTGTGGTTTCTCTATTCCTGTATCATCTGTACAATCTAAGCAGCCATCTGCTGTCTCTGAATGTATTAGCCACTGCTTTTGGTTGTATACAGTGAGGGGAAAAAAGTATTTGATCCCTTGGTAATGACAGTAATTACTTTTAATTTTCAATGCCCTGGCTGAGGGAAGGAGGTTCTCACCCAAGATTTGATGGTACATGGCCCCG